>JAJEKV010000053.1:2650076-2973459 GCA_021234155.1 Isoetes taiwanensis | reverse complement strand
TTCATGGCGTTCCAGTTTACGTATTATAACTCCATGCACAACCTAGAACTCAGCCATGGCGTCCACTGAGATTTTCTAATGCCAAATGTAATTATTTTTAGGTTTTTTTGGCCGGAAATATTTATTTTTGGATTTTTTTCTGCCTGAAACCTTCTTTTTTTTTGCTACATTTATGAAAAACTTGCTCATTTTATATAAAGCAGTGGGTAGTTCTAAAGTTGGCAAGAGTTGTCCTTTTCATAATATATGTTGAATAGCATTTGATGCAAAAAAAACATTTTACATAAACTTGACTTTTAACATAATACAATATCACGGCCATTTGTTTTATAAGGAATGACGAGATCACGCGAAAAGCCAAGAAGTTGTACAATTTTCTATGTCTTAATTTCAATATGGTGAATCCAAAAAGGTCTGATCTATTTGCGCAGGTATTTTACTTTATTAGTGTACTACCAAAAGATGATAATGCCAAGTTAATATAATATATGAATACAAAGAGAATATTGTGGACATCCTAAAAAAGCAAAGATATAAACTAGTTGCCGATAATGCTCCCGTAACGCTTCCTAGGGGAACATCACCTCTAACTTAAGAAATCCAATGGCTTAAAAACTATACATTTAGCTAATCTTTTCCTTTTGTCAAAAACCCAAAATCGTGGACATCTGAAATCTATGGATATTCAAGGCAGCTTCTATTCTCGTTTTGAGCCTTGCCATGCTATTCTGGAAATAAGTTTTTTTGAGCAGCTCGGCTATGACAAATTATGCAACAAACTTGGGAGTGTAGACCAGAATCTGTAAATTAAATTAAAGAGAGAGCATCCTTGACCAAATAGCACTCATAAGGGCTCTGCTCTTATATCTATTGTTGAGAATCAGCCCGGCGGCATGTATGCGGCCGTTGTATCCTTGCTCAATCTTATGGTTAGATATCACGCTGCTGAAGCATTAGTAAAGGTCAAACCATTAGCAAGCAGTGAGTGCAAGTCTTCTTCTATCTACTCCTTTTTGACAAAGGAGGAGAGCTTAATCAGTGGCTGTGCAGTAGGATTAATTGTCTGCTTTGAAAGTAGACTCATCCTCTCTAGTTGTTGTGTGATCTTCAAAAAAAAAAGGATTTAAGCTAAATTCACATGTCGTTCCTAAAATGATTACGCATATGAGCACAAAGATGCAGGAGCCTGCACTTAACTTTGCTTGTTATTTTGATACTCTGACCAGCCTCGATCGCCAAAGCGATGCGGTGGAGTCCTAATAAAGGGTGGAGCGCAAATATAAACACAAACGGGCATGAGGTCTTAGAATGTCATCACATTATATCTTCCCGAAGGCTAAAGGAGCAGGCATTTCTTTAATACCTCAGATGGTTAGCCCAGATAATCTGACAATGTGGAATACATATAATTTGCATGAAAAAATAGTGAGCAATACCATTTAACCAATGTTCACCTCTTTAACATGTCATATGGCCTTATAAAGAGAAAAGAAATCTCTACTCTTCTGCATATGGACTAGTTCATTTCCATGATTAATTAGACTTTTCCTATCTGACACTTCAACAAAATTGGTTCTAAGAGAGCTTACCTTTTTATCCATACCCTCCTCGTTATTTATGAGTGAGGATTTCAAGTCAGATGTGCATTGTTGCACCTTAAGACTAAAATCCTTCATCGCCCGAGGAGGATCACTATTTCTCTTAAACCCGTGTTGATTGCGCCGGGTTTTAAATAGCAAGCTTAAAAATAATGCTCACACACACAAGCTAAGGAAGAAAGGGAGCAAACAAGCGCTTACATTGCGACAATTGTAGAATAGTTGCTACATCAAGCTCTTTGAAGCGACTTGAAGATTCCCAACAAATCATAAATTAAACCAACGCATAATAGATTTGGTCAATATAAATATCCAGGAAGATTAGATTCAAAACTTATTTTTTTACAATCAAAGGGACAACTGAATTACACTTCACAAAACGGGATTATTGGATTTAGGTTTCTACACCGTTAGATCTATTTCCTAGTATAGTTGAAATAAGTATTTATATGGGATGGGTATATTTTTCACTAATAAAAATGCTTGTATATATGGTATGGGTGTAAAACATTTTATTTGACAATAAGACCTTATCGGAGGGGGCTTTTTTACAAGGAAAGTGTATACAGGGGGGCTTCTTCTAACCTATACGTGTCCCCTATAGCTTACGTCCATCCCCTAGGTTGGCAGTCTGTCCGGACTCCATGTGCTCCAAGCCCTCGTTTGCCTCAGTTGTGTCTAGATTGTGACCTCACGGAGGCTTATGCCCAGATGCTCAGGGGCGATCTAGAGGGAATTTTGCAGCTTCCCACGCTACAACAATAAGCTGGCCAGTTCGTCAATGTACTTATGATAACAATCATGGTCAGTTCGCTCTTTGTAGAATTGATGGTCGGCATTCTTGAGCCATAATTGATGATATGGGCATAGGAGGCAGAGGTGTAAGCCCTGACACAAGCAAGATTTTATTTCCGACACTCCATGATTGATCATATTGTCACACAAAAGACTTGTTTGAGGATAGCAGGGCGTGGCGAGGACCTCCGCGATTCTTAAATCGACTTACATAGCGACTTTTGATACTATGCTTCGGGGAAAGTTGTGGAAAAGATTGAGACAGTTGGGTGCCCCCATAGACTTGCAAAATGTGGTTTACACATTGTATAAGACATGCTCAGGCTGACTGACACCATCAGGGCAACCTGTCAACAGTAATATTGGGGTCTGTCAGGATGCCCTCTCTCTTCAACAATGTTTGGCCTCTATATTGATCAACTGGAAGATTGGCTTATTGACCATGGAGGTAACGGAGCTCAGTTGGTGCATCAGATTATCAGGCAATTCATATGCATCGATGATGTGGACCTCTTAGCCTACACCCCGGAGGACATGCAAGGCCATTTATATATCCTGGATACTTGATGCCGAACCATTGGAATGGAGGTCTCCTCTTCACGCCAGTGAAGGCTTCCATCATTCATTTATCAGAGACAAAATATGGAAGTAGCACCCACCTACAAGTACTTGAGGTATAGAGTTTCTGACTACTAGATACTAGGACACTTTCATCCAGTTAGGAGTAACAGTAGGCTGGAAGGCACTATATGTGATGTAGAACAACAGTTACAAGGCATAGCTGTATGACTAGGCCCGTCTGTCATACTTGTTTAGGGTTTTGGTGGAATACATTTTTCTGTACGGGATCAAATATACGAGCAATTACAATAACAATATAATACACGTGAATATACTCATTTATTAGAAAGAATATACTTAGAGGATTCTAGAAAATGGAGAACCTGGTAAGATAGATAGTAGATAGATAGAAAGATAGATAAGAATTTTTACGTCCACGAGGACCTCATAACATGTTATGGGATGGGGCAAAAGCAAAGAGCCGAAGCCCAAATGAACCTTGGGACTAAGCCCCATCACAAAACATTAAAGAGATCAAAAGAACAAAGGTGGAACCAACTAATAGCAACCAAAGGGTTAAGAGACAGCTGCCGAGCAAGGTATCGTGCCTCCCATACATCATCCCGCCTTTTTTTGGGCCTCACCTCTCGCTGTACCCGGCTCAACCCAGGACGCTAAATTAACTGAACTGGGGAGAGATCCTCTTGCACAGAAAAGTTAGTGCCCTTGAGATGACTCATATGTTGTAGCACATGCAGTATGTCATGTAACGGGAAAAAATACACTAGAAAATACTAGAAAATGACGTAGTCAGTCTAATCTCTGAGTGCCAACTCTTCGTGTTGTAAAGTTCTTGGGTTTCGGGTGTGCATTGCATCTGCGAAAAAATGTGCAGCTATCTTCATATATGAATAAGAGCTGTTTCTGGGATATCCCGCAGCCATAAGCTCAATTCAGTTACTTTCGAGGCTGATCTAAACACAGCCCTTTCTAGTATTGCTATTCTTATTTACGGCGGTGCATTTACATCCAAATCGACGTATTGTTGTGCCTCAGCTCTTGAAAAATATAGTGTCTCATTAGTCTGCACCATGGCATTTGTGTGAAGTGTTTCAGCAATAGGACCTGCTACGATTGCTAAAAGTTTCAAAAGCTCCAAAAGCTGTATCTAGCTTCCAAACGCTAAATGCATGGATGCCTCTGTCGATCAGATCATTTGAAACTTGGTGAGAATTGTAGGTAGTAGAGAGTGTGTCTAAGCATCAAAGGTATCCAGAACTAGAGCTATACACGGCTGCTGCTAGGAGGGTTTCACAAAGTGTCAAACCCATAGAACTGGCCACTTGGCTCGGGGCTGGCGAGGAAGGGCTCATTTGGAAACTAAAAATAATGACCACTTTTGGTCTTATATGAGTGGAATAGTACTGATAATTAGTTATCAATACTCCTCCACTACTGATAACTAATTATCAGTACTCCTTCAATAGTGATAACCAAAAAATAAGACACACCCTTTACACTAGAGAGTCCGATAAGGCAGAGTTAGAGAAATAACCTTCAATATATTGCAGCTATTACATCTTGGTGGTGCGTTTTGAGATAAAGCACATACTATAGTTGGTGCACAACCCCACCTAAATATTTACTTGCCTTATGACAAGTCCAGAACTGGCATAAACAAATAATGGAGTAATAAAAAGAGCAATGGGACAAGCTTTTGTTTGATCATGGTTTTCTTGAGATTCCAGGAGATAGAGGCTTCACTTGGTCCAATGGCGCCCAAAGGAATTGAGAGCCGCAACTACACATGATAGGTGCTACGCCAATATGTGCGCTTACACACTCCCTGACAAATGGCTTCTCTTTAAGAAGTGGACGCTCAATGTTTGCAGGGCTCTAGTGTGAAAGGCTAGGCGGTGTAAGGCTCACCCGAGATGTCATGTGCATCTTGAGGAGGTTGCATGTTCACCTTGCAGCTTCTACCAAGAGATCAAGTCTCGTCTACATGACCAATTTTTGGTTTCGAAGTTATATTCGAATGTCAGGGATGAAGTTTGGGGTTACCTCCACCTACCTTGATCTCCCATTGTATTAGAATTGTCTTGTTAATATAAAGTGTCCTTCGTCCTTGCAAAAAAAAATGGCACCATGGTCTTCATTATTTCATAGCTATGCCACCTTCAATATTTCTATGCTTTTATATTGTCTCGCACTAGGGAAGAATCTAGTTGTTGAAAATCTTCCTAGAGTATAAGAGCTATTAGCTCACCTATACCCATCAATATTGACACAATATTCATGAATCTGACAGACAGTATCTTGGAAAATATCGAATGATGGAGACCTAAATTAAAATAGTTTCTTGGTACATTGACATTATCATCTACAAGTAGAACTTATGTCATGGACATGTTGGCACGAGAACCCGTCATGTTTAAACCAGTCCTAAATGACAAAAGATCCGGTAATAAGTCCACAAAAAGGCACATTTTTTTTATATGGCTTTAACGTGACAAAAACCCAGATATACCACGGATATACCCTCCCTCGATGTTGGCGGCACAGAACAAATAATAGCAGCGGAAAGCTTATACAGTTGTAGTTGATTCTGACGATCCGCAAATTAAAAGCACTACATTTTTCCGCAATGGCACATCCGCTATGATAGCTTTTCCCATTTAGTATTTAAGAAGCTTTCTGTTGTGTCAAATGTCTTCGCTCATTAGACATGGATCACGAGGCAGTTCAAAATTAGGCCCCGAGAGAATGACAAGAGACGGAATAGTACCTTCACGCCCAGGAACAGAGTTGGAAATCATCTTGGCCAATGCTTGGTAAGGCTTAAAAAAAGAAAAAGGATCACTCTGTTATTATTGATTCGGAAGTCTTGTTTTCATACTTTTTTCTGATTTATGATGCTTTAAATTATGCAACTGCCCTTGAGGACCTTCATCATTCTCTTTGCCATAACTTTTCAACATTATCCTTACATGACCACGGTGTTGCCGGAGAAAGAAATGCTACATGCGCGTTAGTGAACAACTACGAGGGCATCATTTTGTCCGCATGGTGGCGGTAAGGCGCCTTCATTTTACATTTTATATTTGGGGGCGCTACAAGACTATCTCCTCTTACCTTTAAGGTTTATTCGTTATAAGTACTATGATATTTTATGTTACCATGTCAACTTTCTTCATTTTGGTTGTTTTGCTTATTGTGAGGCATAATCCTCTTAAACCATCTACATTTACGGAAAATCTCTAGGGCCCTTGCCATGGGAATGGAGCACACTTGAAAGCGAGCTCGCTCCAAGCCCCGGATATTTTTTCTTGCATTGTACTTGTTTGCCCTTGGGTTTGGATGCTTGGCACCTTGCATCGTATCTTTTGGAGTGACCCGGTTTGATGAAGAGGAATATGATGGAGAAGGGGGCATGGTTTCTTCTTTCTTCAAGCTGGAATTTCTGGTATTAGCCGACGGGAATTATTTACGTATTTGCTATTGGCCATATTGAGGATGGGGATGGGGGATAGGGCTTTGCACATTGTTGTGGCGGTTTGCAAGTATTGCATATTCTTTGGTATGACAAGACATTATAGATATAAAAAACCTCAAGGAAGCCCTTTGCTTTCGATTGCACATATTCTCATTCACGCATTCAAAAGTAGCGACATGGAAACTCTGAATGATTTCTATGAGGGAGTATGATATTAAGCATGAGAGACTCCCTCATATACAAACCAATTCGGTTACACTTTTCTTTTGCCCTATTATATTTTTACCTTCTTTTTCTTCAAAAGCAAAAAGGCCTCTTCAATGATTTGTCTCTGCGGTAATTTTATCAGTTTCTCGACAAGGCAGCTCACAAAACAAGAAGGAGGAGAAGAAGGTTTTTCGGGGCCATGCACCACGACTCAGTTGAAGAGAGTAAAATTGGTGCTCGGAGTAATCCCAATAGCAGTTGGTTGTGCTATGGTTGGGAGTAGCCCACCGCACGAGTTGGAACTTTTGTAACTCAAGGCATGAACATGGACAATTTGGGAAGCTGAGTGCTCCACCGACTTCAATGTTCTTATTTTCTTTATAGTAAATCTCACTTTTCTCAATATCCGACAAAGCGGGTGGTGCCATTTATGAAGCCACACAAAAATGAAAGGGCTTTAGTCTGCTACAAAGGATGGGCATTGGATTTGTGTTGTGTGTGTTAGACATGATGGTTCTGACAGTAGTGGAAATGAAAAGAAAGAAAAAAAGCGATTGTAAAAGTTGAGGTATATTTTGGTTGGTCTTGTGGTCTGCAGTCTGTAGTTTGTTTGAGAGCTTCTGTCACGCATTACGAGGAGTTTTCATGGCGGATGCTGGATTCTATCACGAGCACAGGTGTGAGCATGGCCTTTGTGAATAGTGGGGTTAGTTTTTCTTGGTGGTGCCATTGTGTACATGGTTGACAGATTCAAATCCTACGTGGCTTGAGCGATATTGACAAAGGCCACACACGGACTACTACTACGGGTTCTAGTCCTTATCCTTTGTCATCAACCTTCTCTTTTTATTTGCCACTTGCTTGGTCCTACTGCTTATAAAACCACCACTAAATACACACATGGCCATTGGTGTGGTGGTCAATGATGGACAATGAATTGTCCATCTTTGTTCACTCAAGTGTCTGAAACTTGTATCTACCGGTAATTACTTCACAATATGATGCCGAGCTAATGCTTTTACGCTATATAACAAAATTGTTCACATTAGGTGCATCAAATGACATCAAATGAGGTTTGACTATTGGCTGGCACCAAAAGTTCACTATACATGTCATCATTCCCGCTCCATTTCAATTTTACATTTATAAAAATTGATTGAACTAAAAATCTGGTACAGAAATATCTACCTTACCTATAAAACCCCAAATATGCAAGATTACAAAATGCCTTCAAATTTATCCATTCGATATCTATGAATTTCATATATATATTGTCGAGAAACCAAACAAAGCAAGCTTACTAATCAATGATAATCCCTTCCTATATAATTGTATTGCCTTTTATTCTCATTTTTTTTCTTTCTTACTTATTACATGGGAAGTGACATGTATGCAGAATTCTGACATTTTGCAATGGTGACCCTAAGAGATCTAATTTTACGGGTTTGCCTTAAATAATGATAGTAGCGACATATGTATGCTAAAATCATTTAAGCGCGTTTATGGCGGATCGGGGCCTTTGCAGAAATTCGTGCCCGAATTAGGTTAACATCGAGAGAATTTAAGCACCAAACCCGTTAATTTAGATAGAAAATGAAAAAAGGCACATGTCATGATAATTCGCTATCTCGAGCGACAAAAAAGAATCTCAATTTCCTTTTTCATCATTATTACATAATCCAGCTACGGGGGTGAAACCATAAATGAAAAGAAAATGATAATTCAACTATCTCAAACTACGAAAAATGCACATGTCAATTTTTAGCACTCATCACAAAATGCACATAATCATTCAAAATCAATGTCATATACAAATGAAAATGGGGCATGTCTATCTTGAGAGCAGCGAAAAGGCGTACTCGATTTTGCCTTTTCGTTATTATTACGTACTTAATCATTGAGAAATCGATATTATAAAATGAAAAGGCACATATCATGATTATATTAATGATGTTGATATTAATTACATGTGGCTTAAAATAGAACTGCATGGCGGAAGGCAATGGCGTATATCGATTGTCGAGATAGACTTCGTTCCAGCGATTGTCCATGAAGAATATATACATTATATGTGGCTTAGAATGTGGCAGTGAATTGGCAAAAATAGCTTTGATTATGGCCAAATATCCAGAAACTGTCTAAAAGTGGAAAAAGTAAAATATTCACGGAGAGTCGAGGGAAAGAAGAAATGTTAAGAGTGGCATACGATAGAAATTCTTAGCCAATTAAAGCTTTGTATGCCAACCATTTGCTTATTAAAGCACCTTCGCATTTAAAATGATTCTTCAAGTTCCATAGACGAACCTTGCAATGCATACCTTTCTTTATAAATCTCCAATTGTTTGAATTCTTGTATATGTTGTTCCAGAGCATGTATTCTTTATTCTTTTATGCAGTTCGGCATACTTATTATCAACTGCTAAGGTTTTCCCTCGAAAACTACGCCCGAGCGGGGAGTTTTAATCTGTCGATAATGACTTCTTTGCTTTCTAACAGTTTGGTCCCATAAAATCTATTCTTATTCTTATTCTTATTAAAAATAGATTTCAAAAATTTGCAAGGTTATCACGAGTAGAAAAAGATTAATCTTACAAACCAATAGGATGTTTTGGACCTATTTGAGCATTAAGTTGTTACAGCCAAACGGTCTATGGAGCACAAGGCAACGTACACAATCTATGTGGCACAAGCCAATGTGCACATAAAGCACATTACTATGTAGTTTAAAATAGCCTAGCCAAATGTTTGGAGAGTCTTGATAATACAAGTGCATTAGATAAAAGGGAACGTGACCATTCAATTAAAAGTCACTTATGTATCTACCACTTATGTACTTGTGTAAGTTGCTCTACCACCTCCATATGCAATGGCACCCACTTCAATTGTGTATGCCCTTTATATATTGGAGACTTAGGTACTTCGTGGCTGCAATTGAGTTTCGAACCTTCTGACCAGCTTTGGCTGGCTATCTTAACGAAATTGAGCAAGAAAACTTTGAATTGCTACTATTTTGATGAGGGATCGACTACTTTTGGCCGTTGAAAAGACTGTGTTGGGTGGGTTGGGGTATCATGAAAGTGTCTTCGGGCCTCACGACCGCAAGAACGTCATGAAGCTAATGGATGTAGGGGCTTGAGTATTGATGGGTGACTAATAGGCGATAAGGGGAAAGAACGTAGTGTGAGGAGGAATTACGGTCGCGGCGGATGGCCTATCCTGAAGTGGGATTACTTAGCAACAAGTCTCTTAGCTGACACCCGGGGGTGGACCTTACAATTTAAAAAAAAAAAATACTCGACCCTACTAACCTTTTTCTTGAATGCTTTACCTCAAAACAAATCAGTTGCGGTAGGGTATAACTTTAGGAAGTCTAAGGGCGGTATTGTTTGCAAATCACTCCTTTTCAATGAGGGGGGATTGTATGAGACATGGCAACCTTACCTATATAGAATGGACATATAGATAGTTGGGGCACAACATCTTCCATTTTAAGTCGTGATTTGATATAAGCACGTATTTCTAGAATCTTTTAATTTATAGATGAAGTCAAAATCTTCTTTTCTTTGGACGAGTTTCTTTTGAGAAAAGTTCCCGACCATACTTAGGCCTAGGGCCTTTTGGGAATAAACTTTTGTGACCTGAACTCCATTTATTAGGATATTATCATACTCTTCATCTATTTTAGAGCAAAAGGTGCCAAAGCACTAGGGATTGCCCCATTGCCCATGGACATTGGACTTGCTGTCACTTTTTGGAAAATATGAACAAATTAGGTGTTCCCGAAAATGTGTTCATGTTAAAGCAATATTTGCTACCGAGAATGTGGTCATATAAGTAGCGAAGTATCATTTTGAAGCATCAAAACAGAAAGCATATACATGCTCTTAACCAAAGGCGACATCAATCCATTAGTATTTTTATTAAATTACGGTTAAGGCACTACGTGAAAGGATTGGATGTTTTGCTTTCACGGATCAAATTATGCAAGTTGATCCTTAGATATATAAAAGAACTTTAAATAGTCATATTGTAATCTATACTAGAAACATATGATGTCGGCCATTAACCATTCCATATGGAATCACATTAGACAAAGTGAGCTTTCGGAGTGAAGTATTATAGTGTTTTAAGATAGAATCTATCATAGATTAATGAATGCCAAGATATGAAGGTGTTTTGCCCAATTATTGTTGGAATTCACTTGTGAGAATATGAGAACATACCTTGCTTTATAAGTAGGAACAAACATTAAAGGTCATATCTAGAAAGCATGAAATTTTACATTTGTCATGTATCATTTCAGAAACTGATCAAATATCTGAACAAAAGATTAGCTACACATATGAGGGTTGAAGATTTAGCATGATATATAGTCATGTAGGATGCTACTACAAAATGCATAATAAGTAAAGGAAACCAACAACATCAGTGGTCGTGTGTTCCAAAGTCCTTGAGACCATAAAAATGTGAAAGATATGCTCATGCCCTAGGATAGCAGAGATGGTTAAGCAATTTGATTCTAGAGGATTCACGTAGAACGTTCATGATGGATTACTTGCATTAATTAAGAATGATTCAATCCATAGATGGAGGCCCATAATGGAAACTAAAACCTTAGATGAGAAAGGCATAAAATTATTTGGATACCATAGAATTCGTGAGTGCAAATGTCACGAATATAGCATGTTATCCACTTAAATATAAAAATTTGATCAACGTCCTATAAAGTGAACATAATTACATTGTCAAGTCTTGGATTGAGATGGGTATACTTGTAAATATATTACTTGGAAAAATAAAAACTATGAAGCACTACCCGGAAAGGCTTTAGCAAAGGTAAGACTTGCTACTTTGATTTAGTATCACATTGTCTTAATAGAGCTAAAGTCCTAATATGTTAAAATTTGAGAATGGTGTGCTAATGGCCTTAAGGAGAAATTGTAATGTGCTTCCATTTGGGAGGGTTGTGGCATAGAAGGATCTCGATCTCAAAGTAGTAGATCAAATGGTTTTGTTTTCTGAACATAAGGGCCATTTTTCTTGTTTGGATTTTGTTTGTGTTAGTGATCATATGCCTTAAGTTTCGTTGCTTTGTCTACTTCTTCATAATTAGTGCACATTATATCAGTATATTATACCATATAAGTTTAGTATGTGGGAAACAAATCGTACGCATTGTAAGCACCTTTCGAGATTGCACACAAAAGAGAGGAATTTGACAAGAACAAAACTTGAATATTTCTAGTTGGTGACATTAGTACACATTAAATGTTTAAAAGGGCTATTGTTTAAAAGGGCTATTGTTATGTGCATTAAGGATCTCATGAGGGTGCAATTAAGTTTTAGGTTGTGTATAAATGGATTTAGAAGTCATATTGATGACATGGTATATAATTGTATTGTCGACTCTAGTTTACGAACATGTGGGTGATAGAGCTTGCGGCAATGGGATCCGTGTTAGCAACAAACTTACACAACATGATCATAAAGGCATTTATTGCATGCAGTTAAGGAGATGCTTGTCCAAGTGGTCATTAGTACAAACACTTACCATAAATAGAGCTAATTGAGCTAATTATATATGAGCGAGTACTCCTAGAGTTGATAAAAGCATCAATCGAGATTGCAACATGAAACTTTTTACCAAATTTATGCATCAAAAGACACATAATCTGAAAGAAAACACAATTATCGACATGTTTCAAGGAATATGGTAAGGGCATTAGCTATGCAAACCCCTTGAAAACTTGTGAAAATGAAGCTACAAATTGTACACGAGATTATGGTGATCCTGCTTGAATGTAATATATATTTTCAAATTACATTGATAAACAAACGAAAAAAATGCCAAGTGAACATACACACTTCTGATAGGAATGAATTCTTTTCCAACTAAAAGTGCAGTGTTAGTTGAAATCACGGATGGTCATCATAATTGGAATGTGGGTACAAATGCATCCCAAGCATGGGCTAAAGCACACGTACTATTGCGGCTCGAAACATAATGAATGATGCAAAAATCATCGCAAGGGATTGGCTTATACTTGGATAGGCCACCACAAAGTGGCTCCAACTACCAATAAGTCAACAAACAGCGTACTGTCTGAGATATGCGATTTCATAGTCAAGAAACAGTCACATGAGATGAACCATGAGTACCCATCCAAGAATTTTAGAAAGGAGATCTAAATAGTGTGAACTGGCATACATGTAACCTAAAGGCAAGCGCAAAAATGGGGTGAAAGCGTGCAAGATTTGAATAATCTCTGCCAAAGCTGTGGATTTGATATTGGAAAGCAAGGATAAAATAGTAGAGTAACTTGTATATGGACCTGGAATCGCATTGATATTCTGCCAAAAGTTGAATAAAATAACATGATGAAATTAAATATGCATTTTTATTTGACATCAAAATATTCTTGAATTAGTCTCTCATTGCATGATTTGGATATGCATGAGCGACATCGATAAAATGTGCATCTTAGATTTGCTTGCCTTTTCGAGATTTGTATATAAGTTTTCTTATTCCAATTTGTCCCTCTCTATATAGGGTTTATTTTTCCAAATTCAAGCGGAATGGTTTTGAGGATGAAGCTTGATCATAGAACTTGATTCCGGAGTTAAGCATAGAAACGGTTTTGGATTCTTAGGCTTTTCTCAGCCAATTATAAGGATTCTCAAGGAAGGTATCAAAGAGAATTTTAAAAAGAATTACAAGGGACAAAATCAATAGATCCCAAAATTGCCACAAGTACATAGAGTGGATTAGCATGGGTACAAGTACATGGCAATAATGCATTGTGTTGAAGAAAAGGAGAGAGGATTGCAATGTTAATCAAAGGATTTAAGGACACATTAAGCATGAAAGGCAATCAAAGCTAGGCTCACAATATTTGATCTTAATGAAGAGAGGTCATTAAGGTCAATGAGAGAAGTTCATTCACCTAGAATATAGGTGTGAAACTGCTGAAAAGGTGTGTCGAACTTTTCTGAGATCATTCAATGCTTGAATGAAGAAGAGCTTAAATCAGAGCGGTGGAGTACAAAGGAAAACATTTCTCCTCTACACTCACCAATGTCGAGGGCAGAAGAAAGTACCTACTAAAGGCAGCATTTCTAAAGCATATGAACCTACGATTTGAAAAGCATGGCAAATCTGAGAAAGTACTGCCCTAAGAATAACCACGCTGATAAAAGAGAAGATAGTGCTACCTGGCCAAAAGTGGCCTAATAAGACAACTCGTAGAGCCAAGTGGAAACTTGAGAAAAACATGGGTAGCTGAGAAGAAGAAATCTTTAATCCGAGAAAAGAATATGCACCATGATGAAATGAACAGCACATTTATTATTTTTAATGTAGAAAGGTGTAGAAACTACTTGGGGATGAATAGAAACTGTGGCCAGTGCAATAGATGCTTCTGGAAATATGCAAGTTATACCTTTTGTTCTTGATGATGGGGTACGTCTTACCTCACTCCATAATAGACTCGAGGTCAGCCACCTTGTTTTAGGGCAATATCCTTACATCCAAAAGCCGCAGCATGGAAAGAGCGACATAGATATGAATGGGCCTAAATGCTTATTCTAGGAAAAGGATTCTTCAAAGAATGCCTCCATTTGAAAGCCCCAATACAGGCACAGAATTTGGTCGAGAGTGGACCACAATCACGATATATAAGCTACAATATGGTTATGAAAGAGATATGATATGATGCACAAGCCCTTAAAGCTGTCGAAAAGGTATACCATCCTTGATGAGAAAATTCATAGGTTACAAAATAGTCACGAGACTCAAAGTCCTTGAAATATCCTAAAGTGCATAATGAAAATGTGGATCTCAATCAAAATTTTGCTTAGAGCTTTTCTAATCCAAAATCTTGAAGGTAGGCATTGCGGCTACATCACTTATGAAGTAATAAAATTCTCCTCATGATCTTTGTCAAGTTGGTCTTAGTCTTGACAAAGTGCGATTACCAATATATAAATGCATCTTGTGTGCAACCATATAGTTAGGAGAAACCTAATGCCCAAATGTGTGCAACTAATTTATGAAGAATGTATTTATTTGCATAAAGGGTGTCATACCTAATAGGCATTGTAGAAAGTATTGCCAAATTTGTAGCAGCCAGACTGTGAAATAAAAGTTAAAATGCAACAATTGTTTTGCTCGAGAGAAAAGAAGCTCAGATTTTTTTCCTTCCCACAAATTCCAAAGGCAATCTAAAATAAGTGCAAATGACATAAAAAAGCGAATGCCTTTACGGTCAAAACAAGCCTTTGAAGGCATTGACAGTTATGCTTAATGAAAACAACAAAAGATTGAAATGAATAAAAGCATTTGACTACTTGTTGTCCAATTTCTACACCTTCTTGGAGGTCAACAAATATGATCCTTTCCATTTAACCATGAAATGTGATGGCTGCCACAATGTTTTTGTGTATCATGTTGCAAAGGTATGATAACTAGCATCGCACAGAAGTGCAAACACATTTACAGCTCAAGCTGAGATCCCGGAGAGTACCTTTGTAGAGGATTAGGTTGGATCAATGCCATGCTCATCATGCAACCTCCCAAAACCCATACTTAGATTGCATGGCAGCAGCCCTAGATATGAAGGATCCGCCACGGATGTGAAGGATCTCCTCTCATTTTGGGCACCCAGTTAGCATTTTAGAAAGCAATTAGAATTTTACGAGATCAAAGGGATCAATTGTAGCAGATTGAAACTTCAGACCCGTGCTCTAGATTCCTTAAATGAAAGAGGTCTTGGCAAAGCAAAACTAAAACCCAAAGATAAATTCTAAAAAGGAATCTCTAGCCCAAAGGTTGAAACCAATGGTTTCACAAAAAACTGAGTTTCGATCGTAGGAAAAATGAATTTGAGTCCAAAGCAGCGGAGAAAACCTTAGGCATTATATTTAATGCCTTAAAAAACAAAAGTTTTTCTGCTTGGGAAAACAATGATGTGTGGCCGTCAGTTATCCCGGATATACTTACGATATGCGGAATATGCAAAATAACCCTCCCTAGCGAATTGCTTATAGCAGGGGCGTCAAGGAGGTTAACTACTCCTCCTTAAAGGGGATATACAACATAATTCTCGGTATTGGTACAGGCCGAGAGAAATTTGATATCATTTATTCCTTAAGCAACCTTGCAGTTGCAAGGGGATTCACATTAATGATACAAGCCCGTCGCTTCATGATCAGCAAAACCCGCAATTTCGTGATCCATGGTAGTAACAATGGATCATGATATTTGCAAGACCCATAATTTATGGATAGTTAATCAAGTGATCCATAATTTATGGATAGTTAATCAAGTGATCCATTGCTTAACAAACAGGTATATGGAAGACATTTAGCTTTAATCAAGTAATTACGTTGCTTCAACACGTGAAATTCATATGGAAGAATAAATATACGTGGAAATTCAGTTCAACAAAAAAAAATATGTGGTTTAACAAAAAGTACTTCCTATGTGTAATGTACGCACAAGGTCCTTTAGAAACAAAGTAAATAATGTTAGTGTGTAAAAACAAATGTGAAGTGATTTACCATCTTATGCGAGCGAAATATTGGCTCCCGAAAAGAGGTTGGATTCCAAAAATGGCGAGCCAAATATGCGCCGTCTATTTTAATTAAAAGCATAATAATTATATCTTCTGAGAAACTTGTCATGGCCAAAGTAGCCATTCTTACCTAAATCCGTTAATGCGTAGGATGGATCAACAAAGGGAGATATTTGCTAGGAATTTTAACTACCCTAGTTTAGGAAGTAAACTATTTCCTCCTCTTGAAATTGATCTTGATTAGGAAGAAAGTGTCAATGTTTATAGTATTGCAACATAAATTCATTGCAACAATCATATTATCATATGAGAGTACTAAAATTGTTTGCCAAGAAGTTACAACCTTGTATAAGCTTTAAAGATCCACTACGGAATCCCTAAACCTTCTTTTGCTTTTTCGTTAAGAATACCTATTGGTTTTATGTGTATAGGCCATCAAGAACAATAACAAGCTCTCTAAAGAGCTCCAGTTACTAAATGAGTGGGGTGCACATAAGTAGAGGCACACCTTGAGCTAGTACCTAATTGAGTACCACAATCAAAGTACATGATTAGAGTGACTATGGATTTAAATATTTTGTTAATGTGTGCTTGGTTTGTTCGTCTACTCATCTACCCGCCAGTTTCAACTTCCCAAGCATCCATGGATGGCAGCACATCTTATCCTCCAATCAAGGAAGTGGGAACTTCAAGCATGCATCGGTAAAACAAAATCCAATTTTTTTCAAAACGTATTAGCCTCAAAAATGAAATCTATCTAGAAGATAGAAAGGGGAGGTTTTGCAATCTATCTATTTTGCACATTTGGATGCTAACGCTTACAAACAGATGATTCAAATATTTAAATGTACAATATATAGGAGCTCTTAAAATATTCATGGAAGTCACGGGCACAAAGCATTTTGGGTTGCTCCATCACACTGTGCAAAAGGAAGAATAAGTTTGCATTGTAGAAGAAGTAGAAAATGCTTCCAAAGGATGCAGGAGATGAAAACAGCAGTTGGGACCTAAAACTTTGAATAGAAGCTAATTTAAATGGTAAAGGTAACCTCTCCCTCATACATTATCTGCTACTTGGTTTGAATCGTGGAGCTTCTGCTATGACCCGAAGAGATTCTTGTACATGAACAACTCTTTGTTGATCCAACTGAAAATGTACAGGCGGTATGGAAGATTCTCTTGGCTAAACAGCAACAAAAATTGAAGACTTACATTTTCACTATACCAAATGTAAAAACATCTGGTCCGGCCTTGGCACCATACCTGCACCTAAATTCGTTCGTCTCTATTTCAGCTCAGGACCCACGAGAAGTGCAAAAGAGATGTTCCTATCCATTGAGCCCAAAGATATGTAATAAATACCTTAATCTTCAAAATAAAAAAACCCAGGATGGACAACATGACCAGCGAAAAGAATTATTTATGTGGGAGTACAAAGTAGAAATGTAAGATTAAACTCTATCAGAAATCAGAAATTGGTAATCTGATGTTCGCAGATATAAAAGATCGCAGATGGCAATCAAGTCCTGAAAGCCAGAGAACAGAACTCAATGCCATGCTGAATGCAAATGCATAATACAAATACGAATTTGAAGACTGATATCAGTTTGATGCTTATATGAAGATAGGTAATGTTTGAATGGAAGTAATGAACTGGAAATGATCTGCAAAAGGAAAGAATAGCACGTCTAGTAGCATAAGAGCCTAACTTTAAAATCATGCAGTAGTTCTCAGCACGCAAGGTTAGGAAAAATCAGGAATTTAGGAATGCCCGTAGAATAAAAACGAAGGCATATATATGTTTCACTCTATCTTCCATTCTATATTAAGCTTTACCTTCCATTGATAAGACCTTATATGGCATCATAATGTACAGTCAACTGGGCACAAATGCATTCACAGGTTGCTCCATCCTGCACAAAGAATAGTTTGCATTGCAGAAATGAAAAATGCTTCCAAAGTTTGTTATTGTCAGAAACGAGCAGCAGAGACCTGGGCATAACATGGCGAGGCCAAACCAGGCTTTTGCGGGGCAGAGCCATATCCAGATCACACAAAGCTAGCATGCTTGAGACAGAATAACAGAAGAAACAGAACTTGTTCTAGGAGGAATTGTCGAGCTTCGTCCACCAAAGCACAAAAAGCACAAACTGACCACAAACTGAACTCATGTTCATAGAGAATCTTTGCTTTTCGATGTGTAGATGCACTTCCAGACACGGCTAAATCATAGGGCAGAGCCGAGCTTGCAGCTGCAGCCTCTGCTTTTAGAATAGCATAACCCAATAAAAATCTCCAAAATGATAAGACCGGCATGCTGGTTAGGCTGGCTATGGCGAAAAGAGCTCACACAATTGCCTTCACCAAGATAATAAATCTTCATGAACGGTTGCTTCGCCAGCAAGCAATGTGACAATAAAACCACACCTTTCATTCCGTGGCAGCATAGAAATTCCCTGAAGGCGAAAGCTCGAGTGCAGGAAGCATGCATCTTTCCATCTGACTCTCCATAATTCACTTGGCCAGCCAAGAACCAGTCAAATTTGAGTTTCCATATTTATTTTGACACACAGACTTATGGCTCCAGATTGTAATCTGCTCTCCGGACGCAGTATAAAGCTTCTGCACACATTGTCAAAGAAATCTAGAGTTGGCAGGCAAATCCGGCGACAATGGATTCAATCCCGCTGTTTTTCCTAGATACAGAGCATGCCGATCGGCCAAAGCCAAATAACCAGACAAATCCGCCGAAATGGGGCCAGAGGAAGTGGAAGGCATTCGACAGACGGATTCAATCAAGGCAGATAAAGAACAAAGCAGCGTGGCATCCTGGGTTTTTCTTCTTTTTTGAATTTTGAAATGCAATATAAGCGTACGTAATCAATCCCGTCTGTCCTCAGCCCATAAATATTAGACTTGAATTTTATAAGAACAAATTATGCTTTATATGTTAGTGATTATAGTAAAGATAATTTTCATTACAAATGTCGTGTTTAATTATTTCGTTTTGGTATTTGGGAGAATTATCTCACGCATGGTTTGCCTAGATTTGGCCTGTATTTGTATGCAAAATCGTGAGTAAAACAGTATTTTACCGGAAGTGATTTGAGGTGCTTGTTGGCCACTAAAGTGGAAATTTTTTTGCCCTTTTGGTTCTATGCATGGTACAGGAATGGAAGGATAAGGCATGGGCGTACTCTACTTCGGGACATTAGATCGAATAGAAACATGTCCGGCTGTTAGCAAACAGAAATGCAGCAAAGCGTCAAATCGCTAACACTATACATCCGTTAGATTTATTTTGTGGCAAAAGGCGAGATCACGTTTCTGCGAATTAGAGTCTTAGTGGCATTATATTTCTTGCAGATGCGTTGGCGAGAATAGGCTCGGCTTCATCTGTCAATCTGCCATCGGCGTATCGAGTCCATCGATACCATCGGAAGCGTTACTATCGCATCGTCACCTTCACTTCTTTTAAATCGCCTAACCATGTGGGATGCAGGGTAAAGTGGACTTCGAAATTTGAACCAATACTCTGTTTTAATGAGCGCGGTTAGGAATACTCTCATTTCAATCAAAATCGCGGCCTAAGAGCCATCGAGTGCGAAGACGAGTATGCGGTACAGGATTTTACTGGCGAGGAGGAGGATAGAAGGGAGTTACGTGAGGCTTCTTGATATGCGCTTATATCAATCCATGATACATTGCGGGCCTTAAAGATTTAGCGGCCCTACGATGCTGCTCCATATAAACGTCCTCCTTAATCTCGCTGCCATGAAACTGTACCCGCGCTTCGCCACGAGTACTAGCACAATTGCAAAGGATTCATAGGCACGCTTTTGGTAGTTTTTCGCTTTTTGCACCCATCTATATGTTTGGTTGGACCATTGGAAGTAGCGACGAATTCTGCACGAAAAATGTTATAGCCTTTGATTTGGCACAAAACAAAGAATATTCTAAAAATCAATGGTCAAAAATAAAAGATGAGAAAAAACGCGATAAAGAATGAAAAATAATGAATATAAATGAAGAAATAATGCTGCATGGCATAGATAGTTTCGGCAAGTTCGAACGTGCCTTTTTTAGTTTAGAGGGGTATTCGACTTACACAATATTTTTTAGGTATTTGATGTAAATCTATGAGTCTGAATACCTCATTTTTGGTATTCGAATCCAATCTACGAGTCTACCCCATTGAATCCAACCCATAAGGTCAGATGCTCCAACAAATTCAATGTTTATGTTACCAATAACAATCTATGATACCATCTCCGCGATCATGAAATTAAGAGGCAGAAATGTAAAAATATATTGAAATTTCCTTTCCAAAAGGTAATCATTTACAAAAGAATTCCTCTCAAAATCTTATGCTGGACTGGAATCTCTGCTCATTTATTTATCCAGGGCGCCACATGCCAATACCCTGCATCCGCATTGTTCAGAAATTTTGAAATGAAGCCGCAATACGAAAGTTTTATTGCAGATTTGTTTACTTACCAAGATGGGACCGGCGGAGCCATGGATGCAGCTGCAGCTACTCTGGCAAGTCGAGCTTCTTCTAAAGCAGCCGAGATCGATCTGCAAGAAAATCGGCTCTCTATTTTGCCTAATATCTGCCTCACCACTGAACAATACAAACAAGATTCAGGAAATATTCAGAAATTTAGGCTAAAACATAGAACAATGAGATTGCATAAGTAGAAGAAAAAAAGAAGCCGTTCTGACAAGATCAAACAAGATACTCATAAAAAGATAGCTTTAAGAAGATTGACAAACAGAGAGATCAATATCATAAACTAGGAATCTGAACATTATAAAACAAGATCCAAAAATGAGAAAAGAAAAGCGGACAAATAACCTACCATTTTGAGGCGAGTTTATGGCAGGCAATCTTGTAGAGGTGAATCCGGCATGGCATTTCTCCATCATTACAAGAGTCCAACGAAGCTTTTCCAAAAGAGCCATATTTGGGAAGATGAACAGCGGCGACAGAAGAAGAAAAGGGAATGATGTTTGGAGCTGCTGGCTATGGCGCCGGGCACTAGTCCGGCGCTTAAAAAGAAGGGGCCGGAGTTAGGGCGGCAGCCGGAAAGGAAGGGGCTGGACGGGCGGCATGTGTAAGAAGCCGGCTGGTCTCTTCCGAGGCCGCACACGTTGTGGGGGGCCGCCTACACCTTTTATTCATTTGTTTTATGTATTAGGCCTTCAACTTGATGTACCAGGTTTCTTAGATTCCACACAGCCACCCAATTAATTTAACAATTTGTCATTCCCATTAGAACTCCTAGCCCCAATACTCGAAGGAATATGGTCACATGAATGTCAGTAGCGGACTCTTTTCATTGTCAGCGTAAAGACACTTAACGATGGCTTGGCCGGTAGAAGCGGAGGTCGCGCAAGAAGATCCAGGAGGGCGACCCGCCAGATTCGCGCCGTTCTTATTACGCTTACTAATTTGGGATTCTTTGTCAAATGCCACGAGATCGCTTAGCGTTATGATATCAAAGAGATTCATGTTGGCGTGAATCCGATCAGCAGGAAACCGATGGGATGGATTGATGTCAACGTAAAGGATTCATGTCAAAAACTCTATGTGACCACATAGTTTTGAGTTTTGGCGTCTGATGGAAAGATATTGGCAGCGTCTTAAATGTGACCGACCCTCATCTCCCGTTAGTTAGCCCATTTTTCCACACTAGACGCAAAATACGGCTGCCCTATACAATATACGACACCATTTGTGACTCCAGTTCTAAAACTACTAGTGAAAAACCATGAAAAAAATAAGACACGTCATATTTCATATTTTTAGTTATGTATTCAAATAATACTAGGTGTCTTATTTTATGGCGGGGAAATCCCCAGGGATAAAATAAGACTCCATTCTTAAAAGTGGTATCCAAACCTATTCCAAAACCACCTCCATTGGAACTCTTCTACTTATGGAAGAAGTTTAGGTTCAGAATAGCTTTGGAGAGAGATGCTAAAGTGCTAAACTACTTGCTAACTATCGAGGGCGATACCCCCTCCCTCCCCTCCCTCCCATGAGGAACATTTTTTAAGAAGGGGAAAAGAACTATTGAACCGCAAAGAGATTTTTTGACATGCACCATGAAACTCACAAATTTGCTCCACTATTTACCGGAATTTCACTCGAAGCAATTTAAGAGCTTTGGTTGTGAAGTGATAGTTACAACGAAGTAAAAAGAGCGACCTCACAGATTTGCTAACGAGTGGAATCGACTTTAAAGCGACGGTACGGCAATTATACATTAAAGCTGACCTAATCCAAACCCTAAACTACACTTTCTGGTAGCCATTAATGGAATCTCAGTTCCTTCTGCATTTTGCAAGATAGCTCTTTCATATTTGTTGGGCGTGAACTACAACACCAAGAACTATCGTAGTGGAATCTCACCCTTATTAGTCACAGCTCCGTGTGTTTATATATACAAGAAATTTATGTATATTGATGAAGTCCAAGGTCGTTGCGAACATTTCTCTTCGTTGATTTCCTTGTATTTGCAGAAGTCAACAAGCTTCAAAATATTTTATGTGGTTTTCCTAACGGAACTAGTGTATAAGCTATGAAAGGAAGAGGTAAAGGCACACCTCGTGTTGAAGCCCATATTAACGACATCCAAATTGACAAATGCATGCAGAAGGTGATTCATGTGTCGACTTTTGGGTGGTGGTTGATATAGCTAAATTATTGATTTTTATTTTCGTGGAGAGCCAAGCATGAACTCTAATAGGTCAACCTGCACAATGTGGAAGACCATTTCAAGCTCATCCAAATCAAGAGGTGTGTGAACCATAAACTGCAGCATTAGTTCCGAAGTTATATCAAAATGTTCCTCCCACTTGGCTGCAAAAATCATCTTTGTTCTACCATAGTACTCCATAGTCGGGATATTATTTCCTATATGAACATTTGGGCCAAAATTTTACTACGCTGGCTTCGCCATTTTCACCATGGAATTTGACTTCTGGGCGGGGCTTGAAGTTATATCTTTCCTACCTAGAGGAATCATATCATAGTACTCCCGTCTGAAATCTTGTCATTATCATCATCAACATCAATTATTGTGAGTTTGAAAAAACATAGAGACCATGTGGTAACTCAGGGAAGGGAGTCCCAATTCGTGTTATCATATGTTAAGCCCTTACACAAGGCCCCAAAATAATCGGTGTGTGGTTTTTCACAATACTTTTTAGGCCGAAACCACTGGGAATATGGTAATGTCGGTTTGTGGGTTAATATGTTGAATAATCCTTGAATAGTTATATTATGTGATTCACACATTTTATGATTTGTTGTTCCTAGTTTATTAATATATAGTTTGCCACCATGGTTGTGTATCATAGTTTGTTTGGTTGGTTTAGTATTAGGTTTGTAATAATAGTCCTTTTTATTCCAAGCGATAATATAATCATAAACCACTAGTGGTTTTGAGTTTAAAAGTTTGGTTGGTTTACTCTTGGAAATTACTTACATCTTTTTGCATAAACCAATTTTATTCCATATAATAGGGTATCTCCACTTTTTATCAAAAGATAAGCTAACTTCTAGTGTTTTATCAAGGTGGTAAGAGTTTGGGTCTTAAGCCTCCTTACGTTATAGAGACAAATCAATGGTGTTTTGGATAATTGGTATTGGTTTACTAAAAGATAATAGCGATGCTCAAATTAAGAACCTACTTCCCGAGGTATAAGCTATTCTGAGTTTGTCCATTAAATGATAGATTTTTCCGTCAATTTGTAGATGGTTTCTCATTGATTGATAGATGATTTTTATCCACTTTGTAGATGATATGGTTTCTTTGTCGATTTGTAGATGGTTTCTTCATTGTTAATTTATAGATGGTTTTCTCCATCCAGTTGATAGATGATTTTTGCCACTTTGTAGATGGTTTTTAAAGTCCATTTTGTAGGTGGTTTCTTCATCGATTGATAGGTTGTGTTTTTCATCAATTTGTAGGTGGTTTTCTCCATCAATCTATTAATGTTTTACTTACACAAAGCAGTTAAGAAATTTGATGGAAACTTTGTATTTTGAGTCAAAGTCGAGGATATAGGTTTATGCAATATTATTATATTTATGGATAAGCTCAATATACACCGTTTGAACCCTTGAGTATTTCCATTATCTATATAGGTAAATAACAAGAGGCCAAACAACATGGCTCGTGGATGTTCAACTCCCAGCTTGTAAACATGGCTTCCAAGTTCCAACAACTTCAAACAGCCAACAAAGCTTTTTGCATTATGTTATAAATGACAACTATATACAAATTTCAGAATGTTTTACTGGAAGAGTCCAGCGATGATAGAGAGACAAACTTACATTGGGACTCATGTGATGTGTTTGCTTGAGGGCATATGAATTGCTTGGAAATGTCTCCACAACTAATAATGTCAAGGCTTTTGTGTGCTTATAGTCTCTTTGCGGTGGCCCGTCTCCCGATATCCTTTGTGAGTGGCCATGTAAAGACAATTAAAGTTCTGATTACTCATCGTGCCTTTAATAGATTCACACATACATTTCACTAAATGACCGGACTCTAGAAATAAGAAGGCTAGTTATAAGATGGATACGTTAAGAGCACCTAATAAGCTATAAATCTTCTCTCTGCAGTCATTAAGAAGATAATGTATGGACCCACGAGGCTAAGTGCATATTTGAGTTCTTGAGATAGCGGGTTGTGGAAGAGGAATGTTTCGTTATGATATTGTTGTCTCTTGTTTTAACTTGATAGCATGGTTCTTAAGCCCATAGAAACAAGCTCTGCGTTTGAATGACCACCATATCCTAGGTGCATATCTGTAAGGAATTACCTCGATCATTACTTTAAATACCACGGACATCAATGCAAAAAATTCCAACATTGCAAATGTACCAAATTCCTATGCACCAGCAGTAGGAATGATCATAGATAATTTTTCTTGCCTCAGTTAAATGACCCAACAAAATAGCTTTGACTAGCTTTTATTGTATGAATGTAGAAATTACACAAAAATACACAGAAGAAAAAAGGATATAAGAGCATACCTTGAGATTTATACACAAATTTATGCAGCAAGAGAGAAAAATTCATAAATGTTTTTTCTTGCAACAGAACTTAGATGTTAAGTACACCAAATGCAACCAAGAGAAAAGCCAATAGAACATGGCACATAATTCAGATATATTTAAAGAAGCATTGTGGTTAAAAACAAAAGAAGGGTTAATGCGATCCTAAACTATAGCAAATCTCAACTAGAAAAAGGCGGTTGGTTCTGGAGATATCATTACTTTGGCCATGGCTAGTCATACATGCAGTCTTAGATGCCTTGGCAATCAAGCGCGTTGTTAAGTATCCTGCATATTTATTAGATTAGGTTGCTCACCTCCGGATCAACTGGAGACTCTGCTTGCCCAAAATCGGCTAATAGAAACAAAAGATGCTTACCCTCTGAGCTGCTTAAATTGTGTGGTGCACACGAGTGATTCGGCCTCCATAGCATTAGTGCAGCCTTACTCCTTAAAATCATCACATGAACATCTGGAAGCCTGACCAAAGGGAAATGTGAACTGGATTAATGCTTGCTTGAACCCTAACAAAACAGTATTAGGGTTTTTAGTTCTAGTAATGAAATTTCCCAGTTATTTGGAAATTAAAGAAACTTGTTTTGAAGTTCCCTTATACGCTGCATTCATGGCGGGATTAACACAAATAATACAATCATTGACAGCATATGTCCATCCTTAGAACTTCGATCCCATCTAGTGTGGAACAAAATTTAAAATTTGAACAAATATATTTCTTGTATGAGTATAAGCTGGTTGAGTTCTACAAAGCCTAGATTTTAAATTTGAAAAGCCATAAATAACCCACAACTTTTGATCGATTTAAACTTCTTGGAAATAGTACACAGCAAAAATTGGCAATTTTAAGCTGGGGTGCTAGAGTTTCTGAAGTTTACCCCACAATATTTGGATGTTTGACATCTAAATAAATAGATATTTAAAATTAAGCAATGCAAATCATTTGTCTCAAATATAATGCGGACTAGTTGAATAAAATTTTTGGTGGCTCTTTGGAGGAATGTGTGGAGATGGCTCTCTCTCTATAATCCACACTCAAAAAGCATCCACGCAATCCTCAAAATGCATTTCGGTTGGTCTAGATTTCCCGCCGAGATGCAGCAACACAGTGTAATGAAGCAAAAAGCATTACTTATATTTTCATAAGCATAGGGTAAGCTAGCATTGCTTTGTTAATAAATTATGTAATGCTTCTTTAATGCTTTTGAGACCTCTAGTAACCATAGGGTGGGCTTTACAGCATCTTATAAGTTGGATTTAAAAAGGAGTCTTGGTCACCGAAACCAATTCTAGGATCTTGACCACCATCAACAATAACCGTTGACATAGACAATACTCCAATAATTGCAATTACTACCTTGTTCTTCTCCATAGAAACTTATCTTACGTTTAGCTAGCCGGAGTTCACATTCTATTCCTGAATTTCATTCTCAAATCAATAGGTGCGAGGATCTTGCTTCTTTGGGCTAAATTTAATAATGTCCAATTGTGTGTAAATCCCAGCCATACAATTTCACAAGAATTTCTTAACTTCTAGTTATGCTCAGTTCGTGGGAGGTGGAAATAGTTTTCCCATATCAAGCCGAGTTTGGATGGTGTCTGGTCCGATGCTTTGGACTCATCGCCCGAGCCATTTCAAGCTTTCGCTTCTCGGGGGCTTAGCTAGGGTGCCATTTCCTTCGTGCCCCTCGGCGAAAGGGAAAATTGGGGTCAGCAGCGTCACGGTGGACATCCATTTTTGTTTTAGAGGCGTGTCATGTGACGCAGGCTACCGACTTTGAGCGATTGGAAGTTAGGAGATGATGGAGGCGAGGTTTGGTGCCACGATGCGTAAACCCTACTAAATCTGTAGGGAGGTTTAGGTTTTGCAGCACTTTCTTTCTGTCTTGGAAATTGGTAAAAGCTGCGTGCGCAGGGTTTTCTCGAGGGTCGAAGAAAGGAGTTTGAGAGGAGAACAAAGAAACCCTCAACGGGCGCGGTTTCAAACTTGCCCATTGCGATGGCTCACCATTAACCAGCTTAGACATGCGTGGGACTCGACATCTCTCTGAGGGAAGGCCGCGGAACAGCGATTACCGGTAAATGCGCGACTACATGCGAGAAGCCAAAGTTAACCCCGAGAACGCACATATTTGAGGGGCATACGATTGATCAAACATGTGGATTGCCAAGTACATGCTATGTCTAGTCTAGCACTAGCGAGGGAGCATTAGATTGGGTTTCCCACATATCAAAGTAGAGAGTTTGGTTATATATGGTCATAAATGTTGTGGTTCTAAGTAGGTACGACGGATCGTTGGACTCATCGTCAAGTAAAGAATTACCATTGCAAGCTGGATTTAGAGGAAACCTTCGCTGGCAGGAATTGCTTGGTACCCATCGTGCCCTATATAATAATAATGAAGAGATTGGGGTTAGCACATCCATACGGTGGATGTCCATTTTTCTTTTAAGAAGTATGTCCATGTGACATGGTATTTTACCATTGAGCGGTGGGATTAGGAGATAGGCTGGTTTGGTGCCGATACGCAAACCCCTACTAAATCGTAGGGTTTAGGTTTTGCTGGCACCCTTTCTGTCTTAGGCGGTCAAAAGCTTGCGTCGCGAGGTTTTCTCGAGAGGTTCGAAGAAAGAATCCAAGAGGAGAACAAAAAACCCTCATAGGCAGCAGTTAAACACACATTCGCGCGATGAAAGCCAGTAACAAAGCTAGTCATGCGTCGCGAGAATAGAGCGGTCGACTATCGGCTACATCGAAGGCCCGGACTTACCCCGAACATGTTTGAAGTGAGGGCCGGCCCGATCGGTCGGATTGCCAAATTACACACATGCTATGTCTAGTCAGCACCGCCTTAGCGAGGGGAGTGCATTGGGCGGAAGGTCGAATAGTTTCCCATATCAAAGTTTGGACTATAGATGGTCATAAATATTTGGTCCCTAAAGTAAAATAGATGCTTTGGACTCATCGTCAAGTCAAAATTGCATTGCAAGAGCTGCGGCTGGGGAAGCGAAAAAGCGTGGGAACCGCGCCATTTCCACGTCGTGCCCCTCTCATTGAAGAGTTGGGGCTTAGCAACACACACATCCATGTCACGTTGGATGTCCATTTTTCTTTTAGAGGCGTGTCGTAGCTGACGAGGCTACCATTTGAGCGGTGGGATTAGGAGATGAAGCGGTTTGGTTGCCACATTACACATAAAGCCCACCACTAAATCTCACAGCCAGGGTTTAGGTTTTCAGCACCCTTTCACATCTTGGAAGTGGTCAAAGCTTTGCGTGCAGGGAGGTTTTCGAGGGTTCGAAGAAAGAATCCAGAGGAGAACAAAAAACCCTCCTTGGGCCTTGGTTTCAAACTTGCTTACCCCATTCTGCGATGGCTCGTGCGGGAATACAAAGAAACGGAACAACGGTGAAAATATGCGGCGGCATCCAGGCCAAACTTACCCCAAAACACATGTTTTGCGAAGTGAGGGCGGCCGATCAAACATCCAGTTGCCAGAAGTACATGCTATGTCTAGTCTAACACACCAGCAGAAGTGCATTGGGGCGGAAGGTGAATAGTTCCATATCAAAGCGGCGAGGGTATTAAAGGCAAGGTGAAGCGAGCTAAAGTTAAACTAAGCTAATATTTAAGTCTTTATACAAATGTAATTGTTTCCTCTTACGTTTACATGCCTTGGAACCTGCCTAATTTAAGGATTCCTACAATCCAACACTTCCGATACACACTTTTAGAACAATGAAGCGGACATAGTTTATTAAGAATTGGATTGCATTTACTTTCCCTTTAATCACGATAATAAATGCCAAGGCATGGAAAATCTTAACCAAATTGTATGGAGATATAAATGGTGCATTTACTCAGACTATCGGACATGTGTGTGCATATTGAAGGCATCAATGCCAAGACATGTGATCAAATATGAAGTTCAATCCCAAACATTCTTGCACATGTGCTCTTGAAAGTGATGCAATCTTGAACCCATGTTATTTGCAAAGAAAGTTCATGACAAATGTTCTATGCAAACTAATAAAGTAATGATTTTGATAGGTGTTTCCTTTGGAACTAAAGAAAATAAAAGAAGCAAATATACGCATCACAAGGTAGGAATGTAGTTTATATTGGCGAGGAATAAAATAAGAATGTGGTAGAGATGGATTTTTGTTTCTAGTTTTTGTGTTATTATGAGACACTGCTTTTAACCTTGTGCGCAAAATGCCATATAGGCTTTACATTAACAGCAGCCACGAGGGTACAATTTGCAAGGTGCAAAATGGAAATTAATTACTCGAAGAGCATGGTTCAAAGCAATAGTGGGGTTTTAGAGCCAATTTAGGAGGTGCTAATGTAGGTGTAACCAATATCTCATCTCTGCATTTAAAGCGGTATGAGAGAAAAGGTACCTAAAGGTCTTTGAACTTGTGAAAGATCTCTAGGGGACCTTGTATCTAAAAATTTGGTCCAACTGAATTTAGCCTTCACAGTGGCAGTGCTTGTTAAGCCATTTTTAACTCCAACTATTCTTTTCTTTCTAAAGTGTGGATCGGGCTTGCAAATTTTGTTGACAATGTATATGGTACATTTATATGTGAAGAGATATCAACTTTTTGATTGATCAAAGAAAAAAGATATTGTTATTATTCATGGTTCTTGAACATAGTAGACCTTCAAATTTTGCCATTATTCATCTAGGGATTATAACAAACCACTATTTTATTAAGCTATGATAGTTTTTATAAGAAAACCACTATAGTACACAAGTCTTGTAATAAAACCATCCATTAACTATAACGGTTTTTAGCAAACTCGTAACGATAGAACTAGCATTATTAACCTGTTCTAAGCCACTATAAGTTTTGTGATTAGCGTAGGATGTGGTTTTTCTTCTATCAAATGAATTGCCATTATAAAACCATATCATGGTTTTAGATGGTTTGTTATTGTTTTATAATAGTGGACGATTCATTTTTGGGGGCCTTGTATTTATGCTTAAGGTATGAGCTATTGCAGTTTCAACTTGGCGAGAGATTAGAAAGCATGCCTTAATGAATTAAGGACTAAAGTTTAGAGTCATAAGGCTAGGTTTTACGTGTTTCCATATGGATCAGAGTGCTAAAGTCCTTAAGGTGCCACAAAAAGCATTGTAAGATCTTAGAAAGTCCAAGATCATTTGTTTTTCATTCGTTAATATTTAAACTAAAAAAAACATTAGGTGTATGATTGTCAATTTGGTGTTGTAATTCTAGCATGTCACATGTGTATCCACATCGTCTAAGTTTGATGAGACCTGCTGGATCCTCATAATTTCAGATCTACGGCTGAGGAAATTAGAAAAATCGTTGAAAATACCTCTCGCCTTGCCATTGTGAGACAACCACTTTTGCATTTTGAGTTTTCCTTCTCGAATTCTTTGGAGTAATTCTTTTCTCATTACACAGATTTGTCTTCTTGGTACATTCTGAGGGGGCCGTTTGCTCGGGGAAGCAAAAGGGGCTTAGAATCTTTTACTTTCCAATTCTTCTTTTAGTTCACCTTCTTGTGGGAAAGTGGCTAGATTATAAGGGGACATCTTCTTGTGCTTCTTTCACTTTATACACATGGGGAATATACCTGCCCCGGATAAATTAAAAGCCCGGATCATTTCTTTGAGGATGAATACAAGATTGTGGATGTATTTTTGTTTTTTTTTTGTTCCCTGCTCGATGCAGCTTTTGCAACATTTTAGCTAAATGCTCTTATTTTGTATAAATTTGGGCTGAGATCTCCACATGTACTCATATATACTAAGCATGGCCCTTTATGGTTCTAAACAACTGCTTTTATGGTTCTATTAAGCTCTCCCATTTACTGAGTTTCCTTAACATACATTTTGAAAGCATATAAAGCTTGAGATTTTCTAGCTAAATAGTAGCATTTGCATTTTCTACTGTGGTCATCAATAAATGAAATGAAATATCTCTTTCAACTTTTTCCTCTTACATTTCTTAACTTTTTTTCTGGATCTGTTGAAGAAGTTTCAAAAATAAATCCCGTTGGCATACCTCTTAGTGTTAACCAAAATAGTGGGAAACATGCTTACTCAGTGATAATTCCTCTTGTTTCTTTATTCTTTGTTGACAGTGTGCTTTCAGTAATCATACTTCCAATTCCACTTGATGTAGCACCACCACCTTGTGATTATCTCGGGCTTGCGGATAGAAAGATCCTCCTCTAGCATTTGAGGCAATGATTGCACTACTGCGTTGATAACGCCTCTGTTATGCAGAACAATTTTCAACTCCAACCTCGAGAGGTTTACATTCAAGATGTGCTTGATCACAGTCTCCATGCCAGAAGCGGACCTCCAATTATAGAGTTCCACAACACTCAGCAATCCTACTCCAAATCGTGTTGCCATAATTTAACCTGTGCTCTGATACCAAATGAAGAAATTGGGATACAACTTATGTTTAATAAAGCAACAAAATCTCTATAACTTCTTAATTCAGATGGTCACAATATACTCAATGAATAAAGACACTAAGAAGTTTATTGAAATCCAAGCTAGATAAAAATGACCAAATACTAACTTCATTAATCAAATACCATTAGAAATGCACTATTCATATGTGTGGTATAAACAGCATTCATACTTCTCCGGGCACCGCTATATGGAGACAAACTTTCTCAATCACATAACAAAATCAATATTTTGTAGAAATCCATTCCACCCTCTTGTAAGTTAATGGGAAGCACTCCCACTCAGGTAGATTGATCGCCATGGGCACATTACACGAGGAGACCAAGAAATGTTGGAAAGATGATGCCACAACTTTCATGTTGAACCACACCAAACTACCAAATCTTCAACACCACTACCAAACAACAAATCTCCATAGCATCTATATGCAACCGCATAAACCAAAAAATACCCTTTAAGAAAAGCAACCACTATAAAGACAACCATCTTCAATTGTAAGAAAACAAGGTACTAGCAAACCATGATCTTGAGACTTGCAAACTTAAGAAATTTGAAATCTAAAACCTCATTGTCCAAAAACAATGGTAGTCTAGATAAGAAAATGGGCATCAAAACGACCAATGAGTAGCATCGGACTTGGCAACGACCAAATTCTAAACTACAACACAAAGAGTGGTGGACATAAAATTTTAAAACCTATATTGAGCTGAAATAAATACCTTGTTAAAAGGTGAAAAGACCCCATAGACTACAACTCAAGACCAACTTGTGCCATGCTATAAGTGTATCCTGCCATGAACCTCATACTCAAAGGCAACTAAATATACCACTTATTCTGACATGGCTAACCGACTCTTGTAAACTAAACAATTAAAATGTTGTTTTAAGTTGTAAAAGTTTGTCAAAACTGATTATATATATATTTAGTATTATTAAGTAAAAGGTCTAAGAAAATATTTTTTTCTAAAAAAAATTGCGAATGAAAACTGATTGCCTAAGAACTGTCATTTGTTTTGAAATGAAATTTGATCTAGTGCAAGTTTTTTGTTCACATCTATTTTATGAAACTGAATTTCTTAGAAATAATCCAGAAAAAGGGTGAAGAAAAAAAAAAAACTAAGAATAAGAATAAATAATAATAAAACAACATATATCTTGTATCTTCTTTCACCACCATTTTCTTTTGGAGCTGTTAGTTGGTTCGAAATGGTCTTTGTAGAAGTCAACAGAAGTTAAATTCTTTTTTGTACAGATTTTGAAAGCACCTTTTTTTTCCAATAAAAATTTAAATTTGTAAAAGATCTTTAAAATAAATTCTTGAAATATTTAAATAAAGACTATATATATGTATTGTAACTAGTATATGATGCAAGATCTTCCTTTCTTTTCTTTGCTTGTAAGGCTGCACAAGGATTGAACGTGGGAGTTCTTTCTAAAAGCTGGATGGCAAACATCGAGGGGCCAGAAGAAATGCAAACATAAACCAAATTGGCGGGTTATGTAAATCTTAAGATCACAAAGGAAATGAGGAAATGAGGAGGCAGCACATGGCAGTGTCACTGATAGAGATATAAAATTCCTTGGACAAATCCCCTGATGGATATAACATGTAAAAAAGGGTCCATGGGATTTCGTCCTGTGCTCATCTATATTCATGTGATCTGCAAAACATAAAAAGCTTCACTAAATATAAATTACAAATTTGAACATGTAGGAGATGAGATAGGAGATGAGATGTATGCTCCTGTATATGAGACTTTTTATCACGATCAGGATATTTGGCAAACTTTTGGAATTGTTGAAGTGAGGGTTAGTCTCCCACTTTCTGTCTTGAGACTCAAAGAGATTTAGAAGGTCTTTCAATGCCTCATATTTTTTTTTTTTCAAACCAATGCCACATCTCCAAGTGAACATGAAAATCTGAAACAATCCTCTCGATGCGTCACTTGAAGTCGCGGCACAATTAACCAAGCCCTCCAACTTTTCCTTCGGCCAAGTGATAAGTGGCTTCTTTGCAATACAATCTAGCCTCATCATATAGGTGATCATGAACCCTTAAATTCTACTTGACCAAAGCTTTTAGCAAAGCTAGAAACAGCTTTGCATCAGGAAAGGATGCGTTCTCCTAGCGATGAAAATAATTGTTGAGAGAATTTGTGCCAGCATTGAATTGAAATGTAAGAGCTTACATTAGGTCTTCAATGAAACTTGTGATCAACTTGAGAGCTTCTTTCGGGGAGAGATAAAAGAAATACCTAAATATTTTGGTAGAGCTGACTTGAAAGTATTTCTCATAAAGCTTAGGAGAGGTTGTATCAAAGCTGACATAATAAAAAGAGACTCCACTAATAGAAAAACTATTGAGAGGAGGCAGGATATTAATAAGAGCTGCATAACCAAACTCTAAGCTCAGCACCTACTTTGCTCTTGCATTAACACAAAAGGTATATCATTATTATTATTATTACTTTTGCCAAAGCTTATAACAACATGTAGTGCTCCATTTTATAGCCAATCTGATTTAGGCTGCAAAGAATCGATCATTTCATTTTGTTGTTGGCATGGAAGCCACTATCCTACTTCAACACAGAGATTATAACATCGACTGCAAAGCCTTAACTTCTCTACGGAATCAGGCCTTTTCGCATCTGTAAGCTTTTGTAATTCTGCTTAACCACGAGTACGCACTATGGATGCTTCCATGGGAGGATAGCATTGAATCATTATAGCATGTTTGGAATCATTTACTATCCGTAATCTGCGATTGAAGGACTTTGTTCACCAATGGTGGTTTTACCGTTATCATAATTCAAAGGAAAGTAGCGGTGATTACCACAAGCCCGGAATCCTGTGACTCCATTTCTGGGGCCAGATTTCTTTTGAAGTAAAACCATGGGTTTGGACACATTATACCTAATTATACCTGCCAGGTTAAGAAACAAGCATCTTTATAAAACATCTCATCAAAGTCATCTAACCTGACTTTGACTATTTTAAAACTTAAAAACTATCTTTAACAACTTTATTTTTTTGATATAAGTTACAATGTTATTTATATTATCACATTATTTCTTAACAAATTTATCTCTTTTATATGCAAATTCTTGTTTATAAAATTCATATTTATAGTCTGGCATTTATTAACATAATGAATTTTTTATTTTGAATTGTTATTTGTCAAATCCTTTTGTCATAATAATATTATTTTTTTTATAATAAGAAGTCAGGTCTCTAAATAAAAAAGTTGAAATTCATGTTGCTAATTTAACTTTTTTCCTTTTCTCCATGCTCCGGATAGCCATTATAAAGGTCGTTGCTGGGCTTTTAAGATTTAATTATAAAGTTCAAAAAGACTAATAAAGATGATAGTACAGGTGAAATTTAAAGGTAAAACTTCTATAAGTTGAGAACTTATACGAATTGATATTTTTCATAATTACAATGATGTATAAAGGTAATCCTAGCGTATAGTCTAGCTTTTTTTAAGCCCTTCATTCATCTTCTCATAGATGTTGGTTGTATAGAATCCCCACCATTTGGCTAGCTGGTCAAATGTTGATTGGTGTTAGAAGGTATTTAAAAAAAAAAATTTGTGGTATAATGACTTACAAATGTTTCTTTTCTTTACGTATGCTATGTTGGCAAGTTATAAGTGTTTCCTCTAGTCCACTTGTTATGGAAGAGATTTCAAGCACTTTACTCGATTTAAACTGAACTCGAGATTAAGATCAGTACATAATACATGAAATAGTCATTCAAAAATTTATATAAGGGATATCTAATTGCTAGAGGAAAACGAGCTTTCTACTACTAAGGATTTTCTTATCCAGATCTTAATGATAAATAGAAACTGACCATATATAGGTATTCAACATAAAAGCCATCCTTATCTTTTCCTTCGAAACAATACAGATGCAAAGTCAGAGCCTTCAATTGTGGGAATGCAATTCAAATGAGTGATCTTATGTAAATCCATCACAACCAAAAGCATTGAGGCATGAGGTTACAGATGGACAAAAAGAGCATGAGGATAGAAACTGGAAGGAATGCACGGATAATCTTGTTGAACCTTCCCACAATGACGGCCTTTGGAAACCCGATAAAGCCACTCCTACGTTAGCCTAGTACCTCATTGAAGAAACAGAAAAGGGAAAACGGTTGGCAAATTGGTCCAAATGAAAACTTTCTAAAAGTTTAAAGTGTGCCATAATAGAATATGAAGTAGCCAGATGCCCACATATTTAGAGTCAGGGATGTGATGGAAATTTCTGGACTTTTTTGTGTATTCGATGATACCGTTGTATCAACCCGGTGGTACTGAGTCAAAACAAGAGTGGTATTTGCAGCCAAATAGAGTGGCAAAGGAAAAGGGTCGAAATCTGCACATATCCATATGGCAGTTGCATTGTACTAACTTAATATTCAGTTGTCATGCAGGTGCATCAGTTAGATACATTCATGATCACCCTTTACACTCTTGACCTCCCACCACAAAGCCTTGCTCCTTTCCTTCATGAAATTTCCATGTTGCCTATCACTTCCCCACCAATGGCAACATTCTAAAGCTCCCATGTAATTCTACTCAGGGGCTGGAAGACCAGCCTACTCCTTTTCTTTAGCATGATGCTACCACATTTTTGGCAGCATAGAAGAACAATTTGCACATAGTGCATATCTAGCTAACATCTTGCTTAAAGCGTATGCATGAGCCAATTTCACTCTTGAAGACAAAAATAATTGAAGACCTTTAGGATTAAGCAAGTTTGAAGAACCAAGCAAGGATCAAAATTATACCTATGGAGATTCAAAGTCAACACTTGAAGACCCCTTCACAAGTCAAAGTTTGGATGACCCCTCAAGATTTTCTGGTATGTGGCTAGTTCCAAGTCACACAGCATGAGTTCTATCTTCAAAGGTTTCTCGCATAATCCTACTACCTTGATCCCATCCATGAAACACCCTACATGCTTCACAATTCACATCTCCATGCTTCATCATCATGTTCCCTAGCCAAAGTTGGCAAAGAGCCTTTTTTTAACCATTATGTGTGAAACCATAAACGAGATTCCCATGCACAACTTTTTATATGTCATGCTAAACAACTCGATATATAGTCACTAAGTAAGGTTGCCATATCTAATTTGCCGGAAACTTTTGAATCCTGAAGTATTTTATAGTGCCTGTAATGATGACCCTCACTCTCTCCACCTCGTGCATATGGCAGCTTCTCTAGAGGTTTGAGGTGATTTATTTCGAGCAAATAGATATTGATGTAAGCCACCATGTCTAGGATTCTTAAGAAAATATGAAGGGTGCATATGTATCCCCTTCTTAACGGGATTAACAGAACTAGTCATCATTTTCAATTTGGCAGAACCTAATTTCACATAGTATATTTCCTCTGCCCACCTCAATCTCTAAATGATGACTATATAGCCTTGCCTGCAATATGAATCTTCTTTTCTTCGCTCATATGCATGCACGTAAGTATTTTTGTTCTATATAAATCAACATCGGATTCACTTCACGTCATAGAACTCCATCTTAACTCCGGATCGAGCCTATAGTGTTTGCACTGCTTTATCTGTTACCAAATCCTAAATACCAAGATCAATATCTGTTACATTTGAAATATTAATGCCCCACCATTCTGACCATGAGATAAGTTGCTGATACCACCAAATATAATTATAGTAAATAAATGTTTGATATTGTGTTCTAGTTTCAAGTGGAATCATACCTACTTCAACTAATATCATTTCATATGGTGTCTAAACCTTCACCCCTAGCTCATATAATAGAAATCACTAGCCATTTATTCCTTCCAGTAAATCTGGCCCTATATGGTCTTAATGTACTCGGTCCTTCATTTCTTATCATGGAAAAAACATTCACAAATGGGTTAGCAATCACTTTGGAAGCTCTCCTCTGGAAAGAGGGATGACATCATTAGGATCAAAGGCTACTTGAGGAAAGGTGGAGGGAAGGGCTACTGAAGGATAGAAGGTGAGGAGAATAAGCGGATAGGGATGAGAGTCGGCCAATTGAAAAGGAGGGTTAGGATGATGATGACGAGAAGGGGCATGTGGATGAGAAGGGAAAAAGAAAATCACAGGCCAAACCCCGGTGATGTAGCTCTATGGTGAGTAAATCTCAGAAGCCTCGCCTAAAATTACACATGAGATTCTCGACATTTCTCTTTGCTAGATAAGTTGGAAAAGGAGCAAGTAAGGGGACATACAACCTTGAAAATGAGAGGAAGTAAAAGCAAGGGATCTAATATCAAATATAGAGGTCCCCAAAAGGCTCCAGATGGTGCCTTTGGGTATACATGCTTTACATGAAATCAGGTATTGGCAAGCGCACAAAGCCTCTGATTCCAAAGCTTCTTTTGCTAAATTAGTCTAAATGGAGTTGTATAGCAAAAGAATTGAATTAATTTTTGATTTATCATCATGAGGAGACAGGGATGGTCCTGAGAGAAAGTGAAGAAAGGAGGAGGCAGAAACAAACCAAAGAAGTATAAGAGGAGGCGGAATGACCAATATATGTGTTCCTATGGAGTATGTTTGAGGACAATGTCTACTATTGTGCACCCAGAAATCGCATAACTGTGCAAGACATGAAGTATCAATCAGCTAGATACTTCCAATGTAGTTAGAAAGTTCAAGTGTAATATTATTTTTGGACAAATTGATATTGATATGTGATACCTTTTTGTATATATATGTGTGTTGATATACTTTGTGCACGATGAGTGTCGGTACCTTTATATTATAATTGATTCATTAGTTTTGGGTCATTGTATCTATTAAATACTTGCAATTTTTCATATGTATTGCCGATTTGGTGCAAAATAGATTCTCACAAGAGTGGTGGATGTATCATTTTTGCATCGAAGTCCACATTGGTCAAGTGGGTGAGGATCACGGCGTTTGAATGCGTGCAGGAAAATGGAACTCCTTACAAACAAAGAAACTTTGGTGGTGATAGAAATACACATCATAGAAAAAGAACCAGCTCACTTGTTTTTCTCTTAAAATTTATAAACCATGGGTTGAAAATTCTCACAAATAATATTATCCACTCTCATACAATTTTATAGCATGGAGGTTGCTCATGGCTTTGTCAATTTCCCTTCTGGGAATCTTGTGGGTCTTGTCCTTTGAAATATGACAGGTAAAGTATGACCATATCACATACTCCATCAATTCTCTCCTTTGAGGTTCAATAGGATTTGCCCTTCACTTCTTCTTTGATCAGTCGCTCCTTCAAGTTGCCCCTCTTCTGCCTCGCAATAGGCTCCCAATCTTGAACTTGAAATCCAGGACGCAACTTCTCCCCATCATGCATGGTGGTGGTAACGTCAAAGAGTCCTAACCATATTGGATAGTCCTTATCGTCAGGCCTTACTAGCACAAAGTACCCTTCCTTGATGTCCTTGAAAGGATCCCTTTCGGGGAAGGTCGGTATATGACTTTGAGGCGTTGCTTCCACGAACCACTAGCCATTTGTTGGGATTCTAACTTTCTTTGATGTGCTTGCTCCCCGAGGGAACCCTCCCATCTAAGACTCCAGTAAAGAAGCTGTCTCTCGGCTTGCCCCATATGGATTTATTACGACAAGCATGTCACAACTTTCTCTAGTAATTGATTAGGGGAGTCCATGTGATTTTCTTGAGTGATGGGGTAACCCTTTGTATCCTTCTAGTGTGTTATGTAATCCTAGATGCCCTTACAGAACCTCAAGAGATGAGGAGGAGGAGAAGAAGATTTCAGAGCTCTAAGGAGCACAAAGGATCCTGTAAGCATTGCATGACATCAACAGAGGTTGGAGGAGACATGCATATTGACCGCCCGATTGATGAAGAGGCTCGAGGAGGGAGGGGTGGAAAAATTGGTTGAATGAGGGCTGGCCGGGTGGCTCAGCAGGGGCACACCTTCCATTGAGGCATTCCATGTTCTTCAGGTTGCGGGGGTTTATAGATGCTTAACCGAAGCCCCCGTGTTCTTAGATCTAAGGTACACCTCTCCTATGTGCTTGACTTTTCAGTCATTGTTGAGAAGGAATACTTTTAGCCATATCTTTCATTGCCCTTATATGGAAATTAAATTATTTGGCATTATATTCATCCACAGGCACATCTAGCATTTCATCTGAAAAGTGCTTTATCCCAATTGGACATCTCCGCAAAATCTCTATGCTTCACAACCCCTTTGCCACAACCATCTCAGTTACATTATATTTGAAAAATTAATTATATGTTCTATAACTATGATGCACAACTTGTAGAAAAAGGCATTGTTGTATGAAGCTATTGCATAAGTCATATCTTATCTTTTCGGTGAAATTATTTCAATGGACTTGGAAGGCAAAAGATCCTGAACATCTTTGTCAGAGATAATAATAGAAGGGGCAATGATTTAGGCTCGTCGCATTTGGTAAGAAGCTACTTGAAATTAATTTTGCCATATCCATTGTTTTCCTTGTTCTTGGTCATTTGATTTCTAGTTTTGAGCTCTTGCAACCGGTTGGAATTGATAAGTTGTATCTCACAAAGGAAGCGAGGCTATCATTTATTTCTTAAAGCATTTGCAAGTGAAGGAATACTAAATGAAGCAGCAAATACCTGAAGATAGAGGCTTGGAAAGAAGACTAGTTATGTCCTTACAGAGGAAAGAAAAAAATATGCTTAGCTCTTGGATTTCTTCTTCTCTGCCTTCTTAAATTTCTCAGAGGCTGCAATACCATTCTTGGGAAACAAAACCTAGTAAATGTTAGAAATGATGCCGTCATATCCAGTAGTCACTTTAGAAAGAAGCTCCAAAACCTCTACTGCCAAATATTCAAGAACAACAATTGTTTTTGCATCATAACAAACAGTTAAGATTCTTAGTCACATATAAATGTCAATAACACTACAATTCTCGAATAAGGGCTTGCATGAAAGAGCTTTTAATACGTTTTCATCACGGTATATTCGAAGAATCTGTCAGAACATGTCTTCGGATGAAGCCGAACTACATCTCTCCAGCCATGCATTGCATGCTACATGATTAGTTTGGGGATCACTATTTCTTTGCGAGGTTCTTCACCGACTTCTCATGCGGCATTTTCTCCTCTCTGTTCCCTTGACTCTCTTTCTTTACGATGCAGTGAGGGGGCCTTCTCCACTGCTTGGTTTGCAGTTTAGCGTCTTTTTTCCATGTTAGTGACATGTTCTTCCACATCCCTTTTTGGCCATCCTTCAACCTTGACCACGATCCATTTTGATAAAGAAGTTCTCTTTTGTCGAAGACCTTTAATGCCATTTTCCATCACGAGCCCGCGTTAGAATCGTTAAAGCATTTATCGATCATGCCACATTGGCGTCCGAATATAATGAGGACCCCGAGGACTTGAACACAAGATCTGTGTGAATGGGGAGGGAGGCCTATCTTGAGGGGTCTTTGGGTGAGATGCTTGTCCTTTGGGATATTCATAACCCTTGGAATTTTTTTTTTTTTTTTTTTTTTGAGAAAGCAAAGGCGGTTTTATCATTAATTATAAAATCTAGTACATATATAAATGTTTGAAGGAAACACATAATCAAAAATGATAATCGGCTTAGGCTTCATATTATAAGGATTATAGGCTCAATGACGGTCCTTATGAAAAGCACCCACGGTAGTGAAGAGACCATATATGAGGAATATGCAAAGTGATCCAAGATCACAGGATCGATCGAAGAATAGACATTGCTGGCTTGTGATGGAACTTTCCTTAGTATGTACTGAAGCGGATAACCTTTCCCAAAATAAACCGTCGAATTAGAAAGAAGCGGGGAGCATGTGCAAAGCGAGGGGAGGCGAGGAAGGTGTTTTATGACTTCGAGGAAGAAAATAGAGTTAAGAAAATAGGCATTATGAAGAGGGATCGATTAGACCAAAAGAAGTAATAATCCAGGGTCCCTACAATTATTTGTTGTAAAATAAGCCCAGGGTTATTTTGTCCTCCAAAATTATCGATTATAGATCAAACAAATCAGCCGGTTGTGATTGTATGTACATAGTTAAATATCACGATCGGTACCTTTCATTGAGGATGAAATTGTGATTTGAAAGGAAAACCGAGGAGCGATGAATCTGAACCACTTCTCGGAAAATGGAAACCCACAAGTCCTGCTTCTTTCGAGGATATCCTCATTGCCCTCTTTTCATGAGATAGGATTCCATAGATGAAGCCAATATCATTCTTGCTGATGTCTTTTGGAGATTGGCCAAATGGTGTCTTGTCATCAATTTCCTTGCCCCCATAGCCACGAAGGAAGTTAAGATCTCTAGGATCATCAGAGAAAGAAAAGCATTAGAATCCACCACATTTTAAATTTGAAGCAAAGATTTAAATAACCCTTAGATGTACCAAAATTCTCAGGTTCTGTCATGAGAGTTAGTCAAGATTTTCTTTTGTGGCCCAGGTGGCAATAGTCTCAAAATCAGAGTGAAAATGCATCTTTATCCAAAGGTAGAGAAATTTTCTTTCAAACAATACACGGTTCCCTAGCTTTCAAATGTTCAGAACAATATATATAAGCTGTATTTGAAGCTATCATTCTTTTGGATAAGAGAAATTAAGTTCCATCATACACAATACCAAATTTATCGCAATCCATTGCAAAACTACTTAACTTTAGATGATGCAGAAATATGAGTCCGTATCACTCAAGGGTTTAGCAATTTGGAAAAACTATCATAAAAGGAACACAATTGAGAGGTCACGAAAAGCTCAAATTTGCTTTCGGTGTTTTATATTTACCAAAGAAACCAAGAATGGACCTTCTTAAAATGCAATGGCGGGCACTCAAGCATTTGCTTTCGGAAGGCATTCCGGGGCAATGTTAGAAAATGATCTTTATTACCATGTTAAAGGGACATTTAGAGAATATATAGAAACATCAATACGCTATAGATACTATTGTTTGCCTTAGCATTTTATGTGGCATTTTGAATTCTTTCGATCAAAAGGAAACACCTATGACCATATTCATATTGCCCAATAATTTTTATGTTGGAATTGTAGGATGTAGATAATTCCCTTTAAAGATATAACTATGCCCGGGCTTGTTTGCAATGAATTTACAAATAGGATGTATGTATGATTATGTGATAGTTGTGATGTGTTTCCAAGTGATATTATTTCAATGAAGCAAACCAACCCATTAACCAATGGTCCCTTAACAAGTTTAAAAGCTTCTCAAATGGTCCATTCCGATTTCAAAATAAATCAACTGCCCAACCTATGCCTAAAAGCAATCTCTCTTTTCTACATAATCTAGCTTGATTTGAAAACCAAAGGAACCACAAGAATAAAGCCATAAACATCATATAAAATTGAAAAAATAAGGTTCTTAATTGTGCCCAAATTTGACTCTCTGGTGATTACTACATCTTATATATTAATATTTAAATTACTTAGGTGATGAGGAAGAATCAATGCGATGGTTGAGTCAATTCCCTATCGCGCATGGCTCTGTCGAGGCTGACGCTCCATACAAATAAAACCCAGCTAGGTCATGCAGCCTTTGCCTAAACTCCATATAAGCTCCAGTTGAGTGAGGCTCCCTCTCGGCTACCATTCTGATTTGCTTAATAGCACCCACTTGTCAATATGACCCGAATGACTCGGGGGTAGACTCAAAGCGTATCTGGAATATGAAGCATTTAGAAGAGCATCCTTCCACGACAAGTGACGCCAGCATTTTTGTGCTACGCTTGACCAATCAGACCTCTTGGACCAGCTTTGCCCTACAGCAACAACAGGTGCTCTCGTGCTTAACTCCGTTGGATTGGGAACTTCTTTTGAATACCTAGTCTCAAGCATCACTAGCAGGTGCTATTGAAACTAAGCGAAAAGCATACAAAAGACAAGAACAAAGGAAGTAATCCCAAAGACTCAAATCATGTATTGAATATGAGACACATATATAAGTACATGGAAAGGCGTACCTAAATATGAAAAGGCATGTCTATGCAAGGGCTAAGAATATAGAAAAAGGCAGGAGAGCCCAAGCGTGGCATCTCAGCACCCCACGAATTTGGCCTCTCTCAATAAAGAGAACCAAGAAATACAATATATAAAATTGTCATATGTGTAGTGCGGAGGTGACCAAGGGATGCACACAAACATCCCCAGCAGCCTTGGTCATGTGCAGGGTTAAAAGCGTGGGAATCAAAGGAAACCATTCAGCACCTTCAAGGCAAAACTAAGTACAGAGAAGAATTAAGAAGCCTTGGCCCGACTAGTACAAAATCTTCATGCTTGGCTGGTAGATAATGCTTTAGTAAATATATCTCTGCTATCATATTATCACGGCCAGGACAATGCGTAACAATTGTCTTCTTCTTGACTTCCAATTTAATGTAGTGATAATGAATCGCTTAATGTACTTAGATTTTGAATGGAAAACCTCATCCTTAGTCCAACGAAATAGCACTTTGATTATCACAATGATATAAAGCTGTTGGGCCAATCAAAACACACCTTGCTGAAAGATTAGTAGGCAGCGAAAGTAACCATATCAACTCTACTTGCCATACTAGGCTGCCAACATATTACGCTGATATTAGACAACACAATGTTGACAACTGCTGTACCAGATATCAAAGAATGATCTATAAAGAAACGTACCACTTGTGGAGCCGAAAGTGTCCGGAGACAGCCTCCCCGATCCAGCATCGATTATAGCCAATAGCGCAGACCATGAGGAGACCTATATCTTGTGAGCATATGTCAAAGCATAATTTAGATGCCTTTAAGATGGCGAAGGGAACTACCGTTTTAGCTGCATTCCAATCGTATACGGATTAGAAGTGCCATCCCCAATGTGGTAACAACATAACTTGCTCTCTCTGGTCGTGCTTGGCAGCATGTGCTAAGTACATTAAAGCACCAACAAGACTTGCATATGGATAGTTAGCCATATCAAGGCCATTTCGACTTCTATTTGAGGACACATCTGCTTGGTGTAACAACATTAGGCTACAATGGTGTTACTGCATTAGTCTATTTATCAAGTAACTGTGGAAATATATTTTGGTTGACTCAATCTTATGCAACCTGCTTGGCGTTCTAACAGAGTCCAAGAGACAAGGATTTGATAGAACCAAGATCCAATATATCAAGCGTGACTCCAAGGTGGCCTTGCACTTATTAAAGCGGAAGATAATTAGATGCTAAAATGGTGTCATCAACATAAAAGCGCCCAATGAAAGTGAAGCCCGTACCAACTTTTTATAATAAAGTTGCATGTGATGAGTGGGTAAATAACCATCGAAATAAGAAATATGCATCTTCTTATACCAAGCGATGCTTGTTTTAAACCATCCTCTGAGCTTTCCTTAATTTGCAAAACCAAATTCTCTTGACTGAAACCTTAACCAGCGAGGTTGGCTACATATAAATATCTTACGTAAGATCTCATTTAGAAATCTGTTTTAATGCATTTGATGAATACATAGAGATTATGATTAGCTTTATAAATGCTAATAACCATGCGCCACCCGGTGCGAGGCCCTTTTCTGGTGAGAATGTTTCATGATAATCAGCACATTTGTGAAAACCCTTTGCAATAGCCTTGCTTTAAATCATCCAAAAGTACCATCTGCTTTAGTTTTAACTTCGAAAGCCCGCTTTGCCTGCTAAGCTTCGTCGGAAGGAAAATTGCACCACTAAATCCCAAGTGCCTTTACTTATAAAGAATATTAATCCATTGCTTATTTGCCAATGTTCACGTTCATCGAGGAATTTAGAGCATCATGAATGAAATGCCGGGCTCGATGCTGGACACAAAGAAATTAATGAAATCCATAAGTAATTGGAGGGCGCCCGTCTAGTAATCACGAGTGTCATGGTATTGAGACATAACTCTAGAGGGATTGTCTTGATTATCTTGAGGGTGATATAGTGTAATGATCATCCCCAGTGAAATAATAATATTCTCGGCCCGGTCAGGATAAATCTTCATATTCTCCTCCAAACTATCAAGATCAGGATATGGTGAAAGTAGAAAGTTGATGTGGGCACTTTCTCAACACCACTCTCATTGAAAATATTTTTGTGGGAATGCTCACCCGAAAATTTGATAGGACATCATGATCATACGTCATTAGATTGCGAAGGAGATTGGATCATAATATTTTCATTAACAGCAGTATCTCTATGGCGGCATAACACAGCCTTTCGAGAAACCAAAGTCAAATGAGTCGATAAAGCGAGGTGCATTATCCTGGCCTGTAACCCTAAAAGACAACCTTTTTGACAGCCCCATGGTACGCAACTTAGTCCGTTCTCCTTAGGAATATAAGCATAAGCACGAGATCCAAATACTTTAAAATGTTCAAGCTGTAGGCTTTTTTCCATGCATACCTCAAAGCGATAAACCATCAGCGAAGAAGAAGATATACAATTAGACATAAAGCTAAAGCGTACTTAGCGCCCGACCCCAAAACTTTACATCAAAACCCAGGAATGGAAGTAACATACTTGAATATGATGCAAAAGCGATTCGGTTTTTTCACGGCTCAACAACCCCATTACGTTGGCGGTGTATGAGGGTATATGCTCTACATAAAATACCCGACATGAGCACAAAAAAAGAGATCAAACTCATTATTTTGAATTCACCACCATTGTCCTCGGATACTTTTCAAAGTCTTTTCCTTTTGTAATTCCACCATGGCTTTCCATTTTGCAAAATGTAGCAAAAACTTCAGTTTCTTCTTAAGTGCATAGATGAAATGCGTGAATAATCATCAATTGCTCGGTAGAAATAGCAGCACCACAGAGTGGCCGTTAAAAGGCCAAAGATCCATATGAGAACCAACTCTAAGATAGATGATGATGCCACGAGGAGCAACATGAGTTAAAAGGATGCCTACAAAGGTTTGCAAGTACACACACATGCTTCACAAAGTAGCTAATACGCTCTTGAATCCATCGAAAAACCATACACAACAGAGTATTATTTTTCCTTATCTCTGATATCTGGAAGAGTAGCATGACAAAGCGTCCACAAATCTCCATGTGAATTTCTTCACGGTAAGTGCATAAATCAGATCATCACAGCCCGATCTTATACTCATATAGATTATGATGGCGCGCATACGATTACAAGCCATCTTTTTAAAAGACAAAAGAGTTCATCAAAGTAGATATGAATACAACATCGGTTAATGGCCCGAAAGTAAATGGCCCGATGTAAAGCGGTATGTAATACACCATAGGAAATGAATCCGAGCGAAGGCTTGTAATGGCAAATCACCAATTCAAGAATTTGTTGGCTGACCCTATCATCACCCATATAAACATAAAACCGCAAAGGATGATAATTTCTAAGCAAGGATTTCTCAAACACCATATGTTGAGTAGCACCTATGCGACAAAAATACACAAAATAAATATAAAATCCAAGAACTCAAATGCAGGATATTGCTTCATAATGAAAACACACAATTGTTTCTTCTTTTTGACAACAAAAGGCTTCGAAATAAACATAAATATCACCCACAACATTTTTTTTTTTTTTTTGTTTTATGTATGTATTTGTAGGAAATATCCTTAGCACAGCATGCTTATAGAGTATTATTCTCTCACATGTTTCCCGCAGTATTGACCAACTTCATCTTTATTCCTAACTCATCTAGGGTTTCTTTTTCTAGAAATGATGGATAGTGTCAGTGATCCTTCTTGTTATTTTCCTCTATATTTGATTTGGATGTATCTAAATTTTCCCATACAACTTCAATTTTGTAATGGTTATTTGCTATCTGAGACTTTGTTATTTGAACTCTACTAATTCCTTGGCCTATAGCAAAATCCTTGTCCATATAAGGTGGAGCCGAGGATTTAATGTTGCCTTTATCCTTTTAGCGTATCCAAAACAAGTTTCCGTCTATAGCCAAATAAATTCATTAGTTATCATATTATGTAATTTGTGATTGAAACATGCCTAAATATCATTTTGTTTACCAAAAGTCTTAGGGTTAGGAGTTCATTCGAGCTTTCTTTGGCGGGATGGAAGTTGGCATCTCTATCTCTATCTCTACGGCATATACCACGGCTTCTGCATTAGACTGACGGGATTAAAGCCCTAGTTAGTGCGGCATGCGGTCCAGACAACACCCCCTGTCGATCATGGGGTACATTGAGAATGAGGATTAAGATTTATATAAAGCCCAAAATGTGCAATATATTGGTGACTACTTGAGGTTCAGAATTGTAAATAATCTTGTGAATCATGATGCATGGTACCAATAAAGAGTGGATCAGCCTGTGACCCTATAATCACCAACGAATGTCGGGTTTCCCTTATTTTTGATTTATGTGTTAGTATCATGATTTTTAAGTTTCTTAGATTCTAGACTTCTCCACCGCGGTGTTTAGCAAGGCCTTTTGAAAGTTAGTAGCGTACTTATTATTTCTAGAATGAAATTTGCTTTCTTATTAATTTGATTCATGCATTCTGCGCCCATGTTACGTTACGGCGGTTAAGCTTATTTGGGTGGTTGTTGATAGCTTTTGTAATTTGTGCTCTGTTTGCTGTAGCGGGCTTACCTCTTATTACAATAGTTAGGATCTTGTCACATGCTTGTGTTGTATGGCGGTTGGATATTTAGATTGGCGTTGTTGCTTCTTTAGCATAAATGCGAGATTGATTTCTCCACATTTTCCCTATTTTTGTAGCTTTGTAGCTATGTTCTTCTTCTTGGTAGCTTTCTCTTCATGCTTGGTTGTATTTTCTCTTTCTTATGTACTCTCGATGTTTTGAGGAGCTCTATTAATCATTTCTGATTTGGCCCTAGTAAAGGTTGCTTAACTATCTTGCTTTCTCCATGCTCGTCGGCGAGACTCTTGTTTATCCTAGGTGTGCTTCACATTTTAGATTCAATGGTGGTCAATAGTTATTTATCGCTGCTTTGATGTCTGTATTCCTTTGTTATGTTTTCCTCTATCTTGAAACAACTATTTTGGGCTGTTTCCGATTAGATTCACTAGTCATAAGTTTTTATTATCACGCTTTCTACCCTTGTGGTTTTAAATAACGTGGTTGATTGATTCAGCTCTGTCGGGCTTATCACGGGTCTCTGACTTTCTGGATCTTTCCCATATAGTTAGGCGAAGGCATCTATAGACTTAGCAAGCGTTACTATGAAATTTGACATATGGTAGGCATGTTCTATAGAGCTTTGTACTAAAGCTTATGATGGGCTGCTTATTGCAATATATCTGTTAGGCGAGAGTTCCAAAGGCTAGGACTTTAACCATTTATCATTTATATATTATTTTCATATACCTAATCCTTTGTGTGGGTTCTTTGAGGGTTTGTTATCTTTTACCGTAGGGGAACTTTAACCATTTATCATTTATATTTTAATGTCATCTTTTATTATTGGGTTTAGATTCGTTATCCTATCTCCCTTTTGTTAACTTTTTACTTTCTATCCTATAGATCATCGCATTTGCTCATGGGCCAGTATGGTTAGACCACAGGTTTAAATATTGTAAGATAACTTTGAAGCGATTGTGGTATAGTTAACTTGATATTTGCCCTCGCATTGTCATTTGCCCGTAATGGGATAGACACATTTGTCCTTTTGAGATTACCCTTCTTAGGCTAATTCTTGAATGGTTGACATCGGAGTGATATAGAATATCCATATATGGTGATGTTATGTGGTTTGAAGCAGACCCGAAATTATTGCTCAGGTACGCAGAGAATATTTGGTGAAATGCGTAAAACTTTATTTTTATGTTGGGTCAGGTTTATGGCCATAATGTCTATATGGATTATCTTTGCGCTATTTTGGTAGAAGCTTCTGCTTTTTCTACTTCTACTTGACTATTTGAAATAATAAAATGTCTTACGGTATGTTACTGCCCTAGAAATAGTGATCCAAATCTGTCCATACAATGGCTTTTCTTGCCTAGTTCTTGTAATGGATCTGAAAACTTGATGGTTTATCTTTTGCCAATACTTGTTATGATTCTTGTTGTATTAAATCCTTGCCGTCATTATGTTGCTAGTCAAATAACAATTTTTTTTTTTTTTATCTTGATATCTTGTGTAATTTTATAGCTCTGTTCAAGGCCTATGATATGGCAAACACCTAGTCATATCTAGGATTTGCAAGTTAAAGCTAATATTAGATCCATGTCACGGGCTAATATAGACTTAAGTCTGGTTGTCTTAGGCAAGCCGGACCAAAGGGATTTTTTTAAATCTCCGCACCCTCACACCAACACTACTCAATGGTTCTCACTTATTTAGAAGGAACATGATGCACACTGAATCAATCATCATGTTATCGATTACTCCACTAGAACCTTGTATTAGGTGGGCAGAAGGTCCACTGGAAGCACATCCACATCATAGCAGCTCAACATCAAGTGACATGCTAACATAATTAAGCCCGGCTGGCCAGCTTCTTATCATCTTGTCTATCATAGCATCTTGCAGATTCCAGTAAGCCCGACCACAATAATCACATGCATAAGGTTGATAACCCACGTGGCTGACCACGTCCATACCACGGCCCTCGATACGGCCTGATTCATCGCCACCACCACCACCACGACCCACGACCATCACGAATCCTTATGTTTCTTGTCACTTAACCCGACCATACCCGACCACCACCTCCATAGCCAACCACGAGAAAGCGGAAACCTTTTCCATGCTGTTTGTTGGTAAATTGGAAGAACTTTGTCTCACCGTGTATGTCGCTGCCATAGCAACATCTTTAACAATAGGGCGCAACAATCGCGCGCACGCGATCCTCTAAGGATTCACAAGCATCTTCAAAGAAATATTTTTTTTCTTATTCATTAAGATAAAATAATCACCCCAAACTCGGGAAGGCGGAAGAGTTTCACAATGGCGCGCTAACTCATCTTTTGATGATTAACCAGGTTGCTGCGGTGCCTTTAATTCACGATAACAATCTCTCTTTGAAGCGGTCAATGGCCTGCTTCTCGTCTGATGTCCGGCCGAGATCAAAGTGAAGATTTGCTAAACTCCTCTTTGAAAAGTACTTCTTAGCCCGTTCTTTTATTATAGACTTGTTCCAAATAATAATTCAGGACCGGCTAGGCGTAACAAATTGATCCAGCATCCGCTGGATCCGAGATCTTTCAATCCATAAAACTAATGGCAGATTATACTTGCGATCTTTAATTTTCCTTTGTTCTTCTTCTTCGCTTGCAGCGTCAAAGATCTTTTCGGAAGTGACCAATTGATCACCACAGCGCTGGCGAAGTTGCTTGAGCTCCTTTACCAGATAACAAAATCAAACAAATCGCTTTCTAATACGCACTTTTCTTTTCCAGCACGGATATCGGTACCATTAAAAGCCATAAATCGTCTTTCTTGACGAATGTCGCCTTTCCGCGATTTATTACGCTGCTCACGATACCATATTATTGAAACTAAAGGCGAAAAGAAAGCATGCGAAGACAAGAACAAAGGTAATCCCAAAGAGACTTCGAATCATGTATTGAATATGAACACATATATAGAGTACATGGAAAAAGGCATACCTAAATATAGAAAAGGCACGTCTATACTTGTGTTAAATATGAGAGCCCAACGGTATCCTAACAGTCCAAGTGTACAATTCGAAGGTGTAAGCTATTATCGCTTCATTTGCTATACTCCACATTCCAGAAATAGTCATCCCACACATCATCACCGAGTAGGAAACAATTTGCTCTTTGCCCCATGCACGTATTACGACACAAACATATCCTCGGCCGTGCATGATGTCATAAAATGCCATGACTGCAGACCGCCCATGACATGCAGATGTCAAGCAATGACCGATGCAACACATGCTCGATATGAATTTCATGGGCGTAAGAGTGTGTTCTATATCCCATGCATGATCCAAAGACGATCAACTGCAGCACATGCTCTCTCAGAAGAAGAAGTCCATCATACCCGCACTAATTCTACCATTTTGGAAGGATGCGGTCAAACTGCATGAATTTGCAAATAGTGTGGGGATACTCTGCATGTGTTCTTGTCCGACACTAAATGTGTCAAAGATACTTCTTTTGCTGCATACTATGCACATCTAGAAGCCTTACTATTGCTGATGAAATTCTCCAAAGAGTTGGGGCCGAGAGACTGCATCACCGCCATATGGTTGTCCAATTATACCATGCAAGATAGGCTTTATGTCCAAGATTGCTAGTCACTCAAGAACACTAACTTCTCGTCTCAGAGGACCTTTACCCCATACAACACTGTATAAGTATCGAGGAGCTGTGTAAAGTTCGAGAAGCTAGGTTGCAAAAAAGTTGGCTATGTGAGAGCATAACTACTGGTCTAATACTCAATGGCCGAAACGGGGTGGATTTGCCATCATAGTGTCCATAACATCCATATTCCTTTGTTATTTTCTTATTTTCTTTTCTTTGTTGTAATGGAAGCTTAGTTCCCATGTAGTGTTTTGTTTGGACGTAGGTCCTCTGTTCTGCTAGGGCTCATGCCCTCTCTTTTGTTTCGGCCCCATAATCCGTCTCTATGGATTAAAAACAATTTATCTTATTTTATATCTCACATGTAAGCACATCCTCAACAACATTATTTTTGACATTTATCCCCAAGGAACCTCAATCCCATGAGGATAACGTGGGTCCAAACCGCATTAAAAGGGCAAAAGGAATCATTGCGTAAGAAGCAGTGGGAGCTCCCACCACACAATGAGATTTCCAGAAGCGGTGGTGCCACAACCAACATATTAGGTGCTACACTGTCTTGCACACAAGATGTGGTCATAGGTGCAGAAAATGGGATTGAAGACGCCTTAGGTAAAGTGGACAAAAGAGGAGATACCAAGATCGGGGGAGAACTCACTAAAGGAGAAATAAAAGAAAATGTAAACATAGGAGAAGTAGTGACTAAAGTAGGAGAGGCATTAACAGAGTTTGTGTCTGAAGGCAAAGAAACACATGAAGGGATAATAGTGGGAGATGCAATATGTGGAGTCTTTAGGGATGAAATAGTTGGATGCAACCATTTCGGTTGTTGTTGGGCAAGATTCTAGCCTCTTGAGCTGTCAGTTCCAAGTTCTCCTCAAATTGGTAGAAGCTAGGCTAAAAACCCCATCCATCCATCCATCTATCTATCTATCTTAATTGTAAATTTTTAGCTATGCTAGATGTATTCTATTACCCAACATTTTAGACTAGATAACTTTTAGCTTCATTGAACAGAAATTCTTCAATGACAGTGCAAAACTCCATTCCGAAATCCATACAACAATTGAATCACCTAAGGGTCACAACTGACCGGATTTCGGCCATGTCCAAACTACCTTGACTGTTTTGAACTTTCCACAAATGATTTTGATCATCGTTTTCCCATTCTATCAACCCAAATTCGTCTATGCAGATCAATTTCACTTATTCTAGACCTTTTAAAACAGTTAACCTAAAAAGCGCATCCAATTACACATTTTTTTAGTATTATAGGCTAGGTGGGATTGGTATTGATTTCAATGTTTTTGTTCACTTCTCAAATGGTGTTTCATTCATCTTCGCACATTTGGTGCGTCAACAAGAGACATAAGAACGAAACGCACATGTTACATCGACAACCACACATGCACAAGAACACACAAGTTACATCAACAACGACAAATGCACACAATGTTCACAAGCCAATTTGTTTACACTCGCGCAATATAAGAACGAACGCGCAATATAAGAACGAACGCATATGTTACATCGACAACCACACATGCACAAGACCACACAAGTTACATCAGCAACCACACATGCATACAATGTTCACAAGCCAATTTGTTTAGACTCGTGCATTTAACCAAACACATTGACGCAATTAGTCCACCAAACGGTAATAATTTATTTGTTGACCTTGTAGAAACTACACAATAACATCATATGTTTATGCTTCAGGCATGCCTCACTCACTACACACCAAAAAGAAATGGTGGTTGTGTTTAGGGTCCCATAGAGTTGGTGCTAATGTTGTGTATGTGTGCATCACTCAAGGAAGCTCTTTTTAGTGTCCTACACAATTGGGCTTTCTTTGTCGACCTTAAAATTGTTTCGTATTGCATTGGACACAGTGAGCGACAAGCTCTACACCTACAAAGGATATTCCCTGCATAATCTAAGCAACATGAAGCCTTATACTAAAACGTATTTTCAGCCAAAAAATATGAAAAATCTTATGGATTTTGACCAGAAAAACTTCTTGAGAAAGTTTTTACATGTCGAAAATTTTCAATTTCAACAGGTAAGCTGCAAGAGTTCATTCGAAATTTATCACTTACTGATTCCATCCATCTATATGTGAAAATGTCAAGATTATCAGTCAGGTGTTGGGTGTTGGGAGAACTCTAGGGTAAAGAAGGGTTTTTCTTTTGAAATTCGAAGATTTCCGGTCGAGTTAAAATGGAGAAAATTTTCGAAAATATTTCTTGTATTTTTAAATCCAGGTTCCAAACTTGAAATATCCGATGAAAATAAAAAAGGCACTAGTAATTGCATGGTGGATAAACGCACCCGATATCAGCCCCGCACACGTTCTATTGAAGATAAGTAAATCTTTGTTCCAGAAGATTCCCGATGACGGCCGCCCTTGCCCTTTTTCGGGTTTCATCCTCTTTTTTGGACTTTTCTTTTCAAATCCTGGGCCCCTGCTTCATAAATCCTCTGTTTAATCTCCAATTCTGCTCCGGCTTGACTCCTAACGATCCAATTTGCTTCATTCTTCCTTCAGATTTTTAGCGTAGGTTGATTCTTGCCCTTCCGGCGAATTTTTCAGCTCCTTAATTGGTAGCTTGGAGGTTTGGTTCCCTTGGGAGCATGGTTGAATTCGTGGTTTTTAATATGGATTCAGGGGATAGCAGTAGCTTCTACTCGATCCTTGAACTCAGTAGTACATGCTCTGCTTCAGAAATTCGCAATGCATACAAACGGCTTGCTAAAGTGAGTTTATGCTTCAAATTAGGATAATTGACAGAGTTCCAGTTGTTGGATTTAATCCGTTTGAATTCTTTTAGAGATGGCATCCCGATAAGTGCAACAGCGGTAATTCGGCGAAAGCAGAACAAGCCAAGCTGCATTTTCAAGCCATTCAAGAAGCTTATTCCGGTACGTTACGAAGGCTTTTTGTCCCTTTTGTTTTTTAGCATTGGATCGGGTCTGATTTGATCAGCGTTCTATTTGGGTTTTAGTTCTATCGAATGATAATAAAAGATTGCTCTACGATGCTGGAATATATGACAAATCGGAGGATGATGTAAGAGATTTTGCAATTTTTTTTGCTGCTCAGGTTGGATTCCGATTCTGATATAAAAAATTGGTTCAGAGCTTCCAAGAATTTATGGGCGAAATGGCGGCCATGATGTCGACTGTCAAGAACAAGGTAAAAATTTCCGGGATTTTTCATAAAATCAAGGTGGTAGATAAATTGCGGTTTCATGTATAGGCCGACGGAGGAGAGAATATGGAAGAATTGAAAGACCTTTTCTCCAAAATTTTTGATCCGAGAGACATACCAGAACAGAGCAATCTAGGATCAGAGAATTGGACGAAATCAGAATATACTTCTTTTGGATTTGAAGCCTGCTGTGGCGAGGATTCATTGTTACGGGAATTTTTTACAAATGTAAGTATTCAGTCCAAAATTTTCCCAGGGCAGATCGGAAGAAACAGTTCGATTGTTAGATAAAAATATGCTAGCTGCAATGCATGATTTGGAGCTCTGATACAGATGTATCGCTGCAGAATGGATCAGCAACATGTTCTTCAAGGAATAATTTAGCGCAAGAAAAGGATGGCAGGAAGCGAGCAGCAGATTCTTGCATATCCAAACAGGAAAAGAAGACAAGAACAAAAGCAAGAACTCAAAAAGCCTAAAATTGTACATATTTTATTTTTTGTTCTATCCCTCTCCACTCAAAAAGCCTAAATTGTGCATATATCATTTTTATTGTTCTATCCCTTTTACCTTGTCTTTTAGTGACTCTTAAAATGGCACTAACCTTCATTTTAGTGACACATAAAATTGCACTAACCTTCATGATTCTCTCCCAGTTCTTATATTTTGGTTGGCTCTGCCACTATGGCACGGTGTTTATGAACTTTTGGTTATCAATGGAATATCAATTCATCCCACTTTATAATTTGGCACATTCAGAGTTTATGTAATGTAGCATTAATATATTCCTCTAGAATATGAGGGCATTTTTCTTCTAGGGCATTCTGATAGTATAATTTATAATTTTGGTGGCTTGTAAGTTGTTTGATAGATAACACATTGTCATTTTCGTGGCTTGTAAGTAGTTTGATAGATAACGCATTATCATCTTCGTGGCTTCTAAGTTCTTTTCATGAACACTCTTTTAACTTATAAGTACTCCATCTACAACTCCTTGTAGTGCTTGTAAGTAGTTTGATAGATAACGCATTATCATCTTCGTGCCTTCTAAGTTCTTTTCATGAACACTCTTTTAACTTATAAGTACTCCGTCTACAACTCCTTGTAAGCTGTTTCCATACACACTCTACCTATAAATACTCCATCTATAAATACTCCATCTATAGGACCAACTTTGCATGCCTGGTGGTAGGGTTCGAACAAAATTATAAGCTTTATCAGATAATTTGCCACCTATGTAAGTTTAAAATGGATTTAATATATAGAATAGGATAATTTGCCATCTATGTAGAGTTTAAAGTGGATTTAATATAGAATAGGATAATGCCATCTATATAAGTTTAAATTAATATAGAACAGATAAATTGCCGCCTATGTAAGTCTAAAATGGATTAAAAATAGAATAGGATTCAGATGTGCCAGATTTTACATTGATTTTCTTTAGTGGAGTTTTTTTGGCATCCAAAAAGCTAGATTGGAAATTTTGGATTCCAACCAGACAAAAGCGGCTTAGAAGTATTTTTGAACCCTATCTGATGGTCAATATAAGTGAGCGTCGGCTAGTGATGTGTTTAAACTATGCATGGCATATCTATAACATATCCTTAACATTCTGGGCCTTATCATTTAATCTCAAATTTTAATCTCAGCCCTTTGTTGTAGGAGTGTTATATTCGTAACATTTTGTCCACAACTGGAAGTCATCAATGTGGGATAGCCGGTCTTCATAATATCTCTATCTATCGCCATCGTTCTACCCTCACCTAGATCAAGCTGCTGTCAACGCTTCGCTCTCTCGCAACCGTAATATTTAGCAGTAATAGAAAAGTATTTAGTAGAATAGAATAGAATCAATTTTTTAACGTCTACGAAGACTAAGAGGCCATGAGACCCATACAATGGCCTAGTACAACCATTACTTCTAAGATTATAAAACCCCTGCCTCAAAAGGTTTTCAAAAAAAAACCTTTGTAGTAACGATGATACTAGACAAGCAAAGAGAAAATATAAGTAGGCGATGATGACTACTGAGGGCTCAATAATTGAATACGCTCATCTAGAACCTCAAGTATGTATAATGCCAAGTCATGCACAGAGAGGACTAAGTTGTGGAAGCATGGAAAGCCAACAGATTTAGGCAAAGAATGCAAACAAGAAGAAGAATGATTGAAAAAGATGAGGAAAAATTTGGGAGTCCAAGCTCTTTTTACTCCGATAGAGCTTGGTGCCACTACCTTCAAGCAGGTATTTTTTGAACTCCCTTCATTAAATATCCTCCTCTTCCTTCCTTTTTTTCAAATCCCTTTACTTTAATGCTCGGATCTACACGATCCAAGCTTTCTGTTAATAATAGCCAATTCTGGTCATCCTGATGTAGTCATAGCCACTACACCGCTATCGTAAAAGTAGAAAAGACTCTTCTCCCAAATGTTCTGCCGCATCTGGCCCCGCGGGTTGCCATGTGGTCGCCGTATGACCCCAGATTTCGATCACATGGCCTCATTAGAGTGATATATCTGTGGCTGATAACAGAGCGCGAAAAGTACACGACATTTTTTAGGAATTTGGCATTTTATTTTTTGCATTTTAGCGTGCTTCAAACATGACACTAGCCAACTTTTTCTAAGTTCGGTATAAAAAAGGACTAATATGCATCTTGTGCCAATTATATGTTGAATAAAACCCCAACATTATATCTTATAAGCAATTTATCGCAGCGACTAAGGCCACCGTGAACATTCCTTTTGAATGTTGATTGGTGCAAAAGATACTCACAAACATCAGGTAGGAAATACAATTGGACATTTTCAAGTTTTGTTCTCAATTTCATAAAGTATTTTTGCACCCTGCATGTAAAACAGATAATACTTTATAGGCATGGGCAACTTAAGCCTAGAACATCCTCAGCGTTTCATTCAATGTAACAAATGGGTAATGGAACATGACCAAAGTGTCGCGAAAGTATATGAGATGTAGTTCAAATCAAGGCGTTTCGGATTTCATCGAAACTTACTACTTTTTGTATTTCCATAAGAAGGAAAGAGCTTATTTTAATTATGCTAGTCATGCCATCCATGTACTCATGTTCACGCCCATCCAATTTTTCTAAGTGAAACATATATTACAACGGCTGTGAAGTCATGGATATCTACCATCGCATACCGGGACCAATTTCATTACGGTTCATTGATATCCTCAACGTCCAGCTACCGACACATCAACACAACCATCGTCCAACATGTTTGTTTTAAAATCCCTTTAAACCCCTTCGTTTGGGTGCATATTCACACGGGTGACTCCGGCAACGAGAGTCGTTGGATAGGCGGGTTCACCCTTTATTCCTTAACCACAACTGCACGTAGTTCCTCGCTGTTTGGGGTATGCCAAATTCCATATACTATATAACAAGATTCAAATATAAGATTTCAAGCGCACGCTCATATGGTGTTGATTTACACGCAAAATACACCATGAGGGCTCACCGCCCACGCCACCCCTTCGCGGTGAATACAAAAAATTCCAAACCAAAGGGGGGTTTAAGGGGATTTTAATTTAAATGTAAGTTAACCTAATGGTTGCAAGCTAATTAATGTCAATGGTAGTTATGTGTTGGTTGTTAATGTGTCAATGGTCATATGTGTGTTGGTTGTGGGGTTTAATTTTATATGTTGATGTTAATGGTTTGTGTTGCAAAAATTTTTGCCCTTCGGGCCTTAAGGACGCCACAAATGGCAGAGACAAAAAATTTAGAATTCAAACCTAAAAACTAGAATCTATCTGAGGCTTTCATCACCCATTGTAGCTGAATTTCATCACAATAAAACAAACAGTAACATAAGTAAAAGTTACTTCATAAAGATAGAGCGTATTGATCCCATTATTCTGAAAAGTCATAAAGTTTGCAACACCCATACACAAACATTTTGCAACCGAAGCACAAAGAACCTTTGGCCCATGGATTCTTGTGGTGAGAAACCAAAGTGGGAAAACTTTTCCGCTTTGTTAGCACAAGGATCTAGAAGCCTCAAAATCTAAAAATGCATGGTAATTTTGCAGGCTTCATTCTAATGAGCCATAAATGGGTCATCCAATAGCGCAATCAGATAATCAATCGTAGGATGTAAAAGCCTTCAACAAACCCGGCCGAAAATTGCTGTTTTAGCATAGATAATTTAACCAAACATATCCATATCATACACTATCAAAAAGATCTCTCGAGAGCTTTCCAACGCAATAAAAATCATCTCAAACAGAGTCTGGATCAAAAGTTATGATAAGAAATGTTGCCTACGGAAACCGCACCATGCGCCCTTCATATGCCCATTATGCACCACACACACACACACAAAAAGAGGACTTTTGTTGTGAGCCACTGTTGTCGACCATTACGTACCACACACACACAAAAAAGAGCTTTTGTCATGAGCCATTGGTCGCTGACCATTACGACCAATGCGACAAAAAAAGTGGCTTTTGTTGCGAGCCATTGGCTAAGCTGGACCATCGAAAAAGCACAAAATCACCCGGCCGAAATTCAGTAGCACTCTAGACGACGATTTTCAGACATCCATTCATCACATCATCAAATCATGTGAAAACCCAGCGAAAGCCGCACAAAACACAAAGAAAACCCCTCATATTATGCTGCTATATTGATAGCTAGACCCTGAAGTCCTGCTACTTTTAATCCCTCAACCTTTTAATTATGAACCAATGGGTATTAATGGTTGTGTCACCTTTAGTTCAATTAATGGGCATATCAAGAGTCATAACAGGCATATTCACCATTATTCTTAATCTACACTGCACAAGTCCTCAAGCCAGGATATAACGACAAAATTTGTTATACTAGATAAATGTAAGATTTGCAAAATACTATAAAATTCGGTAATATACTGGCTGGTGTTGATTTCAGACATGCGGTAAACATAATTTTAGGGGCTCATCGTCCTAAGCATCATCCCCTGCAGTGAATAAGCACCCAAAACCAAAGGGGGTTTACATGGGGTTTAAGGGGAATTTTAATTTTGAAGTGCGTGAATGTACTTGGCTCTGTGTCGGCTAAAACTGTCCTTTGGCCTCGAACAAAAATATTACATTAAACTAATTAATGTTAATGGCGCTATATTAAGAAAAATGGGCCCTAAAGGCCCTAATAAATGCAAACATAAACTTGAGGGCAACATAAGATGCCTCAGTCATTAGCCTAATATTCAAACACATGGATCAAGAACTCCTGTAGAAGAAATAAAAGTAGACAATTTGTAAATCACCTTCACTTCATCTGCTATAGATACACCTTTAGCTATTGTGAAGAAAACTAGTATACCAAGTTTACATTTGAGAAATTGGTAAATAAATACAATCCAAGATCACCATGTGAGATAATTGCGAATCATATGACAGAAGAAGTCTGATGAAGTAAAGCATATGAAGATAAGTTCGGATGGTCATTGCAACTTGATATCCATTGCACCTGAAATCCAAAGATATGGGCTCTTTTTCAACTTTATATCCAAAGCATAGCATTTTAAGGTACAAAAGATTGCGGTAACAAAATCCATGCCTCAAGCCTCCTTGATGCTCATAATATACGCTCCAAAATGGCATCTCAGAAGAATAGAATAGACAAATAAATACAAGGAAGGAAAATGAATCGGACACAAAGAAAATATACAAAAATGATTGCACTAAACATAGGAAAACAATTATAGTTAAGGTTCACTTGCTGGAGGGAAGAGTCGCCTAGATGCTGGCATAGTCAAAGATGAGTGGTAAGTATACCGCCAAATTTGATTTAGAGCAAAGATATGATTCACCCGACGAAGAGTGGGATCCATAAGGTCCAATGAAGTGGAAAGCAAAGATGTTCCAAGAGGGAGAAGGAGTAAAGACATTATAGCACTCCAATGGCAAAGATCCACTAAATTAGCTCCGTACCTACTATCCTCGAAAAATCCCAATCAATTAACTTATTAATTCTTCCAACCACCTCAACTTCCAAAGATCCGAAAGCAAAGATATTGAGTTAACGTAATTTGTCTACGTAAATGCAAGATCTCGAAGGTGATGATCTTATCTCTGCCGCGATAATCGGCACAAAGAAGGAAGGGCTACTTCACATTTCCTAGATGTCTCGAATAGCCGACACCACAACACAACCAGAAGCATCTGCGGGCCACACATCCTAAATTCAACATAATTCAAAGAATGGGCCTGCCGCCTGCTGTAAATGGCAAATAAAATATATTTTTAATAAAATAAATGATACACTGCCCAGGATCTGATCGCCAAAGATACTGGCCCATATTTTGTTGCTATCTTGTGTTGTTTCATCTGAGCATTATGGAGACTGCAATGTTTTTGGATTTGTGAAGCATTTATCCTCGAAATGGCTTTCATTACAAAGCACACAAATGATAATATACAAGAGCCAAGTGCTGGTACATAGTAAACAAGCTACATACGGCAAAGCAGAGATAGTGGCGCTTTAAGTTAGCGGAGTAGGCTCAATATGGAAGTTTCCACTTCATTCCACAAAGGTGAAGAATATGATTGGCCACATGCCGCCTTCACATTTGCAAAGCTTACCAACCTCAGAGCTTTCTTTGAGCTGTGGAAAGCTTGAACAAGATCAGATTTGCAACAAAGAGAGTTTTAGATGTCGATTTGGCCTTGGATTGCGAAGTTCATGCCGCCAACTTAATTTCACATAGTAAAAACAATTACCTCTGACAATATAAGCCTTAAAGTCTTGAGAATTGGGACCTCTGTGCACTCGGCTTATCTTATATCCACCATCTTTAAGAAAATATTTCGAGACCTGTATCAAACAAATGCCCATGAGTTTGCAACCCAAGTTGAATTTAGTTGGCATCCATTCTTCTTGGTCGGTCCTCAAGCAGATGCCTCTTCTGGTAATCGATGTCGAATGTATTATTCGCCTCCTCCTCGAATTGTTCCTCAAGCAGAGCGAGTTGGTAAGGGGAATGCCCATGCAGTGTGTTGGCATTGGTGAGGGAGATGTGTGTTACATGGACAAATGATGATGGAATTGGATGACAGGGATGTATCTCCGTGAAAGCTTCCTATAATACTAGATCCTGCCTATGGAATGGTTTCATACCGCTGGAATGGTTTCATACAGTTAGGTTCCTTGATTAGGTTCCGTATGTTCACCAAGTTGTTCTAGATGGCTCTTGTGACGTCTCCACATATTTATACATATTTAAGTATAAATACATGACTCACACCATGAATAATTAATGGCCCATTAATTATTCATAAGCTATGTTAGCTATGTTAATAATTAAATTATAAAGGTGGGAAACTCTAACCTAAACCCTAATTCGAATTTTAGGGCTTATCCTAATATTAAAAGGGCTAAAATACCAAATTAGTTAATTAGTGACATGCCACCGCCCAAATCGACAAGGCAGTTTCCATTTCTTGGACACCCAAATTAGGCTTTTGGTGCCCCAACGGGAGCAATTGGGGATGGAGGAGGAGGAGCAACAGCCAGCCTTCGCCAGCTTCCAGATGGAGCAGCCCAAGACCGATTTGGACGGTTAGTCAAGAGGGTTATTGCTGATTTACAGCATGTTCTCCCTGTGGGTGTGTTCTCTCTGCTTTCTCCGTGGTTTACCCTGCTAGGCTAACCCTGATCGATATGGTGAGTATCTATCTCTAGCCCTCGTATGCTTTGGCTGATGGTTTAGTAGTTCTTTGCTTAGTTAGCACCCTGAGATGGGGATTACGTAAGACCCCGAAGCCCATGTATTGTAGTATGCCTCAGACAGAGCCATGTATTATTCCCATTATATGTGCTCAGGTACAAGAGACCAACAGTCGTGGATGCTATGGAATTGCTTAGCACCAGAAGGGACGCAAGGGTGAAGGGGTGGGGTCTTGCACGAACATGGCCAAGGCTCCTGGACTCCTACAAAGGGCTGAAGCCCCGATAGCTCAGTCAATGAGGGCCTGCATGGGTCCGACACTCCCCCGGTGCAGAGGACCAGATGGGGTAACCATCGAGTAGGTCTGGCGGGTGATACCTTGAGTCTCAAGGCCTCCGAAGGCTATAGTGATGCCATAGCATGATTTGACTCATCTCGCAGTGTGCACGAGGGGCGGATGAGTGGACAACCCTAGTCATGTTCTATGCCGCCACCATGCTGGCGATTCGGTCCGCTGATCTCTTGAGACCTAGCCGATGTACGATGCTCAATCGAGTTCCAGCCGTAAACCATGGGTTTAGGTGTTTTCTAGCATAGATGCATACTTTGGCCGTTAGTACTTGATGGATACAGCTACCCTTCATGGTGGTTATTTATATATGATTTATGCCTGGTGCTAACATGTATTCACACGCTCTCAAGAACTAGAGTCCCATTGAAGGCGTAATAATGACCCTTCAGGTCCTTCACTCAGCATCTTTCCATAGAGGTCTGAAGTTAGACTTGAGGGCCCCGGCCATGGCGAAGTTGGTTGCCATGTGGGAGGGGAGTCCTGCATGTATAATGCATCGAAAGCCGTGATATAAGTACTGGAGCTGCCACAGGTCAGAGCCATGATTCGTTGATCGGAATCATAGCACTCTAATTCAAATTTCAACCCGCTAGTTCGTAGTTGAGTGGGAGTTCAAGCTAGCTGGGTCAGCCTAACTTCTAAGTGATTTAGTCTTTGTGCTAGGTTGATGAAAAAAAAATTGTTGTGAGATTTGGGAAGTTTAGGCTTATTTTGAGGAAAAGGTGTAACTCGAGGACCCAAGTTTGGAGGGGCTAAGTAACTTTTGTAGGTAGTCTGCATGAAGGGAGAAAGTATTCCAATGATCGGCATATTCAAATACCCTAGAGGGTCAATGTACAGCGAAAAGGTCAAGAAGGGGTCCAAAGTCAACTCTGCCGCCAGTTTTCATCGACCTACAAGTCACGCAGAGCGCGGTAATGCCATCGGCGTCAATCGTATAAAACGTATTTTCCGCCGTATAAAGATTTAGTATTTTTATATACATATTTTTTTACGCATCGAATCAGACATTTGAACTCCATGACCTCAACTCAAAGCCCAGGTGCTTACCACCACACCAAGCTCTCTTGAAAGTAATATGTACATTTCACATTTTCTTATACACTGTGGATACTTTGTTTTGCATAGCAACTTTTATATGTGCGTACTCACGCAAGACTTGAACTTGACCTCCTAGCACAATAACCAAACCCTTTTACCAACACTAAGAAGCCTTTAGTGATAAGAATATTCTCGTTTTATATACTTAACCAATAGTATCCCTATTCTCTAGGAAAGACTCGGCTCACCATCACTCTTCTAAACCAACGCTGGTGGTAACAACTCCATTGACTTGTGCAACCATGGTGAGCTAGAAATCACTTAGGAGTTATTATCATCATTATGAATGTTTATTTTGTGAGAGGGAAGCACGTTTCTTTGATTGGGCAAAATTCGGGTTGATCGACATGCTCTTGTAGAGGGGTACCTAGACGGATTCTCATCGCTACTAGCTACATTTGGAACACCAATTTCATACATTTATGAAGTCGGTCTTTGCTTTTAATCCATCTTCCTATGGAAACAAAGTTTTTACAATTATCGTGGAATCATCTAGAATTACTTGTGGATTCCTAAGGGCTCTCTAACTTTGGAACTCACGATTGTACACCGGGTAATTCCCTCAAGAGCTATCTACACCGAGTACCTTGTCCCAAGTACGCTTGAATTTGAAGTTGAAATCACAAATTCCCCTGTTGGAAGAATTTGTGTTGATCCAGCCTTTAAACCTTAGAACATCTGTGGTTCATTGCATTGGACGGATTACAAAATTTCTGCTCAAATTCTATTTCTATAGAATCAACCCAATTGTTTGATCTTTCCCCTTTAAGATCCTCAATTTAGATTGATAATGCTCAGTAATGGCACAGTTGGAAATGGCAATTGGAATTTGCTATCCATCTCTTTTAGTTAAATTTCTTTCTCTAATGGTCTCACCCTCGCTTTCTCTTTTCCCTCTTTCGGCCATTCACCTTTTCTCGTGATACCTCTTTGTTGTTTTTCCTCAACATTACGCAATGGTCTCAATTCTTCAGAAAACCCTAAAATACTTAGCCTTCCTTCATGCTTTTGCCAAACTTCCTTATCAAGCAGCAGAGCCTCCGCTCGAACCTTTGTTTCTCAAAATAAGCCTCAGATAGCTCATCCGAAATTTCTCAGAAATCAGTTTATAATCAATGGACCCACTTCGCGAGCAAAGTCCCCTTAGACAATCTCTCATTGATCCTGATCACATGGCATTCTAATCGCGATAAACCAAATACTCAAGCTCCCTTTCCTTATGGAGTTTCGAGGAGGCATGAGGAGGCCGGATGAAGAATTAGATGCACTTCAGTGACCAAACCATATATCAAGCAAAGGAAGATGAATCTCACAATGGTATTTCTTTTAAATCTTCCTATTGTTCATTCCAAAGTTGATACCAAAATCTGTCATATTGTCAAGATTCAAAATGTGGTATTGTCGATAAGCTTTGGGCCTTTCTCGCTAACTCCAAATAAAGGTATCATAATGTGCCATTTACTAGCTCAACTTTCCGCATATCATGATTGAATGTGGTAATTCCAGACGTACCAATTCTTCTTTCAACTATGGTCTGCTGACTCATGAAACCTCCTAATTGACATTTCAAATGGCACCCGGCTTCGACATTGAACCAAATGAACGCCTTTTGCATTGCCTCAACTTCCCTTTGGCCTTTAATCCATTTATTGGGATGAAGAATGCTCAAGATTCTTTTCACTCCATTGGTACTTATATCTCAACAGAGTACTCTCTAGACCCCCAAGAGCTTTTGTCCAACTCACTGCCCAAAGAGATACCTTTCAACTCACAGATGCCTTCGGAGTAGAATCATCTTTAGCTCTAGATGGTCCGATCAGCTCTTCCCATGAATACTTCCAAAGGCACTTCTCTCAGCACTCGATTGGGTAAATTATCTTCAGACCCTGTTAAAGATAGTGGACTACATATGTCTACTGCATTTGAAAATATCGGGCATATTCCCCCGGGTTTGGGGGGAAGCAAAGTGGATCATCAGGCAGCTAATGAACCATACCCCAAGTTAATCATGGAAAGAAAATGGATTTGGCTAATCACGTAAAATGAACAAATAAATGGACCAGGTAAATGGCAAGAGAAGAGGATTCACAAACAAAGAAGAGACGATGAAAGACAAAGGTAAGCTAGATGAACAGATTGATTTCTCTAGTCATAGGAGAAATAATGGTATAACAAATTGGAGAACCCAAGGTTTTGGGTGAAAGGGGACTATCTCGAGAAACCTAATCAGCCACGTGATGTTTTAAGCATTACTTTAAGTAACATCATCAATGATGCTAAGATCCGCATCAAGGGTCAAGGCTCCACAACACTGACTACCCTATCAAAAATACAAGCAAGAATGGGTCACTAATTATGAAATTGGCAGCATATCCCTGTGAATTTCTTCTACAAAGAATTCACGTACTTAACTGCCTTTTACAGCAATATTATTATTCAACATAACACTGCCTAAGTCAGCCAACTATAACTCATGTATACCTAATGGTCGAAGACTCGACTTGACTAAGCCCATAAGTCAAAATACTAAAGTCTTGACTCAAGATACTACTCAACACCCAGGTCAACCACAAGTCAACTCACAAAATTCGCTGTGTGCATTATCCGACCTAAATAATAACCTGATTTTGAATTGTTAAGAGCAAAGCATGTTCCTCATCTCATAATATTTAACTTCCCCATCACATATTGTTGTAACTGATACCATACCTCAGCCCATCCCTCCCACTATAGCCTCTCTCTTCCATCACTTCTATTGACCTTGACTACCCAATTTTGGTAAAGAATTTCTAGTCCCTCCAAGAATATCCAAGTAAAATTGGTAGATCTAGCTTCTCTTCAATTTCAAATGCTACATGAGGAAAAATGCCCAGGGTTGATTCTCATATCAAAGAAGCAAAATGAGATGTGGGTTCTTCATTTTGTCCCCCGAGACTCCGTGAAGGACAAAGCAGGAACTTTGAGGAGCTCCAAGAAAATGCAGCCATAATGCAAGTTTCAGATTCTGCTTTTTGGCACGCTTTAAAATAATTCTATGTTTCATTTTTATCCCGTGGTTTGTTCCTGAATTTTAGTGATAGTGAGGATTTTGGTTCCATAAAGAAAAATTAAAAGAAGAATATCTGGCGGAAAGCAATGCTCAAATTCCTAATTTCGACATAAATGTTCTCTATGAAGTCTGAACATAAAAGGGAAAATTAGGAAAAGATCTTAACCGATATAAACAAAACCCCTGCCAAAACACTAGAAGTAAGAAAATCTAAAAGTCTTAGGGAATATAATTTTCTCATTTTTATCCTTTGATTTCTCATATGAAGATCTACGGGAATTAAGAGGCACGCTATCCCTCTTAAAAGAAGTTAGCGCAATAGCCTCGGGATTAGACTCTATAATGCCTGATGTCATCCTCCTTCGTGAGATTAAACTCCCCCTTTGAATGCAGAATTTGGGGAGGATTTATCCCACCCTCCTCCATTTGATTGGATTCAGGTAAAGTGGTGGCCTTGCTATAACTGAAAGAGAGATTCCCACCTATATTTTTCACAATGGTCCCCTCAAGTCTATGTGCTATTCTCTCACCTCCAACTCTATCTTTGGCATTATCAATGTCTGCGTCTAACCAACTTTAAGGATAGGGAACCAACTGGTCAAATTAACTGGTTGGGTAACAAAATATTGGACACTGATCATCATTGCTGGAGATTTTAATACTCCATCTTGGGATTCGTTAGGAACAAAATCAATATGACCAGATTCGAAGTATAAATTGGGATTCTTTATTTTAATAATGGCATGATTTATGTTCCTTCATCTTCTGCTACTTTCCTATACCGTCCAATAAGCAAAGATAAAGATAGGGTTCATTGCACTGACAAATTCTATGTTTCCAACCCCTTCCACACCCTTTGGGATAACAACCATGTCACTAGTGATGAAGGTACTCTAAATCTCGATCATCACCTCGCCATAATTTCATATCACCAAAATTCAAAGGAGTAATTCTTATAAGTTTAATACTTCTTCGATAATGAGAATTCGTTTTCAATTCATTGACTTCTATGAGAATCTTCCCTCAACATGAATAACTTGCTCATGATAATGGGTCCCTACCAAAACAACTTTTACTCTAAAATTAAAGCTATAAAGGCTTTGGATCAAGAGTTGGTCTAAATTCCATGCATCTCCAATCAAAAGAGGGAGAAAAAATCACCGATGATGTTTATGGAAAGACATTAGATCCTCATCAAGATGAGATCCTTCTAATCTGCATATAGGGTTGGGAAATTCTAGAGAGAAAATTAAAAGTATTGAGGAAATGGAAGCCAAGGGATCCGCCATAAGATGCAAAATGATATGGATTCAAAGCAAATGCTGTTCTCTTTTTCAGTATCTAAGAGCGTGGTTTTGAGGAAATCTATTGCTGAAGTTCAAGATGAAAATGGTAGAAACCTTGCATCTCATTCGACATATCTGATTTTTAAAGCTAGATATATGGGACATTTTTCATAACCACCTAACTCTCCAATAACATAAAGGTAGGCAAATGATTTTATGAACATTGTGAACAATATTATTCCTTCTCAGCCCTCGATACTATGGATGATTCTATCAACGCTTCTCCTTCTCAATGTGGAGATTCGGCTACTCTTCCTCCTCAAAGAAGGAAAATCTCCGTCCCTATCGATTGCTCCCAGTAATTTATGTCAAATTGGGACATTCTAAAAATGATCTCACCCTAATGGTTCACACTGAAGAATGATCATTCAAACATCCTTTTGCTACTTAGTTTTATCTCTTTGATTCCAGTAGATCATCCCCGCCAACTTCCGTGATTGGAGACCTATATCTCAACCAATTTACTTATAAGTTGTGTGCTAAAATCATTACTTAAGGGATCAATAGCTACCTTCAAAGAAATATCGCCCACAATCAACTGGCTTTTCTTCCCAAGAGATACATTCTAGATAATTATGTATACCATGGAAGGTTTGCACCGGAATAATATCTCTAATCAAAATTGTATTCTTCTAAATTGGATTTCAAGCTGCTCTTTGACTGCTAGGGTGGGACTTTTCTTCATTTGTAATGTTCAAGCTTGGGTTCCCTAATGTTAATAAATCTATCATTGCTGAAACTCAAGGGCCAAATCGGGTCGCTCTAATTAACAAGTTCTCTCGCTTTTTCCCCAGTTTCAGTAGGTGGTGAGACAAGGCCGCCTTGCTCCTTATTTATTTCTCATTGTCATAGACTGCTTTTACAGTCTGGCTACTATCAAGATAATGGACTCATTAAAGGCTTAAACTGCCTAAGTCAAATGAATATTTGACTATGCTTCAATATGCGATGACACTCTCCTTTTCTTCATGCCGACCGCTAATATTGAGTGTTTTCTTAAAGTCATAAATCACCTTCGTATTTGTCTCAACATCAACAAAGTCTTATCATTGGGGATATTCCCTAACAAAGAAATGCTGGCATCAATGTTCTTCCTTTCCGGTCAAGCTACTAAATTGTTTGGAATGCCTCATCTTTGAATCAGAGTTTAAAGGCTCCTCTGGAGCCTATTCTTTAAGGATAAGAAAAAGTTGAACAACCACAGGAATTATCTTCTCCTCTCAATAGGACAATCATTGCCAATTCTGCTCTGCTAGCTCTCATGTGTAACTTCTCACTCAGTTTGTTGCCCTAAAAGTGTCTATCTTGAGTTGGAAAAGATTATAAGGAATTTTATTTGAAAGGCTGACATCTTGTCAATTGGATATCTATTTGCAAGCCTAAGAATTTTGGGTAATTGCAAAAATCTTTCTCCGTGCACAGCCTCTTGTGGGAAATTTGTCCTGAAGGCTATTCATGGAAATCAATCCCCGCTTATGTTTATCGACACTGTAAGTCTAAGCCATCCCTATGGCCATCCTTCCATTGATCATTTATTTCCACCCTACTTCGCCCGTGACCAAACCGCTACCAACATCTCTCCTCTAATGAGTACTTTAATAAAGGCTTGAACCTCGCTTTCCCAAATTCTTACCCACCTTCAATGATAAATCCTATATTGATCGCACTTATCTTCGAACCCCATTCTAGCTGACCAAAACTCTTCTCGCTTTTGGCCAACAAGCACCTCTTCTAGGATCTGCAAGAAATGGCATGAAGTCGGGTTTTACTTTACAGATCTTTTCTCCGAGGTAGACTCATTTCTTTGACTACTCTCAAAAATATCATCAAGGGAACCTCTTCTGATAAAAAAGGTTTATGCCTTATCAAACCTCTATTCTAACCCTTCCCCAAACCCCGGTAAAGGAGATTGACTCTAAGGGGAAAGTTGAGTACAGCAAAAGATGTTTATAATGCTCTCTCCTTGATCCCAATAGCGTGCAGTTTATTAAATGGGGTTCACTTGTGCTCAACTTAAGTCTCTTCCATAATGTTCCGAACTCTTCTCATTCACCTAAAATGTCCTATTTTATTTTATTTATTGCAAATGGCGCCTGAATAATTTATATTCTTTGTCAAAAGAAATCCAAATATTCATCCTAACTGCTCATTGGGTTGTGGCCGTAATCTTTACAAATCGTGACCCATTTTTGTGAATTGGTTCATGAAGGCGAAACATCCAAAGTTCAACTATTCGGCACATACAACTGTTTAAAATTCATTATGCTTTTTTCAAATTTCTTTCTATATAGCAATTTCATAATGTAAATAGGGCAGTCAGGAACTTAAGAAATGATAGAATAGAATAGAATAGTTTTTAACACACATGATGCCACACATACAACGTGACTGGGCCATAAGGATAATTCCCTGAGTTTGATTTTGATATGAGATACACTTCAAGGGGATCATTCAAAATGAGCCTGCACTGAGGTATCCACATTTGTTACGCTGTGGAAAATCCAATTTTGTTCTAGTTTGGACAACATAGCATGTAAAGGACATAACTTCAAAAGAAAAGCTCTATTTTTATCCATGAGCATTTATTGGAAAGCTTAATGAGCATCCTGGCTAAAAAGCTGCTAGGTCCATATTTCTACATCTATAGTTTGAATTAAATGGGTCAATAGCAAAATATTAACCACAACACAACCCATGAAATAAAACTATTTTGCAATTTCGCCATAACTTGTAAAGCAGAGTCTGTTTATTAGTATGGTATCCTTGGAAAGCCTCCAAGAAGATCTAAAAATGATGCTAGATGCAAGAGTTTTCAAATTTTTGTTGGAGGTATAACAAAATGAAGTATATCCTAGTTTGACAAATTAACATGTAAAGTTGACATAACTTCAAAAGAAAGCTCTATTTTTTATCTATGAGCATTTATTGGAAAGCTTAATGAGCTGCCTTACAAAAGCACTTAGGTGCATATTTCTCAAATTCATAGTTTAAAATGGGTCAAATACAAAGAAACATATCAGCCAATAAATAATAACCGCATTTGAAATAAAATCCATTTTCCACTTCAGCTATAACTCTGTAAAGTCATGATATAAGGGTATCCTCATGGAAAGTTTGGTAAGATGATCTAAAACATAGGGCAATGAGTTCTCAAATTTTATTGTAGATATATCAAAATGGCAAAATCCATTGCTTTAGTTTGATAACAACAGAGCGGTATGAACGTGCTAATATGAAAAGAAAGCTCGCTTTTATCCATGAGCATTTATTGAAAGTCCCACGAAAAGACCGCGGCAAGATATTTCTCAAATTCATAGTTTGTTTAGGTCAAATAAGCCAAAGATATCTGCTATCGAAGAAAGCATTACCTTACCTCCGGAGTCCACGCTTAGTTCTAAATAACACGACCTTCTTTGTACACACAAGACTAACTGCGGTATGGAGCCGCTAGAGATCATAGCATGAGCCAAAATAAGTAAAAAGATCATATTAAGAATCGTGATATTTCGAAATCGCATTTTACCGCATAATGAAAATTATTAGACATAGTGACTCAATGATTGTTATGACAAAAAGGTTTTTATTTTGCAATTAAATGATATGCTTAAATTTCCTTTTTGCATTTGATATGATAACCAACCATCCTTATGCACTTTAACATTGCGCCTATGTCAAGAGGTAAAGGGGCCTCATATGCTCCTTCGTGGTTTTCAGATTCAAAAGTAGCGCCCTATGAGTAGAATTGGTGTTGCATTAACTCCTGTCTCTACAAATAGAAGCTACGTATAATCCGACATTATAAACATTGCAGAATAAACCCAACTTAGTGCATTGTGAACAAGAGGTCTTCGGCACTTTGAAAGTAACAGTAGTCTATGACAAAGCATCACTTAACAAAGAGACGCTCCATTTATCTAATTTTGTATGAATTCTTTTGCTACTCGCTACAACAGAGTGCAAGCTTACTTGATTTCCAACCTAGATTACATTCAAGAGGATAAGGATTGCAAGCTACCTTAGATCATTGAGCTTATAGCAAAGCCGAGTTTATATTCCTTTCCTGTAAATTAGTGTAGGAATCATAAATGGCTCGCCAATCAACGCCTTAGATCCTTTGCACGCTATGCAAGACTTGAAGGTACTAATAATACAACTTAATAAGAAACGAAATTTAATATTAGAAACGAACTTTATCGAATCATGAGGGAAGACTATCCAAACAAGTTCATCGGCCAAGTGATTGGTATGAAGACGCAAGTCTTGCCGAATCGGTTGGATAAAGCCGGGTAATAGTGTGGAGTGCGAAAGCCGCAGGTCCGTAACAGCATGAACAAGCCATTGCAAAATTCAGCAAGTTAGTGTACCTCTCGCATTTCATGGTATTACAGCCAATTGCCATACCCCGCATTTCGTGGGGGTTTTTTTAATGGGGCCGCATGGTTAAATAACCGCTACATCGACGCTTTCGGGTTTTTTCTTTCTTTTTACCCAGGCTGGCATGGTTGGTGGGATTTGCACCCACCCACGCCTCCTGCACCCGATGGTAGCTGCTGGTTTTGAACCCTAATGGGGTGACTGTACCCCAATCCGGCGCCCACATCAGACCACCACCTGGATGGGGCTTTACTGGATTGTTATGGTTTGCAATTTCACTCTAGAGCATTCCGCTGATACCGTGGAGTTGCTCTCGACATCGCAAACCTCAAGATCCCGCTTATCGGCGTGAGCCGCCCAAATGGAATCACTTCATAAAATTAGCTCAACTCCGTTGGATTCTCCTCGCCTATCTAGTAAAAGGCTCAAATTTGGGACTCAAATTTCAACATAGGGCTTTGTGCTTGCAAAAAATTCTCGCAAAAATTCTCCCTAAGGAGCTCCTCTCGTGGTATACCGTGAGGAAAATCGTTTACTTTCATTAATTTGCCATCTATAAAGCTTTGCAACCGCAAAGAGCTTGATTTTCGTGTCGGTGAAGAGCCTTTACAGCAAAGACGGCTTGGCTTGGCACTTAGGGTCCCAGCCTTTAACTACGAATGGCCAATTGAATCTAGTCCAAAGTAACTGTTTTAGGCCCAAATATAGAAATGAGTAGAGTCACTGAATCAATTTCTAATTCCAAATCTGGACATTTTGGAATTTTTGTTGACATTTAAACCGAAAGCGGGTTTTCAAAGAATCTTATATGGAAAGAAAAGATATGGGAAGGTGCCTACCACGGTGAAAGGCCCTGACGCGTTCACTACATGGTGAGAGTTTTATGGTAAAAATAGTACATTTCTGTGTCGAGGTGGCATACTTCCTGTTCACCGTTGTTCCGTAATGGTTCAAAACCCTAAGGGTTTTCGACAGAAGCCAAGTAATTTAGGTGTTCATGGCGATGGATAGCAATATTTCGTGGGTGGTTAGCGTGTGGTCTTAATGGTGTTTGTTATAAACTTGAAGGTCTGTGGGAAAACCTTCATTTGCCCGCCAAAATTATGGATCCGTCATCGCTGGCGTATTTTTAGCCATGAGTTTTATATTTTTACAAGCCCAGTACATTTGAGCCCGCTGGCAGAAGGTGTAGATGTTTTAACATGGTATTTTGGATAGTTGTACATTTTAAATCTTATCCTTTTTTTTTTTCTCCCTTTCTATCTTTAGCTCTTATGTGTAGAAACTCTTCTGCATCTTAACGGAAGAGTTGAAATGCCATGTCTTCTTGATTTGATGACATGGTCTACTTTTTAACCTTTGACTCAAATACGTCACAAAAATTTTCTATAAATATGTTTCCTTCATTCAATATTGCATGCTCTTTCATTTACAATTGCTTGCCTCTTTGATTGCTATAGCTCTTGCCCTTTGCATGGAATCCTGTGTGAAGAGATCACATGTGTGCTCCAGCCTTCAAAGTACTCTTGTGTCTAGGATGATGTGTAATTCTGGGCCCCGCCAACAGAGCAAAGAGTCTCTTTCAAGCGTAGCTCCAATATCCTCCAACAAGATTCTTGCATGAAGAGTTTAAAGTCCCCATTGGAAGATTAGATGGCTCTAAAAAGGGGCCTGACCCACGAGGTGAATTTGGGGATAAGGTAATTTCGATGGCGCTGTCACGACGATTATTACCATCGAAAGCCTACCAGCCTGTGGCACACACTCACGACCGCCTGAATTATTGGCTCATTCTCTCAACAAGTTTGAGCCAGCCCAAGCTGTGATTAACTAGCGCAGGAGGAGGAACATCAGCCAATTGACCTCCACCAGTGAAGAAGGTGGAAGCCAATTTGGCACTTGATGTAATGAGGAGAGGGTCATTATTACAAATCGACAGGGCAAAACATGCTCTCAAAACAATGGCCAGCCATGACCTAAAATGGTGTGGGTTTAAGAAAGACATCCTAATCCTTGTGTTGTAAGATCTACACAATGTGTGGAGGTCAACAGTAATGAAAGGCAATGACTGCACATAATTTGCGTAATCTTATGGCACTCCTAATGAAAAGTGTATCAAGAGTTGTGCTGATCCTTCTAGGACTGGAATTGTGACAAAACAGAGGCAAGTTGATAGATATAGTATGAGGGTTTTGCAAGGAAAAGGTGAAGGAAGTTACTCAAATAGCTCTTTGTAAATAGGGTTGTATACCGTTTGTTTATGTTAATGTGCTAGTGGTAGTAAAATTCCTCTATTTTATATGTTTTTAAGGAAAAGATGATTAAGAGGCAGACCGCTTTGGTCGCTGTGAGGTGTTGCTATTCTTAGTTTCAAAGAAAGCTTCTGATTATAAATCTTTGTTTGAACTCATGGTTGGACCATTTTTAAAAAACATGTTCCAGGAGGTGGGTTTCCAAAGATCGGCCTCTAATTCTTAATTTGTGAAGGGCATGGGAGTCATGTGACTTTGAGACCGCTATCAAGGCAAAGGAGATGGGGCTACACATTGAACTGGGCCAAGACATAAGGCATCACAAAAGCACTTTCGTGGACCCACCGAGAAGAAATGGAAACAGAGCAAAAACTCAGAGACTTTAGGAGCAACCCCGAGGAAAGAGACGCTGATGATATGGGTAATCGAATTGTAATCGATACCATTGGGATGACGTGAGAGGCTGAGGAGCATGAGTCAGTGACATAATATGTCCGGGTAGAAACATGGGGAACACAAATACAAAACGTCAGCCGAGGAGGTGAGGGTACCACTATTCACGGCTGGAAGGACAAAAAGATTTTTGATAGGAAGAGGAAGTGTGTCTAGCTCTGGTATGTTAAAAGAAATGTAGTAAATAGTGCATTTCACACCCGATGTCAATAAGAGATATAAGTTATTGAGTATACAAATCAAGCAAAGCAAAAGGATTTAATTGTGGTTAACAGCATATTACCCACCCAATGTTGATAAGGTGAATTATTAGAAATGGGAGAGGACTATGATGAAATGGAAGGAACATGGGCCAATGGGATAGATTAATAGGCTGGATCCTGAATGCCGTAACGTGACAGAACAAGCACAAACTCAGCAAGCATAGAGGGAAACAAACGAAATGGATCCATGGCAAGATCACAGAGTGGGAGAGACATACGAGGGACGTGCTTAAGTCAATGCTGGGGGAGTTACCGGCATGTACGTGCTACTCGGGTCAGCCATAGCTAATGGAGTACTGGAGGGTGGAAGGTTCGTGGAATTTCAATGGAGCCGTAACGCACACGGAAAAGTATAGTAGATTATGTAATAATGAAATTAATGGCACCAATCCGGAGAAGCCCCGGATTTATGCTCCTAGAGTGGCCGATCGGGAAAAGGGAGAGTCATAGACCCATACGCTAACACTTACAGGAAACGAAAGCAGTTTCAAATGACACAACAAGTGGTAGCGATGCGGGAAGTTAAGAATACAATTTCGTGATAAATAATGACATTCGCGGCACCATTAAAGAAGAAATGGGAAATGGAACCGGGGAACACTGTGGCGCATCTAAAAATTAAAAGATTACGCTTAATGATATAACAAGAAAAAGTGGCAATGTAAGTTTTTGGGAAGAGGAGAAGAAAAGGGGAATGATGCCTTCAAGGCCTCAACCCGTATAATGATGAGGCAGAGAGCAAAAAAAGAAGGGTCGAGAGAGCAGAGGAAGAGAGACATATCAAGCTGAAAAGTGGTATATCCGAGGATGTTGAAGGCAAAGAGAAACAAAACTTGGTACAACACCAATGGGGATTGGCTAAACTACTCAAAAAGCAACCCCGAAAAATTAAAAGGATTTAAAGGAAAAGGACAAGGAATAAGAAGAATGGAAAACACACAAGGCGATATTGGGGGCAAATGGATGGGAGAGATACCTTGAAAATTTGTATAAGACCGGGCTTCCCCAAAGACCAATACCAGAATTACAGAGATGGACACACCATGTTTCAACATAGGTGAAGTGATGATAGCGCTAAATAGGATGGCCAACAACAAAGCTCCAGACTGTGATGGACTAACCGTGGAACTACTAAAATGTGCGTATTAATCGCTAGGGAAATAGGTGATGATATATTCAACAAAGATAATACACACCTGACCCCAGCAGATGGGCGCACAATAGGGTCATACCCCACACAAGGGAGGGAGCAAACATGAACCTGGAAATTACAGAACCATAATGGTTAGCTCCATCTTTGCAAAATGGTTTAGAAAGGTCCTAGACAATAAGTTGAAACAATGGGCAGAGATAGAGAACCTGAGAGCTGTGGGCGTGCAGTGTGTTTCAGTCGGAGCACTCAACCACCGACCACCTAGTAACCCTCGTGATATTAATAGAACGTAACGCAAAATCGTGGGAAGAAAGTAATATGCTGCTTTGTGGGCTTTAGGAAGGCTTTTGACACAGTCCCGAGGGAGAAGCTAATACAGAGGCTCATAGATATGCAGGCACCAAGAGACATGGTAGGGGCAATTGCAAGATTGTACTATAGTGTATATGCAAAAATGGAAGAAGAGGGAAAAGCAATAGATTGCACACGGAGTCAAACAGGGTGCCCGCTTATCCCCAACACCTGCTCGAATATACATAGATGCATTACAAGATTTCATAGCAGAACAGCAGGGGGACATAGACGCTCCTACGCTAGGGGAAACCAAGGTACCCATTATGTTATATGTCGATGACCTGAGCATGATGGCCACAAAAAACAAGGGAATGCACAAAAGTTATCGAAATCATTGAGACCTTCGCGAAAAGTCGTGGTTGACAAGAATCTTGCAAAACCAAAATAGTCTTCGCAATGAATAGACACAAATTGTTCAAGTATTTGGGAACGTAACTAGAAGAGTCAACAGAGTATAGATACATGGGGTAATGATACACATGGTACGTGGAAATGGGCTAAAGGGGCAATATACAAGATTCCAAACAGCCCATTGGGAGTTACTATAATATGAAAAATTTCTCGCAATAAAAGCGTAATAATAGACTGGAAATCAAATGCTATCCGTTCGGGGCAGTGGTCGCGACCACGCGAACTATACTGGGCCGAGGCTTGGGGACCGGGCTAACGTAAAAGAAATGGGAAAACAGAAGGAATCCCTCGTGCAATGGCATAAACAGGAATTCAAGCCGAGAACAAATACACCACAAACAAATATAGTATATGAGACGGGACGTAAAACCAATGGAGGTAAGGGCATGGGAGAAGACTATCGACACCTCATAAGAAATAATGCAAGTGAGAAACCGAATAAACTAGCTTAATATCGCGATTATGAAGAAAAGAAAATCACACATTATCGCGAAGCAACTGGATGGTTCAGTGGATGTAGCAAAGGTGGACCGTGAGAAATGGGGATGAACCCGAGCGACCTTTATAAACGAAGGCTTAATGGAATGAGGATTGACAAACAAGGCTACGCAAGCATGGTCAAAAAAACACACAGGCCCAAGACAATTTGGTTTATGACAAGCTTTCAACCCGTAACATCGGATAGGGCAAAAGATGTACCAGATAATTTACTAGGAAAACCAAGAGGGATATCCTAGCAAGATTTAGGATGGGGAGCCATGACCTAAGAATTGAAAAGGATGTGATGGAGGAGAGTAGAGAAAGACGCATGGATATGTAACTGTGGATGAGGGGAAGTGGAAGACGAGAATCGCATGCTCAATGAGTGCCCAATATATGGAGACATCGTGAACAAATACAAAACATAAGATGGGGCCAGCCCATATACGCCATGATGGCAAGGATGTAAACAATGAGAGATTTAGTGACGCTAATATGTGAAATGACGACAAAGCATGGGGAAGTACATAAGGAAAAAGGACTTCGATATGAGCCGCCCGGGAGGCTAATCAGAATCGCCTAAAAATGCTGCCTTTAAAGCTGATTGATAACGACGCGACTCCGCACGGCCTTGAAGCCGATCCAAAGTGAGTGCCGATATTAATAAAAAGGGAGCCTTCGTAAAAGGCTACAATAAAGCCATGATGTGTTAGTAGCACCCATCGGGAGCTCGCCCATGCTACATAAGTCTGTGGGCCTCGTATAACAAGGGACAATAATGTATATTCTATTCTATTCTATTCTATTCTATTATATATTTAGCCCATGGTTTGCAAATTTACTATCAAACGATAACCCTAGATCAAAGTAGATAAAGTACATATATGAATGAACAATAGATAGAGAAACGATATTATGTTGCATTAAGTTAGAAAGTGCAACGCCACTTAACATTATTTTGGATTGAAATCGTTGATGGATCCAAAGATAGTTAACAGAGAAGGTCTTTATTGAATTGTAATCATGCAACATATCTCAAACTAAACAGTGGTCCTTCATAAGTACGTAGTGTCTGCTTTCAGGTTCCCTAGCAATTGATCTCATGTGCAACCACCAATGCATACGGAACCGAATCGCCTCTCTATCACAATCTTATCCCCGAAGGCTAGGTGAGCTTTCACATGCCACAATTCTAGCAAATGTCATCCATGTCATTGTCTTCAAAGTATGTACCGCAAACCTGCTTTTACCCCTGTCGCTTCCACCGCTTCTAAGATGCAGCTTGCATGTGATCTCGTAATGTTTGAGACCAAACAAGATTAAGTAAGCATAGGAAGTATATTAATTTTCATGATGTAAATCTAACAATAAAAAATTAGTTCACTACCAACATAGTATAACAATCAAATAATGGCGGTAAGGTAAAATAATTGACAATGTATTAAGTGAAGAAATACTCATCCATTGTGTCTTAGGAAGACAACATCCCCGTAGGTAATTAGGGAAATCAGCCTTTACACTTAAAAAACATTATTTGGCACATAAATATTCATTCATATAGACACTTACTTTAATGCAATTAGAGGATCTTGCTCGCTTAAATTCAATGGCTTCATTATGGCATCGCTTAGGATTGAAGATGCTATTGCAACATGGTGCCCTAATCAAGCAACAACGGATGGAGAAAATCAAGCTCGTGGTTCGATCTCGCTTTTGAACCTTGTAAACCGGACTGAACCTTCAAAGCATCCAAGATTAGGTAAATAAAACACAACCACATATTTATCAGAAGAGAGAGATGGGCCTGATACCATAATTCATGAAACTGTTGAACTGCAATGAACATTTGATGTAAACCTAGAAGGAAGACAACATCCTGTAGGTAATTAGGGAAATCAGCCTTACACTTAAAAACATTATTTGGCACATAAATATTCATTCATATAGACACTTACTTTAATGCAATTAGGAGGATCTTGCTCGCTTAAATTCACGGCTTCATTATATAATCGCTTCTTAGGATTGAAGATGCTATTGCAACATGGTGCCCTAATCAAGCAACAACGGATGGAGAAAATCAAGCTCGTGTTCAGATCTCTGCTTTGAACCTTGTAGACTGGACTGAACCTTCAAAGCATCTGCATTAGGTAAATAAAACACAACCACATATTTATCAGAAGAGAGAGATGGGCCTGATACCATAATTCATGAAACTGTTGAACTGCAATGAACATTTGATGTAAACCTTCTAGGTTGTTGCATTAGAGAATCTTCTGGGTTGCATCTAAACATGCTATTTTCATGTTCATTAACTTGTGTATATGAAATGACAGTTCTAAGTTTCAAGTGTTCTCCCTGTAGAAAAATTGAACACTTTAGGAATTGGAGAGGTAAAATGCATTTAAGATCGTTGTGTCGCCTCCTTTAAACCGGTGCAGAAGTATGGAGAGCGTAATTGAGCATGGCATGGGCTACTACTGCCATGGAAATTGCATTTTTAATGCACATTTTAAGTTCAGACTACGATAACCGTTGAAGAAGTCTACAGCCTGTCGCACTGTCCAATAACGTAGCAGATGCATTAGATATGGATTACAAATTTTCGTAATACTTAAATATCTGACTATGTCTGTCTTTAGCTTATGGTTTTGCAAATTTTTGGCCAAACAGATTACATTAGATTAAAGTACATAAACCGTATGTAAATGAGCAATAGATACAAAGCCCACATTACATTGCATTAAGATACAAAGAGCAACACTTATGGCATTATTTTGGATTGAAATCAGTGGATCCAACATAGTTGACAGAGAAGGTCTTTATTGGGTTGTAATCGAGCAGCATATCTCGAAACTGGACAGGATCCATCATAAGTGCAGAGAGTGTGTCTGTTTCTGCGTTCCCTGGCAATTGATCTAATGTGCAACCGCCAATGGATATGGGAATTGAGTCTGCTCGCCGGATCACAATCTTATCACGTAAAAGAGGAAGCATTTCTAGAGTGTGTTTACACATGCTCAAATGTATCCTTTTGGTTGATGCTAGAACTGCAGGGATTTCTTGAACAAGAATCAACTTTAAAAAATTATGTCGGACAGTAAGCCTAAAAATTCTAATCAAAGAGAGAGAGAGAAGTTTATCATTCCCTCCAAAAACTTATGTCATTGCAATAGCAAAATTGAAGGCAATGGCTAGGACAACACTAGTTCTCTACGTGCTTGTTATTCAAAGACACAACTACAAGAGAGGACGTAGTAGTAGAAATAAAAACAACTAGAAAGTTAATGTTCTATAAATAACAAATATTCATGCCGATAACTAGAGTTTTAATTATATGGAATTCCAATCTTTATCTCCTTTAGCATGCAGAAGCAATCCATAGAGCAACCCATAGGTATTGACTCCACTAAACGACACTAAACTATTGAATTTGCCTCTATACTTTATGCATATATAATCACGAAAACAAAAGCATTATATGCTCCTCTTTAATTAGAACTACAACAGCATTGGCTTTTGTCATTTGCAAGATGACAACAGTCGATAAACACAAAATATTGAATAAGAGTCAATAAACACATAATATCGATTCTTGTCACTTACATGGTAATCACAATAGTGTGTAGTTGTGCATACATCAATGAGTCGTTTAATGGGCAATCCATTGATGCGTTAGCATCTTGTTTTATAACAAAGAGTTTGTAATAAGCTTATATGATTTTAAGGGCCAAACTTTTTAACAGCCATGAGTTTTTGTTGCACAACCGATGCTTGTTCGACTGCAAATGCAAAGCCACAAAAAATAAAAAAGGAAAACAAGAAGGTAAATAAAGCTTAAACTAAGCATGTTTTTTCCTATTGTTTATTGTGGGTTGTCTGGTCTGGTTACGGCTGGATATTATGCTATGGGTCAACGCCGAGAAGCTCATCTCTGGTTGCTGTGGAGCTCATGCTACAACAGTTGAAAGCATAGGCAAGGTTACAGAAGCACCAACAAAAGCCTCCATAGCGAGACATAGTTCAAGAAGTAGGGCTCTTGAAGCCTCCATAGCCAGATATCGTTCAAGAAAACGCAGGTAAAAAACAAGAAATGACGCGCCAACTGAGGCGGCATGAAGCGCCATCACCCAAAATGCTAACCTGCAAAAAAAGAACCGCCGGATTTGCATGCCCACAGAGTCTTGATGGCACCAAACAAAAAAGCACAACAACGAACAACACAAGGGGCAATTTAAATGGCTATTTTGGCTTTTGCGTCCACATGCAAGAAGTATAGTTTTAGATCTAGCTATAGATGGATCAGGCTATTTTGCAATCAGAGAAGGATGTGGAGGTGAAGGCAACAGCCGATGAAAATCCAGTTGTGTCCATGTGAATAAAACATGGCCTTGCAATCCGAGTTCATCATAAAAAACAAAAAAAAAAAAAATAACAAAGTTCATCACTAAAAGCGCAAGAACAGACATGCAATTTGATGTAATACTACAGATTCATATTTCATGGTTAATTCCATAGTCGGGCTAAAGCTCCAATCCTTACATGGGGCATAAGGATTGGGACAAATGAATAGATATGATTTACATGACCATTCCATGTTTCGAGGTTTTCTTTGTTCTAGTTTTTTGTACATCAATTTCCATCAATGCATGCTCTATGATTGTGTTTGAAGATATGGTGGATGATTACGTTTGGTGGCTTCAAAATACATCCATCTACCACTCATCCATTACAAGGCGATGCCACTAAGATAGCTGCCCAGCTTTTAAAAAAAAAAAAAAAAAAGAATTGGCAAACAGGAAAAGATTGGCAAACAGGGCGCTGCAATTGGAGCTCCTACCTATATAGGGAAACTCCAAATTTTTTTTGGCAAAAAAGAGGAACTGGATTGTTGGCAGTTGTCTTTTTCATGGAAAGAAAAAAAATTGAATATTTCATGGTCGGCAGCTTTTTGTTTTTTATGGGAAGAAAGAAAAAGGTTGAATATTTTTGTTTTGTGTGTAATGAGAGATATTATTTTTTTTTATTTAAAAAATCAAAATTCAAAAAACATTCGCAAGTTTATGAAAGACATATAAATTATTAGATATAACCATAGTTACAAAACACGTCCATGGGAAACGCAACGGGTCCCCAAGTTTTAGACAACGGAAACGGCAACGGAACATGGAAACGGATAACACGGGAATATTCTCCAAAGATACTTTAAACTCCTAGAAAAATAAAAAATAGAATCAGAAAATATTATGTAAAAATCAACAATGGTTATGAAAAAAAATTAATTGTTAGCCTAACTTCCTAGCCCTGAGATCTCTGTCGGACGACCAACACATTAGAATGTGTCCTGATGGACGCCAATAGCAAAATAGGCCAAGGAACAATACATAGTGTTCTGGTTTTATATCGCAGACCCATTCTATTCTTCTACCGGAGTAAGTAAATCCCATTAATAGTTCCTTTACCTGACACAGTATTCTCCCAGGATCTGGCAATGCAACAAGAATCAGAAGTGCTAGAGTTCGCCTCTAAAGTGGTAAAAAGAAGTCCGGGACCTTTCTTCCCGAGACATAGGAGCATGCTGATTCTAAAGTTCCCCAGAATTTGATATTTTGCTAAACAAGAAATTAGACTGATCTTGGAGATGGGTCTTCTTCTTGTAGCGCCAACATCGGAACAGGCGAGAGTGGAAACAAATAGGTTCGATGTGGAAAAACTCTTGTTACAATTGCAAGGATAAATAAAAACTCTTGTTAAAGTTGCAAGGATAAATAAGAAACAAAAACCACCATGTTTTCTAAAAAAATGGCGCGGGCTACGCTAACCACTTCTGCCAGGTTGGCGCACCATCTTCAAAACCACCCGCCGCCCATGTTCACCACGGATTTTTCAAACTGCTGCGTTATGGGACAAGGCCTAAAACTACCGGATATAACACTAATCTCATTTTATTATGACAATAACTTTATTGCTAACATTTTCCTTCTTTAAACTGGGCTTCAAAATGATGTGAACGCCAAGTGTGGTGTACTTATCAATCATTTTCGATGGGCATGTAAAGTAGAGATGTAGTAGAGGTCGACTCGCATCATCTACTATCTACATCTCGCTTGGTGTCGCTCAAATCCCATGTGTTGCAGCCTCCTGCATGCCTCAACCACGCTTTGGATTACGAAAGCATGCAAGAGGCTTACCCTCTGACGCTTTACAGATGACTCGACATGAATTTTGGCCCCTAAGCCGTGAGCAACAGACGACCAGCTTGATTGAAGTGTTGGGAATGCCGCACAAAGGTGCTTTTGAGAGAAGTCGCCAGCGGCAGCCCCTGAGGCCATAATCTTCCCATATAATCGGGTTTGATGTCGGGTGTAAGGAACTCAAATGCTGCCCCCTCGCCAAGTCATGGATTCTACTTTATACCCACATGCCCCGACAATACCGCGACTTTCCTCTAGGATAAGAAAGCCATGTACTTCATGAGGCATCAAAGGAAATATCTTATCTCCTAGACCATCATCCTGTGGCCTTTTGACCAAAGGTGCTCACAAAATCAATATAGCCTATAGGGATATAACTTCCAAGCAAGGGGGGCAATAGTTGCAAAGAACTCTATATTCCTGTGGTTTTGAGCAAAGAATACCTACAAGGGGTCTCGTGAAGGCTTGACTCTAAAAATCACAAAGGCAGTTGTCGTCCAGAGCATACAATGTCTTGCCAATGGAAAAGCAGCAGACTTGGACAGTATGCAGGCAGGGTTGCTAAAGTGGGTAGGGCCTTTCATGGCATCGATCTTAACTGTCTTGTTCAACGGGGCATTACAGGAAGGCTTCCCTCCATAATGGACCATTAGTAATGTTGTTTCCATCTACAAGGCAGGCGACCCATATTGCCTGGCAAATTACCGAGAAATTATGGTCAGTTCAGTGTTTGCAAAACTGCTCTCGACATTCTCGAGCAGCAGTTGACAAGATGAGCAGGGGCAGAAGAGGTGCGGGCTCTTACACACGCATGATTCAGGCCCTGCCACTTAATCATTGATCATATCTTTGCACTAGGTACTCTGATTGAAGACAATATAAACCATTGACAAGACTTGTATTGCTTTGTCGACTTCGCCAAGACTTTTGACATTGTGCCTCGAGAAAAGCTATGGGAAAGATTGCGACAGCTTGAGGGTCCCTTTGATCTGCTTTAATGGGATATATAGGCTATATGAGGCATGCTCGTGCCGGGTTAGAACTCGAGCCAACCATTTGACAATAGTGTTGGGGTCCTCTAGGAATAGCCCTCTCTAACATTATTTGGGCTCTACATTGATCAATTGGAAAGCTGGCGACAATGGGGGCGGCGGAACTTAACTTTTGCATTAGAATGCTAGGCGAGTCATATATGCAGATGATGTGGACCTCCTAGCTTACACTGCAGAAGACATGCAAAGCCATTAACCGACGCTACGATTAATTTATCGCAGTTAATCTCATCCCTGGGTCAACCAAGAACTCCCTCGCTCACTTAAAGAAGATAAATAATGGAGATGATGCCTCATCTACAAGTACTTGGAAGTGGAGTTCCTTTCTACCATGTACTAAGATACTTCCACTTGGTTACAAGTGACATCGTGCTGGAAAGCGATGTATGCAATGCAGGACAATAGTCACAAAGCGAAGTTGTATGACTTGGCCCATCACCGCACTTATTTAGGTTCTTGATGGAGTTCGCTCTTTTATACAGTGTCGAAGTCTGGGGCCCGATGGTGTCCCTTGCTACCTAAACGACTTAGAGCAGGTGCAACAATCCTTCTTAGCACGGGCAGTGGGAGTGAAATCATGGTCCAATATCAAATTCTTCTACAGGAGACATGTTTCTTGCCTCTTCAAAAAGTAGTCCTTGATGGCCACATCGTCTATTTTCGTAAGATGGTTAGTATGGATGATCTCAAGGCCCACCGGAGGCTTAGTAGTGGCTTGAATATGCGTGAGCACATGTGCATATAGGTGCAAAATGTAAGAGGATCATTTCGAAGCTTGAGGCAAGATTCAGACACTTGCTTCCTTTAGCAAGCTGGGATGCAACGCCTTTGAACAACTCAAGACACATATTACCAAAGACCACATAAAGCCCATAATCGAAATGGAGCATACAACACCGCTTATGTACCCATTTTCCCATGAAATAATGCATACTCATTGCCTCAATTTGCATAAGTACATAATGTCTCTGAATCGAGACAGACAGATCGATACGAGAGCCATACAAAGACAGTCTTTGTCAGTGCTGCCAAGTGGGAGCTGTTGAGGATGAATGTCACATTCTTTGGAGTTTTGTCCGACATATGATCCATTCCCGGAATGCTACCTTGGATTGGTCAGGCCCATCTCAGTTGGACACATGCGAAATATTAGTCATATAATAGGTCTAGATATATCAGGGATATTCCTTCAAGAATATTAGCTAGATTCAAAACGTATGAAGTTACGGAGCTAAAAAACATAGAACACGCTCGGGTTCTTTTTTATGAGAGTACTACAATTAAGCAAATACTCTAAGCTCTTTAGTAAGAAAGGTAGATAAGAAAACTAAAACCAATCCTTAGGATTAGCTCGTTTCACCCAACTGGGCTCAAATCTAGAAAAAAATCTTTATCTTACTTTGTTAACCAGGAATTAACCACAAATTATAAATTACACTAAGACAATGGTTTAGACTATGCAAAGGCCCATGATACAAGAATCAATAAGAACAGGAATGGAAAAAAGGCGCATGTTAATCCATATAATTTATGCAGATCAGACCTTCCGGATAGATATCGGCGCGATAGAATGAATCAGAAATATTTCATCTATCCCATTGATGGAGTGAAACCAAATCTGCAATTTTGATGTAACAGATGGACCTCCTATATCAACCAAATCCATAATTTTGATATAATGGACGGGCCTCCTTTCTTAGCCACTTATTATAAATGTACTTTACAGCTAAGATTAAATTAACCATGCGAACTACCCATTTATAACTTAAACATGCTTGCACATGTGTGTATTATCGTGGACTATATATTAGGAATTTTTGTGGCCATCAGATCATGTAATATTTCTCAGAATAGTCTATAAATTACCCTCTAGTTCATCCCTTGTGAGTCAAGATGGGGTCAGATTGCTCCAAGTTGACCCAATTGTTTAAAAACCCAAACCCAAGGATTATCTTGCAAGGCTGATACAACACACATGATATAACCTGATACAATACAATATTCCAAAATCTAATTGAACATCATATAACCTGATGCACCGCATCAATCCAAAACTAAGCGAGGTTGGGAAATTGAACTCCAACTAGAACTCAACGCTCGGGACTTACCTCGAGGATATCTCTGATGTCGATGAGAGCTTGAGCATTCTGTTAGCAACTCTCATGTGATAAAACACCCATGCTTTCAGCGACATCAGATATAGCAAAGGCATGACTCAACAAAACTTTAACAAACCATCAGTGAACTTGGGGAGTTGAACTACAGCACGATACCCATGATCATCCGCGCATAGTAGAATTCCCAATCCAAGGGATAACTGCTATATCCAGGGCTCGTAGCCGGCTGAAAGTTCAGATCTGTTAGTATAAATACAAATGTACATACGATAAGCATATAATCTACAAGCAGAAGAATCAGAAATCGTCTTATTCACATTCAACAAATCAGAAAAAGAATCATGTAGTTGACAAGCACTCAAACAATTCCTTCAATCAACTTAAGGTTCACAAAATCAACAAGATCAAACATTAATTCATGGATGGGCCCGATCACAAGCATGTCTAATCACATAGTCAACCCGCCGGATTTCTTGGATCAATAAAGCCTTGCAAGGCTCATGTGGGACCTCAAAGTATAGAGTTCAGAAACTGGCATACCCATCTATTCCTATTCCATGTTAGACATGACAGAATCTATGTCATAAAAGAAACCAGTAGATTGTCCTCTCATCATGCAAAGAGAGGCAGCTATCCTATGGGCTTCAGTACCAATTTGTATCACATTTGAAGCAAATTCTTGAATACTTGCTCTAGTTCAGAAGGATAAACACGTGAATCGGGGTGGGAGGCATCAATCTCTAAGCTTATAAGAGATGGTGTTAAGCTCAAGACTAGATGATTAACATTCCTTGTGCGCCTTCATTACTTCCATCATAACCTCGTTAAACAAGAAGTTACTAACAAGTACCCTGGAATAAGAACAAAAAAACTCACAAAATGAAACACAAACTGTACAAGAAAAATAAAGCTAGACAAACTTAACCAACAGCCAAACTGTGATCATCCATGTGGATTGGAATATAATCCACACCGGACTCCAGGATAACAAGATCAAAGCTAAAGGAAGAGTCTCGAAACCAACAAATGAATAGGAGCAAGGTCAATACCTTGGGTAATGGTATTCAATAATTGAATATAAATTGAGTGTACTACTTATACCTTAGCTTATTGAAATTGTTGAGTGCATTATGTATTAACCACGATTCCGTTATTTTGAAATTATTCCACTGTTCATTTTTTTACCTGGGTTTTTTTCCGTATGTTTTGAGCAAGAAATTGCGTCCTGTATTTTTTTTTGAAAATGAATTGGTGGCAATATTGCACCATTTATTGAGTGTGTTAGAAATTAGTGACAACAAAACCAAGGCAAAAAGTAGAGTGTATGCTGGAAAGAGCCAAGGCCAAACTAAGTTTTGCATCAAAAACATCTTTTATATTCATATAAGTTATGTACACATACAAGTATTTTACAACTGAGTACATTTTCATTAACAAGAATTTTTACAACCTGATCATAGTCCGTAGGTTTACTTTTTCCTTGCAAATCGGGTCTACTACTCGTGAAAGGTGCAATCAGAGGGGCTGATATGAGGGAGTCAAACATCTATAGTATTTTGTTGACACCCAATTCTCTTCATCTACATTATTTTGGGTGCCATGTCTGAGGATTTATGTCCGCCCACGCTCAAGCAACACTTAATCCGGGTCATCATCTACCAAACATATCCGCTTCTTCCTCGAAATCCTTCTATCACCTCTAAGGTCTCATGTATATTTTTATGAAGATATTTTTTGCTCCATGTTATGGTCGATTTAACTTGGCTTTCTACTTGGCTTTTGCTCCATGTTGTGGTCTCAGACTTGTTCATTGCACTTGCCTTGAATTCCTTCTCACATTCCTCCCGGCAGGGTTGAAGGTAAGCTCATCGGTCCAAGCTTGGTAATTACCCAATCTCTCCTTCTCTCAGAACCGAGTATCGGCCAGAAGCTTTTGGGGCCACTCTTGTGTGCCTCAGAAACCACGCTCAACATTTTATTTATGATCACGTAAGTGATCATTGTTATGCCATGAGTGACATAATTGTTCTTAGCGGTGCATCCCATCTACTAGCACCCCGTGCATGCGACACTCAATATTGGCCTCTACCCCGAGTAGTGGCCCGCAAGATCTTTGGATATTCCTCTCAGAGGTTCGCATAAGAACACAAGTGTGATGTACTCTTCTATGGTCCGCTTGAGACAATTTGAGAGCATGGAGATGTAGTAGTCTATATCCTGAGGGTATGTTCGACACCACCACTTAACAATAAAGTCGCCTTTGGGTCCGGGTGGCAACAAACTGCAGAACCCCGACAAGACTTCACCATGTAGGTTTCTTTTTGAGACAGCCCGTGAATGTCCAAGTCCCAACTGACTCTGCACTTCAGCTCCAAATGATGGTAGATGGGCTGGTTTTTCCTTGTTCCTGGATTTATATGCCTGAATAAATCCAGGCAACCACTTTGAGTACCTGAGCAGGTCTTCATCAGTTATTTTTATCATGTCCAAGATGCCTTGCTCAGATAGGTTTTCTATTCCAGGCATCTCAAAGAGTTCCTTTGAGATGGCCGGCCTCATGACACGGGTGGTCTTTCATGGACTTGCAGGCCTCTGGAAAGGATGGTACATCATTGATTTTTTAGACCTTCACAAAGACCTGTCCTTCTATAACAGATTGGAGCACCTTGAGAATTTCTTCTTCCCTTAACCCCGGGCACTCCTCAAGTCTCAGGATCAGAAATCATCAAGGGATCCTTTCTCAGGTTTCCCTACTTTTCCTACAAGCTCTCCTGCTGTCCACTTGTTCCACACCTCATTCCATTTGTCCCACACATGATCATGACTGAAGACTATGTGGTAGGAATTAGAGGGGCCTTCCTTGGACTTTTGTTCTTGGTGCAAGTTTCCTCTTCCTCCTCCGCAACATCATTTTTCTTTTGTATGATGACTTGCTGATCATCTTTTCCTCGTAGGTGTCTTTCTTCTTGCTCAATCTATTGATTTCTAGCTTGCCTCAACTGCATGGGATATGGTCTGAGATAAGAATATAAAACCATAAGTTAGTACCATGTAGATATCCATTTCGCGCGTAGCGCGAGAATGCTGAAGCAAGATAATAAAAACTTATTGCGTGTTATGTACCCAGACCGCAGCCAATGTTGGATCGGCAGCCTCGCCGCGATGAGCGAAGTTGATTATTGCAGAATAAGAAATAAAGTCACTTATTGTATTGTACCACCCTTGCAATTATGTTCAAGTCTGCACTTATTGTAGTCAGTGCAAGTTGAGGTGTGTAATGATTAAGGATTCGACATTGCCTATAACTGAAGTGCTCCATGTACTCCTTGTTATCCATTTTCTCTATAAGCGCCTTTCGCGCCTCAACTGAGTGTTGTCTGTCAATGACTATGTAGTGTACCGTGTCGCTCTTCCTTAGGTCATCCCATGTCTTCCATGGGCGTGGCTTGTCATTGACTGAGTCCCATGGTATAACATCAACTAGATTTGGTGCTGTGGTGGAAAATTCAACCATGGACTTCTGTATCCTCAGGGCATGTTTGGGATCAAAGATCCTAGATATGAAAGATGCTCTAGGAGATCTTATCAACTTGTCAATGGCTATCCTTTTTGTTATGTCCAAACCAAGTGGATACCATTGCTTGAACTTCAGAAGCTTGTCTACAGCATCAACCCTCGATTTCTTTTCAATATACGTTTCACACTGGCTTTGGCAAAGATACTAAGGCCAAAGTTTCTGATTCAAGTGCACCGCCACTACTACCAAAACCAAATATGTAGAAGCTTGAAGATGGTTTCTTCTGCAAACTTCGTCGGACTGCGAACACTCTTTCACATACATAACGAATTGTATGGTGTGAGCCTTGAAGGGGCTAGCCATACTTTGTAACATCGTCTGTTGTCTTATCTAGTCTGAATCCGTCTATACCTGCATTGTATTTGGAAATGCTGAGATTCTTCTTTACAGTCTTCTCTATTATGAAGACACAGATCTCGTCATCAAGCTCCTCGCATGAAAGGACCAACCCTACTTTTTTGAGGGCCGCGTCTTTGTTCTCCCTTGAATGTAGGACTACGTCATACTTTGAGCCTGCCCTGCTCATAGTAACATATCATTCAGACCCCTCAGGTAAAACTGTCTTTGGCAAGTCTTGACTTAGCTCACATGTTATGACTCTGCCATCATCAATTAGCTTGATACCAAGAGTCCGATCTATCTCCTTAGTTTCTTCTTGTACTACCTTGGGGTCCTTCTTGAGTTTCTTTGTGGGTGTAGTAGTTGATGTAACTAGTGATCTCTTGGAAGCTGTAAAACAAATATCCAACTTAGCCATTGCTGAAATATTTTTGTGTTAAGTAAGCAACTTGCACCAACATCTAGCGCGTGGCGCGACAAGTCTATAAAGATTTATTGTGAGAGCAATTTTTCCAGATTCGCGCGTAGCGCGAGTCGAAGGATTTAGGACACTAAGAGAGATGGAATGTGACTTCTCGAGCTACAGATAGAATGTGACTTAGCACGAGAAGTGACATTCCATCTCTCTTAGTGCCCTGTCGTAGGGTTGACCTCGACTATGACCTCGACTCGCGCTACGCGCGAATCCGAAAAAAGAGTAACATAACAATACACAAAAAGCCAGTGAACCTTCCATCCATATCACACATGAATCTACATTTCAAACATATGTAGCTTATTATACCAAAGTCGAACCATATGAAATATTTAAATGGTCTATAAGGATTTATTAGCACTGCAATCTTTCCTGATTCATGTGTAGCGCAGCTCGAAGGACAACCCTACACTTATGCTACTAAGAGTGATAGAATATGGACTTCTCGCGCTAAGCACGAGAAGTCTATAGACCGAGGGCACTCCATAGAAGGCTTAACATAGAAAAATATTAAAGAGAGTATGCTTCCTAAAACAAGAAAAACATAACACAGGGAAGCATAGCCCACTTCCCTGACTCTGATGATTAAAATTGAAGATTAAGATACTAGGAATTATAATCACAGAGCATTGCAGATTCACTTAGCAAGACTAAGCAGAAAACCCTGAACACAGAATCAAACAAAGAACTTGGAATTGAAATTGCAGTAGATTACATGACTAAGCTGCAAACAAAGATAGGCCAAGAAGCAGAGATGCAGGGCAATAGAGATATTTCAATAAAGACAAAGTTAAGGAGATAATCTAATAAAATCAGAGTTGCAGAGTCACAGAGTTACAGAGTTGATCACAGAGTCACAGAGTTTCTAAATCTATTAATAAAGTTAAGCACTGCAATCAAAAAGTTTCTAAAACCTATTAAAAACAGAGTCACAGAGTTTCTAATATATTAAAAACTTGAACATACTAACCTTTAGTTGCCACATCGAAGTGGGTGAAGCTCTAGAAACTGCAATTGAGCTCTGTTACAACTTTAGAAGCTCGAGTGCAGCTTATTACTAAGAAAAGCTCAAATTGAACTGGTATTTTTGTAAACAGGCCAAAAATGAAGTAGGATACCTTGAACTGAAAGTAGTGGTCGAGAAATTTCGCTTGATTGAGAGATCGCTCAACACAAAGGCATTGGAAAGTAAGGCGCTCTCGAAGCAAAACGTTGCGGAAGAAATTAGGAATGAAGAAAATGAGATTCAAATTCGATTGAAATTAAAAAACAACACGGGTCGTACAAAATTAATGAATAGATGCTCGCCATTAAAACCGTATAGTACCCTTATTACTTTTCAAGAAAATAAAAAAATTAATCCTGCCCGCAATTTAAAATTTAAAAAACTTTCGCCCACGAATATCCCTTTCCCCAACTGCTTTTCAATCATTGGCCGGTACTAACTTTCTATTTTAAAAATGCCCGCTATTTGCATTCTTGGTCGCAAGATTGGATCATGGAATTTGTGTTTCTCTCCTCGCACCTAGAGAAACACAAGAACTATGTTTTCATTACTGTTGTTTTAATTCGAGTTAGGGATGTCGCCAAGAAGGAAGCTTGCTGAAGCGCTGGATCAGGTTGCCATATCTCAGGTAGTTCTTCTATCAAGTGAGTGGATTGTGGCGCCATGACTAGTGCAACATAATTAAGAAAGCTTTGCAGATCGAGGAAATGAGCAATCAAGTAGGAGAAATGAAATTTTCCATTGGAGAAGCATGCTTCTTGTTAGAAAAAAACAGGAAAGATGTAATTGACAAGGGATTGTTGATAATATGGCACCAACTACAGCATGCCATGGAGTGCCCTTTGGACCTGATTATATTAGAATTAGATTGATAGATTGCTTTGCTGCCACTCATCTATTACGAAGACCACATGCAGGAGCAGAAACACTTGGAGAATCAGTAGGGAGTTTCTTGGCTTGGCTAACAACACTATTCAGAGAGGTATGTACTAAAATTTTACTGTAGCATTGTTGCTCTTTATTGTAGCTATTATAGCATACTTCTCGTGTCATCTTTACATGTGCTACTCACATGCATACTCATATGTCTACAGAATAATGCTGCTACTGTATTGCTCATGCTATAAATATGAGTTCCTCTCAGTGGCAGTGCATTAGTCATATCCCGCAATCTGATCACATCCTGTTCTAATTGCAAACCTTGCCACCGGCTCCAGAATATGTGGATTTCATCATTTGCTACATGAACTATTCTGAAATTTATAGATGCCTGCAAAGGAGCTTGGAACTCGATCCTTGGCTGCAGGGAGTTGCAATGGCCTCTGTTAGAAATTATCCTGATATATATAGGGTTGTCATCCACCTTCTATGGGTTCCAGAGCATGGTGTTTATGAAGTTAAGAGCGTGACGTGCCACCTGCCCATGATGAGCCTGGTTGGTGAAAGAATGGTCCTCTTCTTTTGTAACTGCCATGGTTTTTCCTTGTTGAATAAAAAATTGCCTACACCCAGGCAAGAACTTGATTTGAAGTGACATCCCAACTTCTTTGGTATTGTTCATTTGTTATATTTTGTCTGTAGCTTGAAATGCCAAAGCTGTCTCTCAATGCAAACACCCTCATTATCTATATATATCACTTGCTACATCAATGAGTATAGTGTACTGACCTGTATGTACTTTGTAGTAGTTTTTTTTGGCGTTAATTAACTACATGTAATATGTACAGTAAATCTAATCTCCTTTAAGAAATGAATTTTAACAAACTGGAGTTCAATCGCGCCTAGCGCGAGAAGTTAATATGGTTTTCTATGAAACTATTTTAGGTATGTCTCGTTTCCTTAAGTAGTCTGAATCACTCTCTGTAAACATCCTCATTATCTATATATCTCACTAGCTACATCATTGAGTATAGTGTACTGACATAACATCTTTTATAAGAAATTAATTTTAACAAACTACAATTTGCTCGCGCCTAGTGCAAGAAGTTAATATGATTTTCTATAAAACACATTTAGATATGGGAAACGAAACATATTTAAAAGTGTTTTATAGAAAACCATATTAACTTCTCATGCTCAGCACGAGAAGAAATGACTCACGCTCAGTGCGAGAACCAGAAATAACACATGCTTGAGTTGACAAATTGTGTAAGTAAAAATTCTTTATTTCAAAACATTTATGCAACATAGCTTTATAAAAGCCTCATTTTGGCCTCCAGCAATCCTAAATGGTAGTTCCTTAGACTCTCGAACAAATTTCTTTGTCCTGCTTCTAGGACTAAGAAATGGCTCAAAACAAAGGTAATGCCAATTGATGCAGCTGCATGGAGGACTACTTCAGCTATCTGGGCATTGAACTCGGCTTCTGCTAAGCCTGCCACTTGCTGCACTGCACTTCCACATCCATCTCTCTCCTCAAAAACAGGGAGGAGATGGTCGAACTTGTGGACCAATCTGAAAATCCCTGAATGGGGTGGCTTTCGGGATATCTCTATAAAGTGCCCTGTCCCGGGCTTTGGTGAGGCTCAAGGCCAAGCCTCGCTCGTGGACATGAACTCCATTGGTAGTATTGACATGCACCAAATCGGTTTGGTAACCCATTGAGCAAAAAATACTGCAGAGCTGGAATGGCGAAATGATGTACTGATTCAGCAAATACGAAATGGGATATGTGCTGATGTGTCTGGACCTGTTATATTACAAACAAAAATATTGGATACTTTTGTATGAGTCGCGCCTAGCACAACATATCTGTATTTGGTAAATTATTATGTTTTTTCTTATGTGTATTTCATACAATTATTATCCATATACGTGTTGCGCGCACTGTCGCGCGTAGCGTGGTGTAGGCATTGTCTAAATATTTCATTTATTGTTATTGCATACAATACTATGTTTTCCTCAACCTTTCTTCTAAATTTCAAATTTCTCATGAAGCTAGTGCTGAGGAACCCTGTAACCAAGAATCTCGAGCAGAGAAGAATGATGCTGATTACATGAATGTGGAAGAGATTAATGCAATTAAGAATGAGCAGCCACCTGAACCAAATGCAGAAACTATTAAAAACCCAGCTGGTGCTAATGATAAAAGAAGAATAGTGGTTTCCAGATTAATATGAAAGGATGGGAAAGTGAATTTGCATCATCAGTGCAATAGAGGAATTGTTGGTGAAGGTGTGCTTATACTATGGGATTACATGCACTACTATAATGGACAGGCTCATTGGTGATGACTTTGTGGGAGTCTCCATTTCTTCAATACAGCTTCATAACTTCAGTGTTGAGCTGAAGGACAAATACTGCTATGCTTGCAATAATATCAATAGTGGTTTAGAGTTGCCAGCCTTGTTGCTCTGGCCAGTAGACTCCATCGAGATAATAGGAAAAGGGTTGCTTCAAAGAACTGAGCGTGTTGGAGAAAATAATGTGGTGGTGGATGAAAATGACATTCCTTCCATACCTCCTATGGATGTATCCATATCAGAAAGAGGGCCTTCAACTTCTTGACGAGGAAGAAGAGGAAGGAAAAGGTTCAGACTGTGAAAGATACTAACAACTGCATTGAAGAGACCATGCAAGCCATTAGAGGAGGGGGGGAGGGGGGATTGTGGCGGCCCCAACAACTACTTTGGTAGATTCACAGTGAAAGAACTTGTGGAAGCCAGATCAATCTACAAGGAGAAAACTCATGACGCTAGAAAAACTTATATTTACAATATCATAGAACATGCATTTAAGCCATCATCTGATGTCAGGAACAGGAGATTTCCGATTGGTGGGAAATGGATATGCAGCACTGCAGTGACAACCATACTAGGTATATCAGCTCTAGATTGGCATGGTAATCGGGGAAAGGCGAGGACAACCCCAGGGTGCTTGCAGCTCAGAGAATTTATTCGAGAAGTTTATTAACTATCATGCTGAGAGTATGCCTCACAAAAGTGCGGTTGATGAAGAGGGGTGCAGGAAAGTATTTCGAATGTTGCCTGCATATTTCACACAAAAAGTGATTTTACAAATGATCCACAATTTTTTAGAGGAAATGGGTGTGGACAAGATTTCACATCAGCCTTTAGCAAGCTCTGGAGTAAGCATTTTTTAGATGTCAAAAGAATGCAATATAACAACTTCTCAAAGTGCAATTCAGTCCAATGTACTGTTAAACAAGCCTTGTAGCTAGGACCACGCTGGTTGAACCTCTGGACAATCAAAGAGGCAGTGCTCAAGAGTCTCAACGGCTGAAAGGCAGAGCGGGCATACTGCAGACATGCGAGGATCATAGCGATGTCGGAAGGCGTTAACGCGCAGGCATCTGTAGATAACCTGTCATCGTAGTACAGAGACTTTAGGGTGGAGCAACTTATCCCAAAGCCATCGCCATGTACGACATAAAGTGTGTTGTGGAACCTGAAGGTGCCACCCATCTGGCAACTGGAGGGGCTGTGGTGAAAGAAGGCGATATACTGATCTGACAAAGTGCTTGCCTTTGTGAATATTTTCATGAGAGTCTCATGGCACTCTTTCAGTAATATCAACTTGCACTACAAGAGGCAAATTTTCTGCGACCTTCACCCATAGAGACACATCCCAACGAGAGAGCAAGAACTTTGCCTGAAATTCAGGCCAAGATAGTAGGCGACCCGCTTCATACCATGCTTGAATAGAGACAACGCCTGCCAGAACCCATCGTCTCTGTGTAAAGGGATGAACTGATGATGCCAGTGGAGGTGCTGAGGGGTCTGGAGGCAGTGGTGCCCACCACCATGGAGTCTCCAATATGGGTGTGAATGGAGGGGCATGGCCAGAAACGATGTTTGATTGCCTCTCATGCTGTCAACAAGCCATGCAAAAATGGAGAAGCACTTGGAAAAGGATGCAGAGTCTGAAATAATGCCCAAGATAGGACTGGTTTGACAGCTTTTTTACCTAGAGGGATACAGTGACTAAGAGCTTGTTTAAGAAGGCGTAAACCAGGAGAATCATCTTCACCATTCAAGAGTCTCCAAATGAACTTTGAAATAAGGACTTTGCTTTGCAGTAAGAAGTCCATCATACCCAGACCACCTGCCCATTTGAGAAGGATGCACTTCGACCACGCCACCTTAATCACGGCACCTTCCTCAGTACCCCCCCATATAAAGTTCCGAACTATTGCAATGAGCTCAATGCATTTTTATTCGTGGGGCTAGCAGTATGGATGCCATATAAACATGGGTACTACTAAGGACTGACTTGGCCACTGTAATGCGGCCCGCAAGAGACAACTTTGCGATGGACCACCAGAACAAGTGCTTCTCCAAACCCTTAATGATCTCCTCCTATGCAGCTCCCATAGTAACATGGATGCCAACTGGAATCCCTAACAACTTGATGGCCTGTAACATATTAACCATGCGAAGTCTTCTAAAAATAGGTATTTGCATTAACCTTTCACAGTGTTTCTTTGATTGAAATTCACAATTTCGCAGTCCTTTCAAGCTCTTTTTTTTATGCTTGTATTCTACAAAGAAGAGCATTTATCAATTGCAGCACTATAGCTATATAGATAGATAAGATTTTTTATGTCCATAGGGACCCTAAAGTAGGCCATGGAACATATACAGCAAAGGGCATAAGCCCAAATAAAGCTAAGGGCTAAGCCTCATTACAAAACACCAAGGGAATCAAGAGTACAAAGTGGAAGCAACTAAAGGTAACTCCAGCAAGAGTTCTGAGGCCACTGGTTAGAAATAAGTGATGTGCCTCCCCTGTACACTGCCCACTTTTTTTGGAGCCTCACCGTTTGCACCTTGCACAACCTCTCCATCGCCGAAGTTAACTAAATTGCGTAGAGATCCGTTGTAAAGAAAAAGTTAGTACCTTTGAGATGACTCCCATGTTGTAGCCCTGCGCCTTGTGATATAGAAAAATACACTAGAAGATGGCATGGTTGGTTTGATCTCTGATCACCAACTCTTTGTGTTGTAAAAGTTTCCCGAGCTCTGTATGTGTATTGAATATGTGAAAAAATATGCAACTGCCTTCGTATCTGAACAAGAGCATGTTCCTTGAACCCCTACTATATGATAAGTTCAAGTTCTGGTCCTGCTCAGGATAATCTAATCCTGTATTGTGTGGTATCTGAATCTCTTGTTTCTGGCTCCTATGCACTATACCCAACCCCTTCTCACACTTGTACATCCAACTGCAGAGAGTCGGCTAAGGGCTCTAGCATATTTGCAGGTGGAATGTGAAACCGTGGAAACACGTTGATACTTAGTGGAACATGGCATCAATATATGAAACATAATCCCGGGTTTGAGTGATGACATCGATGCATAATACTTTACCAGGTGGTGAATGTGGTTGTGATTTATAGCCGTCCATAATTTTAGAATACAACAAAACCAGGGCTTGAATCATGAGCTTGCCTTCTACCAAAATAGTTGGGCCTACCATAGATGCCTGTTGCCAAATACTGGAGACAATGTCCTGATCTAATGCGGAGATAATTGCGTGAAAATTGAATTCTATGGTGCACCTATGTGCAAAAAGAAAAATTAATATTGATAAAGATGCTTCATCATAAGTATTTAAATGCGGGAATAGAACATAAGCAAGGCATCACCTCAAGCACAACCTAAATGGATGCGACCAAGAGGGAGGATCCAATGCAGCCAAATACAAACCAGCACGACATTCCCAATAGGCTTTGATAACATTCCCGCGACCTCGGTGCCAGGGAGGCAGGTCAAATGACAAGGTCGAATTTCCAACACGGAGGAATTGACATGCCAAAGCCAACCAAGGGTAACACCGAGAGGGTATCAAGCCGAAGTGGCATACAACCCAGAGAATGAAAATGGGACGAACACCACAACTCGCATTGTAGCACGCGACAACAAAGTGAAATGGACCTCCACCCCTTCCAACTCAGTATCTGAATATACACAAAGCCCGAAAACCAAAGATGAGTCCGTAAAATAGGCCCAATATGGTTAGCCAAAATGACCAAGGCAAGCAACCCATTCTAACTCCCTATCTTGCAAACTCGAAAAGGAAATCTGCCAACTGGTTACTAACCTAACAGGCGGCCATCCCAAGTAGTCATTGAGACGAGCATCAGTGTTTGACATGGTCGTGCTTAAAAGGGTTAGTCAAACGCCAGGTTCCCATTGAGCCAAAATGCATGCCAATTAAGGATCAACGCCACCCAATAAGGTTCCCCCGGGATCATACTCGACTCCATGAACAACCACTACCAAGATGTATAAAGCATATCCATTCTAGCTATAGAAATGCTTGAAGAGAGGGAACTAATGTCCGAAGTTCGAGGGTTCTTGCAATTTTGGAATAAAATATCCAACATAGACCTAATCCATGTTTCATTTATTGCAGAAAAGTATGTCTGTTTTAATAAAAAAAAATCTAAGGGGTGATCATGCATATTGAAGTGTAGGCATTTTATATTAGAAAATTTAATTGTAGAATTCGCCAAATTGGGAACAAGACTAGTGGACCCATGCACCATGTTAAATTTATGCGAGCTTGATGGTTTTTATACATAGTTTACTTACTTCAATAAGAAAACGTAGAAATCATACTACACTATAATAAGAAGCTTTAGAAGTTTATGTTTGGAGCAAACAAGTAATCAACCAAATGGCGGCTTCTTAAATAATGCGGCGGTGGTCGCAACAATTGCGGCTGCTCTTGATGCATATAAATAGCCCCAGATGAAAAACTGAGACAGTCTGGGTTGATCAAGGCTAGCATAATCCCAATACAGAGGTCGCATTTCTTGTAATACACACTTTTGCTAGATTGACCATCAAGTAACTAGTTTTCTCTAAGGACTTGTTTTAGTTGGCTTCTCTCTCATAGCTCGATTTTTGTGTAGAAGCAACCGCCAAGTCTTCTTATATTCTTTTGCATAATGGTTCTACAATTGGGTGACAAAGTTCCAGATTTACAGCGTAAAACAACACAAGGGATGCTAGATTTCTATGACTACATCTACAAAAGCGGGTGATAATATTCTCACATCCGGATGATTTCACACCAAGATGCATAACCGAAGCTTGCAGCAATGGCAAAGCATATGCCGAGTTTGAGAAGAGAGGGGTGAAAGTGTTGGCACCGAAATGCAATTCAATAGAATCACACAAGGCATGGATACTGGACATAGAGGCCTACATGCCGTGGATTAAAGTAAACCATCCTATAATAGCGGATGAAGGCGAGGGAGCTAGCAAGCAAGTTTGGGATGATAGATCCTTCAATGAAAGATACAAAAGGAGAGGCATTAACAAAGAAGGGGCGCTTTTATCATAGGCCCCAATAAAAGCTCAAGCTTTCTCTTCTTTATCCCCGCTACTACAAAGCAGTAAATATGGAGGAAATAATTCGTGTTTGATTCCCTACAACTCACTGCCAAGATTTGATGTTGCAACTCCTGGCCGATTGGCAAGTCTGGAGACGATTGCATGATTCATCCCCGAACCGGATCACGAGGTTGCCGCTAAGAGTTTTCCAAAAGGTTTTAAGACCGGCCCGCCTACCTTCTATGAAGAAATATATGCGTTTCACTCCTCATCCTGTTGAGGGGTCTGTTCGTAATGCTCTTGGGCAGTTTGCTTCTGTGTTAAAGGCTTGCGAGCTTGGTTTAGGGTTGTTTCGCATTTAAGCATGTACATGATGAATAATGTTCTCAGGTGCCTTTCCAAGAGCTACATGCCTTGAGTGGTATATTTTGCCGTGTGTTGTCGACAAATTGATCAGAATTTGACTTTTTTGAACTAATTAATATACAATTATACTCATCATACATTCTCGTGGAGTTAAAGAAATGTATCTATTTATCAATCTATATATATTATAAAGGCTAATAGCTCTTTTTGCATATTTTACATGTAAGTATTGCTTTCTTCAAAGATGATAGTGGATGCCTCCTTTATTGATTCCTTGTCTAAAACTCTTCAGCTATGATGCATCAAGACAAGCAAAAGTAGGAGACCAAAATATATCTCAAAATATTAGATGTCTTCATTTTGTCTTTTACCTTTGTATTATTATGAAATACAATGTGTTAAACGTGCTTCTCTTTATTCATCTTAGTTGATTTGACTAGTAATGCACCATAACCAATGCAATATACAGAGCTAAAGAAGTATAATAGGTACAAAATAATCTTCCAATGGTTGGGCTTTCCATCAAATTTAATTATTATTACTACTAGACCAATGGGCATAAATGGGTTGATATGCACAATCGTTTTTCAATTCTACTTAGGATGTTGCGTGTAACAGATTTGACCATCATTTTTTAAGGAAAAAAAATCACGATGATGTCGTGTAAACCACCTTCTTGTATTATCCTTGTGCATGCATATCTCCATAATTCAAATGCCTATCTGATCATATAAGATGTTATTGTTGTATCCAAATTCGCATCTAACGATCATGTATGGGCTAATTCCTTTTTATAAAAATCATACAAGAATCATGACATTGCTACTTCCAGCTTCTACAATGACAAGAATGATACATAGGCGATTGCACCTCTGCAAAATAAAAGATCGAGTCTATTAATCTATCAAATTGTAATCTAAAAATAAAAAATAAAATAGCTCATTTGCGATTAATCATCCTTAACTTTTGGCCGTGTTCACGCTTAAAAGGTTTAGTCGCACACTAGAGCCTCGCTGAGCCTAAATGCATGTCAACCAAGGACCAACACCACCCGGTAAGGATCCTCTAGCTTGATTTTGAAGTTTGCTTGTCTAGTCGATTCCATGAACAATGACTACCATGTTGAATAGAATAGAATAGAGTAAAACAGAATAGATTTTCTTTAACATCCACGAGGATCAAAAGGCCATGGGACCCATACACTAGGCTAGTACAACCATTACTACTAGGATTTAAAAACCCCTGCCTCGAAAGCTTTTGAAGGGACAAATCTTTGCAGTAATGATAATACTAGATAATCAGTAAAAAATAAGTTTGTGCAAAGAAGATCATGGTGACTACTGATGTCTCAACATTTGAAGATACACATCTAGAACCTCAATTATGTATAATGCCAAGCCATGCACAGGCAGTGCTATGAGAAGTTGTGGGAGTGTGGAATGTAATGCTGATGTTAAATCACGATTCCTGATCAGCTCAAAAGCAGAACATCTCAGAAATGTATGGTTGAGCATGCATGCAATGCACCTGGGGGATTCACCTGTATGTATATTGGATATGCCATCTGCGAAGATGGGTTCAGGTAAAAACTCACTCCTTATTTATCAATGTTCTAACAGAAAATCCCTTTTCCTACTTTTATCCATCTGCTGCATGTATACCCCATAAAATATTTCTACAGAGAAACCATTACATTATATATGTATTCTCTGCCCATATTCAACATTTTTACATATTTTTATATGTATTCTATATCTCTTAGTGTATTTTTCATGCAACTAATTCGATATTTGCATATTTTTGGGGTAAATATATGTGGACAAATGTTTATAAAAAATCCCTAAGAGTAGTTGTTGATGTTATTTACGCACTATAAATATGCACCTCCATTGGCAACACATGCAAGGCATGGATGCTCGAGTGGCACAAGAATCCCCTAGTACTCGGATTGGTTACATCATACTTACACTTTAATAAGGAGCTCTTGTAAGTATTCAAATTGCGCGTATTCAATTGCAAGATAGTTCCAACAACTTCATCCCTCTCTTCTCGAACTCTGGCAGTGTTAGCAACAATTGCGGCAGTGTTAGCAACAATTGCGGCTGCTCTTGATGCATATAAATAGTCTCAGTTGGTCAAGACTAAGATTATCCCAATATAGAGTTCACATTTTTTGTAGCATATACTTTTGCCAGATTGATCATCAATAAATTAGTTTTTTCTAGAGAGTTGTTTTAGTTGGGTTCTCTCTCATATCGGCACAAGCAGGCCTGGTACATTTACCTTCCAAGATCAGGAGGATCTCCAAAGTGCTCTAGACCTGCAAGTTCAGTGTTTGCCGCCTACTGACCAGGTACGACTCATTCATTCTGAGGGAGGAATGACGGCCACATCTATGATCGTGTCTATTGAGAGATGGACACACTTATTACAGTTAATACATGCCTTCGTTCCAGACCCTAAAGCCCAGTATATGTGCACAAGTGATGCCTCAGTACAGACACTAGATACAGAATTACAGCCACAGAAGAAACATTGTGTTGAAGCAGAAGTGCAGACATTGGAAAGGGAACATGTTGAGGTGGGTGATGGACATCTCCACAATCCCAAGGGGACCAGGAGTCGCAGCTTGCCGCTAGCAGACGAGAGCAAAGCTACCTCGGTATCTTCTCGTTACTAGGAGCCCCGAACCTGCGTATTATAGGGGTTGCAGAGGCGTAAGATGATGCCCTTTTCGATATGGATGCCGCTTTGCATTTTTCACCGATGTCATGCATGTGAAGGTGGTGGAGTTGTCTCCGCTACTAGGGTGGGAGCGGCAAGACCTGATCGCCCCCGCCATCTTTTGGTTCGGTTTCAAGACCCTCTTAGCCGCTTACATGTTCTTTCAAACATGGAAACCATCTCGAGGGACTAGTTTCTCAAGACAGGAGGACCTCTTCCCTCTTCAATTGTGTAAACAGAAGGAGGAGCTCGCAAGGTGAGGGCAACCCACCGCAAAAGAAATGGGCAGCAGGCAGTGGGAGGCGCAGCAGAATTATTCTAGATCAATGGCCTTCCAATCCTTGGATTGGCTATGTCTAGATAATTTTAGAAGAAGCATAAATTTATCACTAGCATTAGCATTATCTTCTTTTATTCTTGGTAGCCTTTTAATATTTGGTTATTGTATTTGGTGATGGGGCCTAGTCCCCAGGTTTTACATGGGTTTTGTTCTTTGCGTGTGTCGATCCCATAACCCGTTGGGTTCCCGTGGACGTAAAAATTCTTATCTTATCTCATCTTATCTTATCTTATCTTATCTTATCTTATCTTATCTTATCTTATCTTATCTTATCTTATCTTATCTTATCTTATCTTATCTTATCTTATCTTATCTTATCTTATCTCATCTCATAGCTCAATTTGATTTTGTGTAGAAGCAATTGTTAAGTCTTCTATATATTTTTAGCATAGTGGTTCTACAATTGGGTGATAAAGTTCCGATTTCATAGCGTAAAAACAACACAAGGGATGCTAGATTTCTATGACTACGTCTACAAAAGCTGGGTGATAATATTCTCACATCTAGATGATTTCACATCAGTATGCACAACCGAGCTTGCGGCAGTGACAAAGCACATGCCAGAGTTTGAGAAGAGAGGGGTGAAGGTGTTGGCACTGAGTTGCAATTTAGTAGAATCACACAAGGCATGGATACCAGACATAGAAGCCTACATGCCAGGGGTCAAAGTTAACTATTCCATAATGGCATGCAAGTTTGGGATGATAGATTCTTCAATGAAAGATACAAAAAGAGAGGCATTAACAAAGACGGGCAGTTTTTCATCATAGGGGCCCAACAAAAGGCTCAAGCTTTCTCTTCCTTACCATGCTACCACTGACAGAAATATGGAGGAAATAATTGGGTATTGGATTCAGTACAACTCACTGCCGACTTTGATGTTGCAACTCCTGCTGATTAGCAAGTCGAAGATGATTGCATGATTCATCCTGAACTGGATCATGATGTTGTTGCTAAGAGTTTTTCAAAAGGTTTTAAGACTGTTCATCTACCTTCTACGAAAAAATATATGCGCTTCACTCCTCATATCCGTTTTGTAATGCTCTTGGGCAGTTTGCTTCGGTTGTGAAGGCTTGCGAGCTTGATTTAAAGTTGTTTTGCATCTAAGCATGTACGTGATGAATAATTTTATGTGTACATTCAATCCGTCCAAAAGTTAAATGCCTTGAGTGGTATATTTTGCCAGGTGTCATCAGTTAAATTGAATGTAAGTTTGACTTGTTTGAAATAATTAATATACATTTAAATTCTTCTTACATTTTCCATTATAAAGCATGTGTATCTTACGTGTAAATATCAAAGATGATGGTGGGTTATCTCCTTTATTGATTCCTTGTCCAAAAAGCTTCGTATGATGCATCTACACAAGCAAAGGTAGGAGATCAAAATATCTCTCAAATAGTGATGTCTTCATTTTGTCCTTTGTCTTTGTATTATTCTCCAATGCAATGTACTAAAAGCGCTTCTCTTTTTCATCCTTGATTATTTGACTAGTACTTCACCATAACCAATAACCAATGTAATATAGAGTCAAAGATTGTATCTTATGTACAACATAATCTTCTAATGGTGGGCTTTCCATCAGATTAATTATTAATACTACTAGACCAATGGGCGGAAATGGGTTGATATGCACAATCTTTTCTACATTCTACCTAGGATATCATGTAACTTTGTCCTTATGTTTCAACTATGATATTTCTTAGGATGGCATATCCACTCTTTATTATAAGAGGCATGTGTATGTAGGGTCTAGATTGACGGGGAGATTTTACAAGAGTCAAGATTCCAGATTGAAGGGAGGATTTGGAAGGGCTAATATTTAACGCCTAATATAGGTTCGTAGTGTGGGAATTCACAGGGAAATCAACAATGACATTTATCATCATTCTTTTATTGGATCCCTCCTCTCTTTCGGTTTGAATCATACCTTAACATTCACGTGGTTCATTGTGCATTCTCATTTAAAAAATTCCTTTTCTCATTCTAGAATTATTGCTTATGTTCCTCTTCGTCCCATAGCTTAAAACAAGTGTTTACTCCGCCTTGATGTACAATCAAAGGTGGGCAGTCCTAGTCAAACCATAAGGTAGATGTTATTTTGTTCATAATCTTATCTGGGCAATCGAAGTCTACCATGGCATTCGCAATGGTATAAATCCTACACATCTTGGGTTGTAAATAAATTTTAATTTTCTTAACATATATAATTGATTCTTCTGGAATATTACTTAGAGATTCTTACCTTAATATCTTGACACGTTAGCATATCTTGTGCGTAACACTCCTTCGTAAATTTTTTTGACACGTTTCAGATATCAGACTATAAAAAGAGGATAGTGTAGCTTCACGCCATTTCCCAGACTGCTAACCGATAGCCAGTAGCCAGAATTTGAATCTCAGGATCTTAACAGATGTAGCAAAATCCATTTGGTAGCAAAATCGTGTGTGGGTTAGACGCTGGCAAATTTGCAGATGTCTGAAAATTGTGGAGAGGATTGCATATGTAATTTGAAGAGACCGGCGAATTTGTGCTGTGGCAGATTGTGAACGGGACAATTCCTAGGTGTCGATTCTGAGCTGCATATAGTAGAATGTGCTCTGTCATCTTGTTGTTGCCAGAAACACACAGGTTTGAGTTGTCACTTCTTCGACCTTCAATATTGTGGAGGAAAATTCGACACATTTTTTTTGTCTCAAATTATACCAAGTGTCCATTAGAAATGCAAATCTCAAGAAAATCCGATGCTCATAATATCTGCAGCTTTAATTATCTGGCAGCTTCTGTTACCATGGCAAATGCCAGCAATCGATTGGATGTAATATGGTATAAAACAAGATCTATTTGGCTGTTGTTGTGAAGTTTAGGAGAAGCGAAGCATTATGTTTCATGTGGCGGAATACCAAATCCACCTTTCGACCCTCAGGTGAACTGATCTTCTATTTCCTTATTCTATTGCATTCTGTTCTGAAAATCTACCTATTTGCTTTTTGCGCATCAACTGGATAGAGCAGTTTGAAAAGAAGTGACATTAAAATCCATTGAACTGTATCACCATCTTTAGATCTTTAGGCCACAAATATTTGGTGAGAACCTTCAATATCTGCAAGTCTGGAACTGACTCTACATCCTTTTCTGCTTTCACTGGCTTATCGCTTCATGGTGAAGTTAGATTTTGGAATGCGCAAGATGAGATATTTGATGTTCATAAACCACCTCGTTAAGCCCATTTTGTACCTCATGTAGCCCTATCAACAATGATTTATTAGCATGATTTGGTTGTTATTGCGAACGTTAGATGTTTACCCATACCTAGCGACTTTCCGCTATTATAAACCCATAGAACACAGACCAACAAACCCGAAACTTTCCTTCAATTAAGCTAAGCCATGAGCTCTGCCACAATAAGTTTGGCAGACCCAATAATCTTCTGGCAAACCCAACAATGGGGAGCTTCAACAATTCACAACTCCAGCCAATCCGGAGCAATCCGATAACTTCCATTCCAAATCATGCCTTGCTCTTTTTGTTTTTTCTATTTTTTAACGTACCTCTACAATTTCCATATGAATAAAAGGCAATAGTTAGTTTTTAGACTTTTCATTATTGTTAACAAATATGTAGTCAATTAGTATCCAGTTTGAATGAATGTGTTATACATTCAAATGGTACCACAACTATTAATCTATGACTTTTTTTTAGCTCCTCATATAAAAGCTTAAATCTTAGAACTCTATTCCACATCACACTTCTATACTGGCACACAATCCCCCCTGCGCCGGCTAGCCGCCCTAATTTTCTTGTATTTGTTAATATCTTTTGTGGGATGACAATTGTATTGCTTTCTTTATTGTATAGGGTATCACATTTGACTGCCTTGAGATATAAAGGGCCAACATCCATCTTTTTTAGCACAACCCTCCCAAATAATAGATCATATATATCAGGATCATTAGCTAGATTTTCAAGAGAGACCACTATGAAATTTGTAGCTAATTTTATCCTCATCTCTGAACATTGACAGACACTTTAGTAACCAATCTTATGGGACATACTTTCCCATTCTGAACTTTAGTAGTTCAGAATTAAAGAAGTATTTTTATCAATATGAAGTATATTTCTGAACTTGGCACATTATGTTATACAATATAACATTGAAACCAGAACCACCACCCGAAATCACGTTTAAAAAGTTCTCTAAGGGTAGCTTTGGACAAAAATGTTCCAGGATCTTCTTCTTCTTGAGGAATCACAATGTTGGTAGATGTATCTTGTACCAAATTTTCATGCTCCAACATCTTGAACAAGTATTCCCTGTAAGTAGATGCAATTTTTAGCAAGGTATAGATATCTAATGTTAACTTTGATGTCTTCATTGGTGATTCGAACTCGTTAGGCTACTCTTATTGCTTGTACATGGAACTGCCACCTTAGTTGCATGAGATGAGTTTGTAGGAACTCTATTGGAAAAGCCATATTGTTGCAAATCAGTGTCGATAGCCAATACACTCCCCTTCTTCCCATTGAAGTAAGTAGGACATAGAAGCACTACCTATCGATTTGATTCCTTACCTATTCTTGCTACTTCTTGCTTCATCATATACTCTTTGACACTTCATCGAAATTCAGTATGGCCCATTGCTTGGCAGAAACGACAAACATGGCATTCCTTTCTTTACTGACCTCTTTTTATGCAACTCAGACATAGCCTTCCAATACAATTATCCTCATTGTGACCATATCCCTTACAAAAATTGAAAGTGCTTTGGTATTTTATATTAATAACCTCCCCCAGCTACTTGGAAACTTCCAATGTTTGCATGGCTAGATTCGAACCCATCGACAGATTTGAAACCTCACCTCAAAATTTGTCTTAAAACTTGACTTTTTATCCTTGATTGTAAGATGTTAAACATAATCTGGTTCTGCTCTCAATCACGGATAAAAATGTGAAGTTCTATGATCTTCATCGGGTAAAGATTGCATTATTTTAAGATGGTATAAAAGTTCGATTCCTTTGGCGGTGGCGTTCGGTTTTTTTTGGCTCTGCCTGCAAGAGGAGGAGGGGATAGTTGTGCAAAAGGACCAAGCATGTATTCCATGGTAAAATTCTGAAAAACCCGTGCTGTGGAAGCAAGATTAAAAGCGGATGGTGAATCGGCGATGATTGGCGTGTTAGCCATGAAGGAGTGAAACTCGATGATAAAGCCGAGCTTCGAAAAGCTAATTGAAAGTATCTCTATTTCTAACATTTATTGACTTGATTTTCCTTTCTTCATTGTGGAATGTGGGAATGAGATCTCTGTTAAAATGCTCCTTAAACAAGGCACAATTACGAGAGCCAATATCCAAATCTTCTTTCAAAGATGGTACCCAGCCTTTGATCCTCAGGATATTAAGCAGATCTTCCATCATAGATCTCGGTGCAGGGCCTCAGTCCAATCTATTGGAGTGAAGAAATCTGAGGAATCTCTTCGAGAATGGGGGATTTCATTGGAATGGAAGCCATGGGACAAACCGGGTGGTGTGTTTGGGTCCAATTAGATCTCCTCAAGCCAATTCTGAGAGAATTGATTCTTGTGATTACTTTGGCCTTTAGAAATGCCTTCTTCTTCAGGTGGAGAGGGATCCCCACTCCTTGTGGTACTTGTGGAATTGGCTACATGGTGGCGACACGCAAAGGCTTCATTGAAAACAAAAATCCAAATTTGGAGCCTCCAAATCCATGGATTATACCATATAAAAAACCTTCCCCTGCATCTAGGAGGCAGAATGTCAATGGTAGTGTCAAGAGAAAGGCCCGTAAGCAGAGGATCAGAGAAGAGCGTGAAAGGGCAGAACAAGCACAATTGGCTCAGAAGAAAGGAAAGATGACCTGTATTCGGAAGTCAGATGACCTTCCCGAGAGTGTAAAGGTTTTAAATCATGGTATTACAATTAAGGGGGCCAATACGAGGAGAGTGGAGCTTTGTCTACCTCCCCCTCTCCCCGGTGGAGAAAAGGTGAATGCTCTCATGCATCTAAAATAATGGCCACTGATTTTCTAGTTCAGAACCTTTTTTCTAGTCCTAACCATTGGTGAGCTTCACAAGCAACAGCCAGTGCCTTTGATCCATAACTCTGAGATTGGAAATCAGGAAGATACTGATGAGCTCTTAAAGCAACAGCCAAAATTACCAAATTGTGCTGAGCCTTCTGCCATTAGAGAGGGCTCAAAAATCCAGTCGTAGATCCTCAGTTTGTTCAAGCTATTTATGTTGATCAAAGTATAGGGGCTGCTGTAGATGACAGTTTGGAAGAGGTGTACCCAACCAATGACAGGCACGTCATCTCCTGTAGAATCTAGACTTGATGATTCTATACCCCACAAACATCTAAGAAAAAACACAATGGTCTTCTTTAATTTGGATGGGCCTACTTCTAATACCAGAAATAAATCTTCATGAAGACTGTTTGTTGGAATCTTAGAGGCATAAAAGTCCTTTAACAAGAAAACCGGCTCTGATAGCTATTCAAGAAATGAAAGCAGACATCATTTTACTGTAGGAGCATAGGCTTCCTTCTTTTGAATCTTCTAAATTAGGAGATTGGATATGTCAGTGGAGTGGCTCCACTTGGGCTCTTGCTAATGGTACAAACGGAGGTATTTGCATGATCTGAAAAGGATTTTCTTCCTCAGGCTCTTATGTAGCTCCTTTAGGTCGATGATCTATCAGTTTTTTGGACATTAAAGGCCAGCTTTTAGGCACATCATTAATGTCCATGCTTCAACAGAGCCTCATGAAAGAGAAAGGTAGTGGAGTGAAATGAGGATTTGGATTGAAAGAAAAAAACAGGTTCATAATTGGCTCTTAGCAAGGGATTTTAATAATACTCCCCAATGGGATCAGAAGCTGGGCAAGAAATTAAATATGACTAAAAATGAAAGGAGAGAATGGGATAAGCTTATTGGAACTTTTGTTTATAATCGCCCTTCCTCCTCGGCCTCTTATTCTTGGCGCAATAAAAAAGGACCTGAGAGAACCTTTTGTTTGTTAGACAGATTCTATACCTCATTAACTGATCTGAATATTTAGGATCAAGTTCTCACTAAATCAGACTGTAGCAACTCCATTTCTGACCATTTTCCACAGGTTTTGGAGTCCCTCTCACATGCCTCACGTGCTGCCAAGGTAAATACTTCCTTCAAATTTAATGTTCAGCTATCGCATATCAAGCAATTCTGCTCACAATTAGGGGAATACTATTTGTCCTTTCCCAAGCTTGGAAATAGCAGATCAATGGCATGTTTTGTGCAGAAGCTAAAAAAGCTGAAAGATTGGATCAAGAAGTGGGAAAAAGATTGGGCAGAAAAGAAAAGGCATAAAAAAAATAAAGTTTATGCTCAGATAAAAAAGGTGAGGAAACTCTTATTTCTTGATAAAGATAATCAGTCCCTGCAGGAGCAGGAGGAAAGGATGTAAATCAATGTCAAACACATTGAGGAACTAGAGGCTCAATCCTTGGCCATCAGAAGCAAATGTCAGTATGTTAATTTGATGGACAAAAGTAGCTCTTCTTTCTTCTTTCGAGCTGCCAAAAGTAATTATCAATAACAATATCATATCAGTCCAAGATGAGCAAAGCAATATCATCCAGGATCAGCAAGCGATCCAATCCTTCTTTGCCTAGAAATGCCAAGAGTTGTTTGATATGCAGCCTTCTTCTCAGCTTGATCTCAAAGAATTTTTCAATTCTATTGATTCTGATCCCATGTCAATTAACAATGAGCTTCTTATAGCTGTCCCACAGAAGCAGGAAATCTTCCTCACTTTGAACTCTATGGCTTCTGGTAAAAGCCCAGGTCCTGATGGCTTTCCCCCAGAATTTTTCAAGGAATTCTGGGATGCTATGCAAGATGACATCACAACTTTTATCCAAGGGGCTTGGACTGCTGATAGTTTACACCCTGCAATCAATGCTGGGCTTAAAGCTTTAGTTCCAAAGGTGGATCAACCTATTGGTTTCTCTGACTGGAGACCTATATCTTTGACTAATACAAGCTATAAAATCTTGGCTAAATTGTTAGCAAATAGGCTCAAGCCTATGTTGGAAAGGTCTATCAGTCCCCTGCAAACTGCTTTCCTTCCCTCCAGGAATATTCTTGACAATTTCATTGGAGCATATGAAGGTCTGCATTGGAACAAACTTTCCAAGTAAAATTGCATGTTACTAAAGCTTGATTTCAAAAGGGCTTTTGATACTATTAACTGAGACTTTTTATATAGGGCAGTGGAGTTCCTCGGCTTTTCATAGCAGATAATCAATTTGGTCTATGCTTTCAACAAAGAGGCTAGATCTGCAGTTTTGGTCAATGGCTCTCCTTCCTTTTTTACCCCCCTGCAAAAGAGGAGTCAGATAAGGATGCCCTCTTGCCCCATATCTGTTTCTCATTGTGGCTGAAATGGTGACCAGAATTACCATTAAACTCCAGCAAACTGGGCAAGTTAAGTTCTTCAAATGCCTAATGATTGTAAGTCTCTCTCTTTGATGCAATATGCGGATGACACACTTATATTCTTAGAGGATGATGGGAAAAATATCTTTATCATTCTGTCAGCCATGGAGTTGTTTGGTAAGGTATCGGGACTTCACTTGAACATGTCTAAATGTGTGATCCTTTTGGACATCCCCTTTCTAGAGAAAAATATGGCCATCAAATTGCTGGGGCTTTCTGTTGCCTCAGATATGGGTTCGCATAGTCTTTGGGCTTCAATCACAAACAAAATTAAGAGGAAATTCATGATGTGCCCTGCTTCTCTTTCTTTGGCAGGTAGAGTGGAGATTGCTAATACAGTGATAGCCAGCACATACATTTACTTTTCATCTGCAATAGTGGCTGATAAGGCAACATATGGGGAGATTGAAACTGGATTATAAAGTTGCTTGGCAAAATCTTAATACCCCCAAGGATTCTAGTGGCCTAGGCTGTAAGAGTCTCTTCAAGCAAGCTCGAGTTGCAAAGCTAGTTTGGCGTGCCCTTTGTACCTCCCATGACTCTCCTGCTATATATTTTATCAAATATTGGATTGGCGGATCTATACACCATCGGCTACGGAATCGGCTTTTATCAGCTCTGGCCGGTCCCTCACATCCCCTATCATGAAGCATCTGTTGGAAGCACGGAATGAAGCTTCCCATTGTTTTCATGGGATGATCTCAAATGTGTAAGTTCGAGATTTCATTTCTTTTGGCATCATAATCTACATCCTCCTGAGGCAGTTGCTTGGCTCTTAAGTATCAAGGAAATACAAAGAATGGAGTGATCTTTGGTCTTGAAACAATCTCGATCTCGGATGCAATGGGAGGTGGCTTACCTGGCAGCAAATGGTGACAAAGGTCAGTGATTCCCAGACAAACAAGAAAATATTCACTTCACTTTCTCAGGCTTTGCGCAACTGGGAGGAGTCACTTGACTCCATCTCATGGGGTTGTGAAGGTAAAAAACACTATAGTGTATCAAGAATATATCGAATGATCATTCACTATTTTGAACTTAAAGTCACTACAAAATGGAGTTGTCCGGACCGGGAGGCGATCAAGCTTATTGTTGATGGATGGCAAGCTTCTTGTGCTAAGAAGATCCTTTTATTTAGGCGGTTGTGTCCATCAATGATGAGGTGGCTAAATACAAGACAACACTCTATAATGCTTGTTCATTGGGTTGTCAATGCCCTAAGTTGAACCTGCATGTTTTTCAATGTCCTAGGCTTCTCCCTTTTTGGTCTTGGGCTAGAAATATTTGTGCTGCTATTACAGGTTCTACATCTCAGGAGTTCTTAGCCTTCTTAAATTTCCCAAATGCCGTCTATGGCACTTTGAGAACATTAGCCCTTTGGTCTATATGGAAACATCGGAATAGAATTCTACATGATCAGAAATCTTTCAGCCTTAGTTGGCTTAAAGCTTGTTTCCAATCCTTGCTGGTTGAAACTGCTATAGCTCACAGGAGATGCAAGAGTTCAGCTTATGATAGAAATTGGGATTCCTTAGAGAATTATCATGGTTTCTATGCCCTTTTTAAATTGTCTCTAACTGATGCTGATGTTGATAATGTCAGATTTTGTGACGGAGCATTATGACATGGTCATCCCTCCTGGGAGGGGGAGATATGATTCAAAGCCGACCTTTGTACAATGGACAAGAAGTCAGATTAAGGAAAAAATGATGACTCTGAAGAAGCACATCCTTGCCCAAACAGCCATTGGAATCATTTTGGATTATGAAGATCTATGGTAGTGGAATGATTTGAAGATATTTTTTGCTGCTCATGGTCCATACTCCTCTCGACCTGGATGAGCTGGAAATAGTCTTTCATATAGTGCAGATTGATCTACTGGAGTTTGCGCTTGGCTATGGATAATTAGCTGATTCTGCTCTTTTTCTTCTGAACACTTTCAAAACTATCGGTTGTACTTCATAATCCTATGGCAAATCCTATGTTGTTTTTTTCTTATTCCCTTTTGGAATGAGAAAGCATTTGCAAAGGTTTATTTTTTCCTTTGCATTGCTGCATATAATGTAATATCTGCCTTAACCTAAAAAAAAAAAGGGTTTAAGATCGCCACGTCTTTGGAAAAAGCCTTTTGTATGGAGTCCAATGGCCCTATATTTTGCAACTTGCACAACTTCCATATACTTTATGTAATGGCTTAAACCCAGGATGAAAAATTTCACATCTAAGGTGGACGTCTGGAAAATGACTGCATAATATTGATGTGCAATCTAGCTTTGCTGGATGCATTTTTTGTACATTCTATGTAAAGGCAGGAATACATCATCATATGAATTAGAAGTTAGTGCAGATTGGGCTAACTGGAAATGTGAAGAGACAAAAGGATATTAGCTATAAAAATGAGGAAGATATATGCCAAAATTCCAAAGCAACGATTTCAGAGGATTTCAGAGTTCTGAACCTTACAAAAAAATGTGATGGTTAGGGAGTCGTGTATGGAGTTCCCCACCATAAATCCCGTATATTCAATTTGTGATTTGCATACTACAAAGCTTTCACATTCAGCTTAGACTGACGTTTGAAAATTGTGTATTGTCATATTAAACACCAACTAGAGGCTTAGATGCTCCTTTTTCCCTCACTTCAATAAGAACGGTTGTCTCATTCTGGGTGGCAGGGAACAAAAGGAAATATTAAAGGAAATATTAGAATTAGAATTAGAATTAGAATTATTGTCCCTAGTGCCCCCTGAGGCCTCTGGACTGATGTAGCGGGTATGACTCCCATAGGGTGCTACTAAGCGCTTAACACTGGCCCGATACAATGTAGCCCTTTCTGAGGATTATCTTGTTTCTTTTGATACCAGCACCCTGCTTAAAATCGGCCTCATGACCGTGCGGCAGTGCATCGCTATCATCAGGTTTCAGGTGAGCTCTTTTTGGGCCATAATGTCCCACCTTTCAGGAGGTTCATAATAGAAGCCCTCTTTCTTCTTGAGCCTCCCGATGTTTGGCTGTTATATCCCTAATCGCATCTGCTAGTTCTTTTATTGTGTCCCCTCTTGCCATTAGGATGTGGGCCGGCTGCCCCCATCTTATTTCCCTGTATCTATTCCTGATGCCTCCGTTTCATTTGGTCCAAGGCAGTCGTGTCCCACTTTACAAAGAAGTAGCGTCTTGCTGGTTCATTGTGCAATTTCAACACTTGATCAGATCGAAGGTAACAAAGCGCAAAAGTGCTACTATGTGGTCTCACTGCCATCGTTGCTAAATCATGGGAAGAAATTTTACGAGGCCTTGACTATAGAAAAATGAGGTGAGTTTCGCATAATTACGATAGAATAATGTCTTTATGATTGATATGAGACCTGGTTGATGCAGATATTTGCAATTTTAGAACCTTATGCATCAAAGTTTTATAAATCATGCATCATTGTCCCAGAAGGGCCCTCAACATTTATAAGACTGTGAGTTGGAGCATCTTGTGATCGAGGAGATGATGCCCTTACCTAAGTTAAGAGGTCACAATATCTTAAGGACAAGCTCATTCAGCGAACGAGCTAATATCAATCTCAGTTCTTCAGGTTATGGCAAGAGAATATATAAGCTGGATACAACTCCATTTGCTGCACCATATAGCCATGTCTTTTTAAATATGCTTTCTCATATGACATGTCTGCATCTGTTACTAGTATAATGTGTTTATGCTAGTTTATCAAGATTGTACTTTATTCCTAGACTTCAAAGTTTTAGATTGCAATTAAAATTTAGGAAATAATAGATCTATCAGGGTCTTTTTTTCTTTAGATCATAAAATAAGGTCCCATATAATTTGTGCATGCTACATCATGAGTGCAGCTTAAATGATAATATGGTTTTTAAGTCAAGACAAATTGGATTAAGATGAAACTATATTTGATTAAAAGGCATATGTGAGGTTGGTGGCATTTTTTCACCAATAGGGTAAGAGTTCATTGGCTGGGGGTAAAACAAGTGCCTGTATATTGAATCCAATACTTCTTTAAGTTATTGTACTTTAATTAGATTATGTCGTACTTTTTGGCGTGTTTTTATGCTCGACAAATAGATTTACTTTACATTCTTTGAGTGTGCATTCTTGTTTTTAATATGTAGTAATCATATATGGATTGGAATGGTGGCCTGATTAATAAGAAGACTGCATGAACATCGATACAGAATGTGTAAACTCAAGCTTTATCACGCAAACCAATCATCGGGGAATTAAAGAAAATAAACACAATACCACTCCTCAAAGGGCAAAGCTCGTCACCCATTTTTGGGCTATCCTCGGCAAAGAGAAATCCTAAGAAAGACTAAGTTTTGAACAAGAAAGGCTTAAAAGGTGGGGGCTAGATTAGCGAGAAAATAGTATTCTAATGGTGAAGGATGATAACCTCAATACTTTGGAAGACCCACAGAAATCAGGTCCTTCATGCGAGGAAGTTTTGAAAAAACAATTTGAGGAAGATCCCTTACCCTCCTCGTTCCATCTTGACTAAACTCTGGTTGACCCGGTGTTGATTGGGGAGAGGGTTAATGCTGTTGAAAATAGGCATCTACTCCATAATGTAGAAGGATGAGATCTATAAGATTCTATGCTCTCTTCTTCTTTGGAAAATCTCCTGGTCCGGATGGTTTCCCATTTGAATTCTTCGTCGAATTTTGTTCTTGGGGATGATTTTACTAGTGCTGTTTGTGGTGCATGGGCCTCATGTTCTCTACACCCTACTCTTGCAGCAGGTTTTATCACGCTGGCCTCTAACCTTAAGTGAGTGGAGGCCTATTGCTCTTACCAATGCCATCCGCAAAGTGATTATGAAGATTATTGCCAATGCGCTTGAAACCCATACTCAATATGGTCATTGGGATGGAGCAATCAGCCTTCTTGCCTGGCAGATATATCCTGGATAACTATCTTGCAGCCAGGAAAGGGTTGCACTGGTGTCAGGCCTCAAAACAAAAGTGCGTATTGATTAAGATGGATTTTAGAAAGGCGTATAATTCCCTAAGATGGGCAGGATTACGTGCAGTTATGTGTAGCATGGGATTTGACGCTCAATTCATCCGACTAACGCTAGGGATGAACAACCTAGCCTCAACCTCGGTCTTTGGTTAATGGGCAACCCTCTGGTCTATTTAATCTACAAAAAAGGTATAAGGCAAGGCTGCCCCCTTGCTCCCTATCTATTTCTCATCATGGCAAACCTTTTAACAAGAATGGTCCACCTCAAAGTGTCAAAGGGGAACTTGGAAGGTCTAACCTTCCCAGAAGGTGTGGATAAGCTGACGATCATGCAGTATGCCGATGACACTTTTATGTTTCTCAGATATGATGACAGTATCTTTCTCTCATTCCGAGAGATCCTGCTGTCCTTTGAGGTTATTTCTGGTATTGGTCTCAATGCCAATAAATGCTCTGTTCTATGGCCTATAGAAAGCAACATTGATCCTCGAGCCAGGGGTTTGGGTTTCCCAGTAGTCACTGCCAGGGAATCAGTTAAACTTTTTGGACTTCCCTTGGTGCTGTCAGATAGTCTCAAAGGACTCTGGGCCCCTATACTCGATAAACTAAGAAAGAAGGTTGGTCTGTGGTCTACAAAGTCCCTTTCTACAGCCGGACGCGTGACACTTGCAAAATCTTTGTTCTTTGCCTCTCATATTTATTACTCATCAGTTATGGTTGCTTTCGAGAAGGAGTATATAACCAAATACAAATTATCATTTGGAAATTTATCTAGGGGGTATGGCGAAGGTGGCCGGGGGTGAACTCTGTCGTGACAAAAAAGATGGTGGTTTGGAACATGGGATCCTTCTTCTTGCAGGCTCGGCGGAACTCAAATTTGTGCAGCGTGCTCTACAAGGTGAGTCATCCCCGCCTCTCAGATTTGTCTCTTATTGGTTGAAGCAAGGCAAGCTCCTTGGTAAGCCATCTCTCCCTAGGGATGAGCTGGGTGCTTTGTTCTACAACTTCAAGGTGGCCCCTGGAACATCTCTTGTTATGCGTAAAATTCTTCATGCTTGGTTACAAGTGCAGCATCTCTTCTCTCCTATGGATCCCCCTAGGGATGCAGGTGGATTTAGTTTATTTTGGAACACTGGGATCTGGGAGAGGAACGGGCTTCCCTTGGCACTCTCACACCCTCGTATCTTTGTCAAGTGGAAGGGTTGCGGAATAACTCTGTTGCAACACCTTTGGGTTAATGGCAGATGGGTTAACTGGACTGCATTCAAGAGGGCAATCTCGAACCCAGGGGAAGGAGACCGTAAAGTCTTAAGGGAAATCCTATGGAATGCCACTAATCTGACAGGTATTGTGGGGTCACTGGAGAATTGGCTATATGATGGGCAAAATCAGTATAGTGTGAAGAGGATATATAGGGATCTGTGCCAGGATACCCCCCTGTTAGCTGAGGTAAGGCTTGGGGTTAGTATGACAGACACCAAAACCTTATTGTCTAACTCCTGGAAGTCTATCTGTTCTAGGAAGATTCAGTTCTTTAGATGGTTAGCTCTTCAAGGGGGATTAAGTACTATGGAAAGGTTATTTAATAAGGGCATTACAATTGATGACAGATGTCCATTGGGCTGTCAGGTTACTGAATCCATAGCACACCTCTTTTTCTGTCCCCGGATTGTTGAATTTTTGCAGTGGGTCTGTCCTATTATTGGTATCATGTTACGCCAACTGGTCTGGCCAGAGTTGCTCTTCATCACGGATCGCTGCTGCATTGATGCCTCCCTGGTGAATCTGACACTTTGGGTTATCTTGAAGCATCGTTGTGATGTGGCTTTAGGTAGTCAGGGGATCTCTATGGAGAAGCTAAAAAACTCTTTCAATATGGAGGTTGCTTTGATGGCTCTATCTCACCATAAGAAGAAAGGCACGAAATACAACAAAGGACTTGATAAAATAGGGACCTTGGTCGGGTTCTATTCATACTTCAGGTGCCATTGGATTGATAACGAGTAACAGATAGCATTTAATCCGGAGAAGTTAATCGGTGGATCCTGTACTGGAATGGAGCTTTTCCTGGTGGTACCCTTTTAGTGGGGAAGACGAGTAGATGCCCTCTGTAGTACTTGTACTTGGACTCCCACATCATCTGTATCTCCCTTGTAGACGGGCTCTATTGTACATATTTCCTAATTTTTAATATACATATATATCTTACCCTCAAAAAAAAAAAAAAAAAAAAAAAACGGGTGATCAATTTAACCACTAGAGAAATCCATGTCTAGCAAAATCACAAGTTTAAGGAAAGATCTAGGCTTAAGAATGGGATTAGGCAGGAATTTGGGAATTCACCAGAGGTATTAAAGATTATTCCAATGAATCAATCAATCCTCATATAAGTTATTTTTCTAAAGTTGTTGCTGACTAAGAATTAAAAACATTGAAATTCGTTGAAATTTGGATCGTGATAGATTTTAGTTCCATTAATTAGGAACTAGTTGCAAAACACGTCTTTGAACTAATGAACCAAGATGTTGTACTTCGGTCCCATAAGCATTGTAGCGGTTGTACCATTGATATCTAGTGTCATTGGCCTTAGCCACTCGGGTTCCTTGAAGTCTGAGGCGTCCCCTTTCTTTGTCTTGTTTGAAGAATTCGTTTAACATCGTGGCCTCTATATAGGTCTTTGTTGCCTTTTTAGAAAAGATCGTGCCTTTATTCTATAGTCCATAGACTATTTTAAATCTCTTTTAAAAAGGTCCTTAATAATATAACACAATGGCTTAGATATTATATATAAGATTTTGGTTTCAACAATTTAACTTTCTTTCTCATTCTCTTGCTCTCCATAGGCACTCCCTCGAGCACCACCATATCAATTCCTCCTTCCCAAGATTGATCATCCTCGATCAAAGGAATTATATGGCAAATTAACACAACCAAGTCCATTTGATTGAGTCCACAATAATATTCACGTTCAGCCCTTTAGGCTGAAAATATTCAAGTCAAACCTTGAAGGGTAAAAAATTTGCAAAGACCAACTATTATCTTTGCGTGTCTCAACATGTATTAACATAAAGATCTAAATGAACAAAACAAAAGGCAATTCTTAATGGCGAGTTTTAGTTTTAGAAAATGGAAGAATTAGGAGGTTAACACCTTAGAATCTTCTAAGGTAACTTACACCAACTATTCAAAATTTGGCTTTAGGTTTGGAAGGAAAGTGTGGGATTAAGGAAAATAATGTCTTGGAGAACACTCTCCGGCAACAATAAATACAGGAAGGCTTAGAAAAGGGCAATTTAACAAAACCACTAGATTGTTAAGTCTAGCAACAATCGCATCGATCCTTTGACATTGGTCGGCATTAGAATAGAGGCGAGCATGCATGTCTTGCATGCATCGCGGTAACATACCCTTTCGGCTAGGGTTTAAGCTATTTTAGGCGTGGTTACGCATCTTCGTCTCATCGGTAGCTTCCTCTTCTCTCGTGATTACCTTATTCTCTTTGATTTGTTTCCAGGCGGGGAGGGGCTTCTTCCTGCTGGTTTGGCCAAAGTTGGCGTTTCTTTCTTCTTGTCCTTTTCGGCCTTTAGCCTTTGTCTTTTGTGACCTTGCCGTCCTCGATCCTAGTTTGGAAGGAAGTTCTCACGGCCGGGGGCGGTTTGTTGGTTCATCATGCGAGCCCTATTCTAGAATCGCGTCGATCGGCGGCGTGATCGGCATTCTAAATAGAGGCGGCATGCATATCTTAAATGCATGCGGTGGCGCATGCCCTTTTCGGCTAGGGTTTAAGCTATTTTAGGCGTGGTTCGCATCTTAGATCTCATCGGCTTCCTCTTCTCGGCCCGATTACCTTATTCTCTTTGAACCCACCCTCCCCTTCTTTGTTTATTGTATATTGCATAAATTTTTGTTTATCATGTTCTTCTTCCACCCATTGGGTGATGCTATCCCTCGGTATGTTTGTGTTGTCTCGTTTGTTGTGTTGGTGATGTGCGGGTTCGGTTGGCGGCTGACATCGTTTCCGACTTCTCCATCGCGGGGTTTTGGGGGCGATTTTATGCCTTCCGTTTGTCTAAGCCCCTTTAGAGGCTTATCACTAGGGTTTTTCCTCGAAAACCCGAAAAGCGAGGTTTTTAATCCGGTGATAAGCTTTCGGCGGTACATCAACCACTCATCTATTAGCATTGTATTCTTTGGGGTCCAAATGATATAATTGGTTTCCCCTTTATTTTTTTGTGGATAGTTCGCATGTGTAGACTATCCCATCCCATTAATAGAAATCTCTTTGAGATGAATGAGAAGCCTATGGTAGGCGGTTTGTTGGTTCATGCGAGCCCTATTCTAGAATCTGAATTTAATGTTAGGCTTCAGTAATTGGCTTAGGAATTTGGGCTACCTGCAAACAAAGAATATGGCTTATATCATAATAGAAATAAGATCTAGAAGCTTTGCACTAAAAGGAGCCTGGTAGATTTGATAGTTCTTAGAAGCAAGAAGCGAGTTTGAGGTGGTTTCAAGATGGTTTGTTAATCTTTGGTAGTGAAATTGTTTACGATTGTCACGCAAATTTGCGGTTAATTTATCGCCATAGTCCTTCCTTTAGTGAATCACATTGTAGCAAGATACCTTTGTCTCTATCTTTACTTTCTATAGACTCTTCCTTTTTGTATTCTTGTTTCCACTTTCTTCTTATTCAACTCTTTCGTAAAAAGATCATCGTAAATTCTTCAAAATCTCATCTAACAATATAATTTCTTCTCTATTGGCAAATCAATCAACCTCTTTTTGTCTACGGGAGGCGATCCACATTAACTCCACATTTGCTAGTTTACTTGCATCTATTGCTACTAGCTTATCCTTGCTTGAATCCTTTAGGTGAGCAGTATTTGTTGTCAAGGATTCTTTGAGCTTTTCGAAGGAAATATGCCACCCAATCCTTTATTTTCTTATTTTTAGTGAGGTTTGACAAAAGGGATGCACACTTGGCAAAGTTCTTATGAGACTTTTCGGTAGTAGCCATTGAGCCAAAGCTTCTCGCCGGGGGCGTTCTTGATCTTTGGCCAATCTACTATGGCTTCTATTTTTGCCAGGTTGGTGGAGATTCCCTCCCCCGTGGCCAGATGTCCCAAATACTCCACTCTACCTGTTGGAAAATGACATTTGGAGAATTGAGCGTATAAACGATGTCGTCTTAGCTTTTCTAGAACTATCCTTAAGTGCATCACATGCTCTTCCATAGAATTGCTGTAGATTAGAATGTCATCGAAAAATAATAATAATGATGAATTCGTCTAAGAAATCCCTGAAGATGTCATTCATCAAATCATGAAAGTCGCTCGAGGGTTTGCAAATGTTTTTTATAAAGCTTTGGCCGAAATGAAAAAATTAATTAAAAAAAGAGGGGTAATTCTTTTTGCATGCCATTGGCAAACCACAAATGCAAGAAAAAAGGGAGGGGGAGGGGGGGAATGGGTGTCGGTCTTTTGACATAAAGGCAAGGCCAAATATTGGCTGCCAATATTGCCAATTAATGAGCTTAGATGGGACAATAATTTGGATAAGCACTTGATCTAAAATAGAAAGTATCTAGAGGTAATTTTAACTAGTTCTTCCAAAATGTCATGAAGTTAAGCTAGTGAGCATTGGTGATTAATTAGCATGAATAAGACTCAATCTAAAAGCGAAGTTGCTAAAAATTTTAATTTTACCTAAAAAAAAAAAATTATAGCCGGATGCTTAAAGTCAGGTTAACTAGTGAGATTTGATTGGTCAAATACCATGAATAAGCTCCTCAACTCAAATTAAAATTAGCTAAAAATAGTTATTTTGGTAGAAATTTTTGAAATGTCGCGTGGATTAGCTTCTAATCAACTAGCATGGACAAACACCTGAACCTAAAGTAGAATGTTGCTATACAGTAATTTTTGTAGCTGTTCTGGAATGTCCTGGAGTTTAGCTACTGCTCACTAGCAGGACAAACACCTCAACTCAAAACAAAAAGTTGCTAAAAGTAATAATTTTTGGCGGATGTTTTGGAATGTCGTAGAAGTGAGCTAATGAGCTTTGAATGGTCCACAAGCATGGATAAGCATGTCAACCTGAAATAGAAAGTATATGAAAATACCAAATTTTAAAAGTTGCTAAAACATTCAATGGTATTCTTTATGCTTGGAGCCACAGAGACTTAGTGGGTTATGGCTACCATCATTTTGTTTTGATGCACTCTACATATGGAGTGACTCTGGTGGAGGATCATTATGCTTGTATGGTTAACATTTTTTAGAATTTGGTCTTATAGATGTTGAGGAGGATGTTTTGCATACATTTCCATTATTATTAATGGCCGGGGCATGGATATCATTGCTTAATGCATGTCGAATCTATAATATTATCAAGCAAGCAGAGAATATTATTTCCCATCTTTGTAACTTGGATCAAGCAGGAGCTGCAAGCATTTGTGATTTTGGCAGATATTTATGCTATGAATGGAAAGATAGATAGATAGATAGATAGATAGATAGATAGATAGATAGATAGATAGATAGATAGATAGATAGATAGATAGATAGATAGATAGATAGATAGATAGTTGTTTTAAAAGTCACGCCACTAGGCACCATCTACTTGGGCATGTGACCACACAACACACTACATTGCTTAATGGGGCCCCTGCCCCAACCACTTTACATTGCATCGTGAGATTTGATTATGAGTTGGGAGTGCATAATGCATTTATTCAAACCCGGACTTCCCATGGGCTTCTCATGTAATAGCAAGTTCTCCCCTTAGAGAATTTTAAACTATTCTTTATGTTATAGGTAATCGGATGGCCAGACTAACGTGACCTAAGCGTAGACCTATATCTTAACATCAAAAGCGATACTTGAAGGCCATGAGCACATTCATTACGTGGGCTATGTCTTCATAATTAGAACATCTTGTATAGAGCCACATGCATGCTTATTCTGGTTCCATGATCATGTTACAATTCTTTGGGGGCTTCTTTGCATGTTTAATATTGCCAAACATGCAATGGAAAAGGTTTTATTCGGAAGATACTTCACATTGAACTCCACAATATTTGAGCTCATGACATTTTTATCAACACTTTATGGAGCATAGAAGTCATTCTTTGTGACATAAAGGTCTCACATTTTATCGAACAGTTTAAGACCTTCAACTTTGGTATTGGAGGGCTAGTTCTTTTTAATGCAATGATAGATAAGATAAGATAAGATAAGATAAATTTTTACGTCCACGGGAACCCAAGCGGGTTATGGAACATTTGCAAGAACAACAACCCATCTAAAACACGGGGACTAGGCCTCATCACCAAACACAATAACTAAATATTAAAAGGCTACCGAATAAGATAAGATAATGCCAATGATAAGAAGAGTATGGTATCATACCAACAAGAGATCACTATATGTGCATCAGGGAATAAATTACTAATCGCATATTTCTTATTAGCCAGAATGGCTTTAGCTAATCCCAAAGCATTCTGTGGTTTAGCTAAACTCTACATATTTTTCCTCTCATACTTTCTAGCGTTTAGCTAAACTAGCATCATCCCAAGATTTTCTATGGGTGTATGAGAAAATATTAAGCCAAATTGACTATACTTTTTTTTTCAACTGTTTTCAATTATTTTAGTCATTTTCTTTGGAAAATATTCTAAATAATGCTAACTAGCAAAATCTATGACTCAAATTAATTTACCATGCTAGAAATTAAACTACTAATCATATATTTCTTATAAACTAGAATGATATTAGCTAAACTGGCAGAAATTCATTCTAAAAGTTTCTATGGTTTAGCTAAACAATCTGAAATTTCACTCTCTTACTTTCTAGCGTTTGGCTAAAGATCTCGGGATTGGTGTAGTCCCTAAAATGTTAAGCTAAAATTATTATTATTTTCCCAATTTTTTCCATTTACTTTGCCAATTTTTTCAAAAATATGCTAAAAAATCGCCAAATAGCTAAGGGTAAACGCATATAGCTGGGGGACACTTTTAGTGTCAACGACACTTGGTGCTTGTAGGGTGCTTTATACATGGCGATTAAAATTTTGGGCCCATCCGCGAATAATGCGAATAATGCGTGATGGGTGTTCATAACATAAATTTTATAATCGGCACCGAGGCTGGGTTCTCCCACTCTTTGGTAGATTCTACCAATTTTAATTGAGAATCAAGCTTAGAATTACGCACTAATTTTGGGTCTCTAGCTCTATGGCCATTTTTCCATTGAATGGGATTCAATCGATCGCTTGCAGTATATGCCCATTTGGAGGTGACTCATCAAGTTCAAAGCTGCAATACGATGTGAACACTCCTGATGTACTTTTATCTCAAGTTCTTGTTCAGAAGTTTCCAGGAATTTTAGCTTGATTTGTATACAGTCGTTGTAAGCATGTTTTTGGGTGGCGTATGTTGCTTGCTAAATTATTTTGTCTTACAGACTATTGATCCCTCTCTTACAGGTGTAATGACTGCAAAAAACTGGCTTCTGAATAGAAAAAGGCAGAAGTGAATCTTGGACAATGTTGATTGTGATGCTGAAAAGGTGATGTCTCCACATTTGGTCATGGAAAGGCAGATTATTTGTGATTCAATGTAAATCGTTTGGATCTTGCTAATCTTGTCTCATTGTTCTCGTGCATTTTTTACTCTAAAATTGTACATATTTCATTATAAGATAAGATAAGACTATTGATGTGTGCAAAATGTTATTATTACAACTGTTGAAAACAATGATAATTTCAGGCTAAGCTACTTGCAACCAATAGGTTGACAAGAAAGACTAAACATGGAGGTGATAAAAGGGAAGTAAAAGGAGGCAATTTGCATTTGTGGAGCTATTCAAAACTTTTGATGAAGCTGTGCTGCATAGCAATGAGATCTAGCTTGTGGAATTCTTTGCCCCATGGTATTTGTGATAGTTTATTTTGGGCTCGTTTCTATGCTCAAGCTTATCTTGAGTTCTTTTTTTTTTATGCTCAAATTTATCTCTCTATTTTGCATCTGTATCCAAACCCTTGCATTTCTCCTAGTCTGAATTATTCATTTGCAAATAGAGCTCGCTGATTTAATATAGTACATCCCGATTTTGCATATGCTACTTTTTATGTAGAAATAGAGACCCAAAAGACAAATCAGGCTTAATTGGCAACCATTTTTATCCTTCTATAGTCTTTGTGCCAGTAGAAAGGATATTTTTTATGTCTACTTTTTATTTATAGAAGGGCAATAGAGTGTTGTATCTTGCTTGCTGAATTGTTTTGAAAATCCTATCTTGAACAAGTACGTCTGTCAAAGTTTTCCAACCATGCTAGTCTTTGGAACATATAAAGAAAATTCAATACCTTATCAAGTGGCACGAGAGGCATCAGCAATTGAGACTTTTGTCCTTGAAATAGCTTGAAGCTAATGAAGTTGCTCAAGAGGTTGTGGAGCTTATTAGACCAGTAAGTGATCGCACTAATAAACTTCCATCTATTTTTTATTGTTGGAACAAAACTTTGTCATTGTATCATCAAGATTTATAATGTTTTCTACATTCTGCATTGGTGCATGAAGAAATGGAAAAGTATTGCTCATGTGTAGCTATATGTTTTGTTATATTTCTACATGACATATTGGACTCACGAGCAGATGGAAGAAACAAGATATATTTTAGACTGTTGCAGTGAGCTTCTATGGTTAAGAGTTCATAGAACACATAGAATATTGAATTATAGATCTCATGAGAAAGCAATTTTGACAATGTTAGTACACTGAGCAACAATATGGGCGGCAGCAAAGACATTTATTAATCTTGTTAGCGATAAACAAGCAAATAGCGGGAGGTTTTAAAAAAAAAAAAGTGCGGAGGTTTTGGAATGACTTTAGCTTTTTGGATTGGGTTTTCATCTATCTTGACCACATTTTCATTTTGACTTTGGTAGGTACTTTTGAGCACTTGCTAGAAGGAGTCATCTTAGAGGCGGGGCTATCGGTGTTGGAGGATATGGCTATCCTGCTTCTTGTTACCTTTGAATGTGAAAAAAGGGAGTCTATGCCTTTCTTAAGAGTTTCTTTAAGCTATGTAAGTACATGCATTCTTGTATACAACAAAATGATGTGTGATAATTAGATGTTATCCTTTGTACTTCTAGTTGTTACCCGACCAAACGAGCATTAAAACAATAAACATTATGAAGAAATCATTGAAGTATTGTTATTGAATTGAAGAATGGAAACTCGTATTGTCTCGATCAAGTAAATCGACTCTTTTGAAACATGTTACAAGGTTGCATTTGATCTATGAGGAATGATGATAAATTGGGAATAATTTGTAATCTTAACTAGAAGCAAGGGATCGTCTTTGAAGCTGAATGAGATGAATTTATCTCAATACTGAGGATACCTTTGCCGACAACATTCAGAATTATTGACAGGTAAAATTGACGATAACCTGCAATTTCTCCTTTTGCATTTAAAGGGTCACAATTAGTAACCATCCTTTCATTTTTTTATGGAAAGGGAATTTGCCAATGACATAAGACCAAATGGATTGGGACCTTTTTAATGGAATAGAGGTAAGTCATAATGCTTTTTCATGTGTAGTTGGCATTATTATTAATGGGATCTTTTGTGCTTATTTAGAATGATACAATTGGATGCTTTTGAGCGCATTGCATGTTTTGTGGTATCACCTTCTTGTATCATTCTACTGAGTTTTATAAAAGTTATCACAATTACTTGCTTTTGGACTGAATAGGGAGTGAGCTTGAGGCTGCCTTTTCATTTGCAGATTTTTGGGGACTCTACTATAAGTTGCATTTCATTCTTATTATCTACGGAGGCCTCCATACTATCCCTGATATCAACATCGTTTGACACAGAATTTAAACATCTCAAGTCCAAATGCATTAATACGTGTCTGCAATATTCAACAAGAGTTGAATCAAGGTTGTAATTATGAAACTTTCCATTCTGATATTTCATTTCTACTCTAGTATTTTTTTTTATCTTTCTTTCATCTTCAGCATGATAAGGAAAAGTTCTATCTATTGTCTTTATCTGTTAAGAGCTCAAGGACCACACCAAACTTAAGAGGTTCTAGATTTTCCTTTATCGGGTAGTTTTCTATAAGCATGGAGCAGTGCTTGCAACGTCATTTTCTAAAGCAAAATAAGAAAGTATTTTAAGGAACGGATGAGGAAGAGCAAAGCAAATAAAATCAGAGAAAAAAACACGAGTTGAATACATCCTTTCCTTCCTCCGAATTTTATCCTCAAAAGGTTTGAAACTCTCATTGGACATCGATTGATCATTATCGATGCACATGCATCTAGAAATGCAACAGAGGAAGCTGCGCAAAAAACGTGAAGTGCGACGACGGGCAAAATACTTTTAAAAAAAGTCTTTAAAAAATCGTATAAAGGGTGCTTAAGGGGTGCTTGGCTGGCGCAAAAGTGACCCCCACCTATATGCTTTGACCCCTAAGTTTAGCCCTTAAATTATTCCATGATGTGCATTGTGTAAACCTCACAAAAGCTCAATGGGCTCAGCCTAAACAATATAAAAATAACAGTACATTCCCTCTCATTCTGCAAAAAAGATATTTGTGATGATGTTCTGCTTCATATCTACATGTATATGTTGCTCCTTTAAATCTGGAATCATCGTGCATTTAGAGCATAAACACATCTACAACACAAATTGCTCATCCTCAAGTGCATTGGTAATACCCTTATCTTTTTTCTCGCCTCCTCGATTGTGGCGCTCCTTCATGTCCCCATAGCATTTCCACATACTAGTCTACAAAGCATCTGAGACTAAACCATTTTCAAATAAACTTGAACAACAAACAAAACTCAAAACTTGGCGCCAACAAAAGCGACACCTAGTTTCATAACATTTACGTCTCCACACAAAACAAAAATTCCAACACAAAACGATGAAACCAAAATCATGAAAACACAATAGAAGGGCAACCCCTCGGTAGCGCAGTATCTTGTTTATATATGTTGAAAAAGTATTGCATCAAATAGTCATACTTACTTTCAATCCTAAAAGGAGCCCAAACAAATCCATAGTCTTGACCTTATAGTCTTACCCTAGATTGGGGGATCAGGAGGTGTGATCTCGGGAGGACAAAACCACACCTTCTTGCACAAAAAAATCGCCTTTTACAAGGGAAATGGTACATTTTTGTAGTGGGGTTTTCTCCCTCGATTCAAAAGCGAAATCGGGTGGGATCACCGAGGGGCGATCGAATGGGGTGGAGGAAGATCGGCCCGGTAGGAGCCAAGGAGGAAGTGCACCGCACGGCGCTACTATCGGAGATCAACGATCTGGCCAAAAATAGCCCTAAACTGCGCAGTTACCCTTTAACTGTGAGTTAGCTGTGGGATCGGAGGAGGGATCCTATTGATTATGGGATCTGGAGGAGGGATTTCCGAGGATGGGATCAATCGAAAGTAAAACTATCTAATGACCTTTTCAGATGACGGGCATTGGCCAATAGGCTGCCTTTCATAATATTTACCCGTTTTCTACGTTTCTACGGGCAAAAATGCAAAAAACAAGCATGAAAGCCGTCTATACCCGCCTTTGGCTGATCCAGCAAGGCTGATAACGGGCCCTTTAAATGCTTGTAGTGGCAAAACAGAATGCCAGACATCCTCCTGGTACCAACGACTAGTTGACATCCTCTTAGCTGACAATACAATTCTCTTCATTTGATTTGCAGCATCGATGGTGGGGAGTGGTAGTGGGTAATGTTCAGAGACGGTCGAAGGACGGAGAAGGTAGTGGGCAGGTATGAGCCCACTTGTTCGTTTTCGTTTCATAGGTTGATCCCTTACGCTCTACGTGTATAACAGGACATTGGGTAACTTAAGCATATTCTGCAAGGAAGGGCAGGAAACCAGCATTTTCGGACAACAAGGATCGCTTTTAACCAGAGATGACGCTTACAATCTTTTGCAGTCCGCTGGTAAGAAAAATGTGGAATATACTAGATCGGCACAATACCTTATTGCCCAATATGGGCTTGATAACGTGGAAGTTTTGGGCAACCATCTCATTCGGTTGTTTGTGACATGTAAATGTTTGGTTGAAGCCAGTCAAGCGTTTGGAAAAATCACATAGCCAAGTGTGTATACATGGAGTGCAGTTATTTCAGCATATGGAAATGCTGGACAAGCAGGATTCATTTATGTACTACAATGCAACAATTAGGTTTAAAATATGACAAAAATACTTATCTTTCTACTTTAAAAGCATGTGCCACAGTTTCTGCTCTTCATCAAAGGAAGGCATATCCACTTGAAGATCATTGAAAGCAGCCTAGAACCAGAGGTTATTATTGGGAATTCCCTTATTGACCTCTATGCCAAGTGTGGTAGCTTGGAAGGAATCATGCAATATATTCAATAATCTGCCAACCAAAAATGTGGTAACATGGAATTCAATGATGGCAGGGTATACACAGCATGGTGAAGGTTTCCTTGCTCTGGATTGCTTTGCTAAGATGCAGGGAAGAGGGAACAAACCCAGATAAGGTTACGTTTCCAAACGTCTTAAAAGCATGTTCTATCCTTGGAGCCATACAGAAGGGCAGGCTCACTCATCTCCACATTTTGCAACAAGGTCTTAGATCAGATGTTCTGGTGGGAAATACTCTTCTTGATATGTATGCCAAATGTGGTAGCTTAATGGAGTCACAGAAAGTGTTTCATGAATTGCAGCACCGGGATGTTGTATCTTGGAATGCAATTATCATGAGCTTTGTACAACACGATGAAGGTTGTCTGGCATTAGAATATTTCCAAAAATGCAATTGGAGAAAGTATCACCAGACAAACTCACATTCTCTAGCGTCTTAAAAGCATGTGGCTTTAAAATGTAAGTTAGAATCAGACATTGTTTTAGGAAACACTCTAATGGATATGTATGCTAAATGCTATAGCCTGAAACAATGCTGCAAAGTCTTTGAAACATTATCATACCAAACTGTGGTGTCCTGGGGAACAATGATTATGGCGTATATATAGAATATGGGAAGCTAAATCTTCTATAGATTGCTTTAGAAAGATGCAATCAGAAGGGTTAATGCCAAATGAAATCACATTTGCAACTGTTGTAAAAGCTTGCAGTGACACAGGAGACATAGAGCAAGGCAGGTTCATTCATGATCAGATCTTGAAATGTGGGATTGATTCAGACATTGTTGTGAGAATTCTCTTATTGATATGTATTTCAAATGTGGGTGTTTGGAGGAAGCATGGAAATTGTTTGATAAAATGGAAGAAAAGGATATAGTTTCATGGGCCAGTATGATCACAGGATATGCACAGCATGGCGAGGGTCTTCTTGCCATGAAGTGCTTTGAGGAAATGCAAAAGAATATACAGCCTGACAAAACTGCATTTCTCTCAGTTTTAGTTGCATGTAATCATGCTGGCCTGGTAGATGAAGGCCGTTGGTATTTTGAATATATGCATGCATGCTTAGACATGATGCCTGACATTGACATTTACAATTGCATGATTAATCTATTGGGTCGTGCCGGATACCTCAAAGAAGCAGAAGACCTCCTTCAAGCAACTGGTCAGCAAAATACAACAGGATGCGTGTCTTTAGTTAACTCCTGCAAAATGCATGCCAATGTGGAAATTGGAAGATATTGCTTCGATAAAGCTGTCTACCTAGATCCACAATATGTTCCCGTGTACGTTTTAATGTCAAACATCTACGCTGACTCTCAAAGGAAACTATATCGACAAGATGATGCTAGAAAATGTCTCAGGATAAAGAAAGCGAGGATGTCTTTCATCAAGAAGATGATATCTAGTAAGAATGAATGTGGTGTTAAATGTTTATATGTATGTGCTGCTCCATCTGCACACTTTTTATATCTATGCAAACTTTTTGGATGGTTAAACTACTGTTCATATTCATATATGCATGTTATGCCCATCAAATTCAGTATAAAAGCAGAGGTCTAGGTCATATATGCATGTTATGCCCATCAAATTCAGTATAAAAGCAGAGGTCTAGGTACTGCTTTGGCAACTTATGGGCCATAATATGATTACATTGGAATACCTTGTTGATATTGAAATCATGCATATATTCTCATGGTGTTATGAACACGACAATGTGTAAGGATGATACCTACCCTAATGTATGTGTTCAGAATTGACTAGATTTGACGAATCACAATGCGGTAGACAATCTTATATTGGATGTTGTGGAGTCCATCTGTTCTAGCAGGGATGCCAGTTTTAATTAAGGGGGGCCTTTAAACCACAGCTACCATTATGAGCTTCTCTTGGGGCTGCTGCACATTTAGTCAACTATAATTTAAACCTTAAGAATTCCCCAAGGGGATATTCTTCTATGAATGGAATCTAATTTATTGAATTTTCTCATCCCCGCATTCAAAATTTTTGAGGATGAAAATTGTCTAGCAGGAGCAAGCTCCTCTTGTAGACATTGCAGACTGTCTCTTTGCAGTCCCAACATCTATGATACATGCATTGCTCAACTAAATGCTTCAAAGCAGATGTCTAATGATGAGAGTTCAGACAATGTCATGTTTGTCATTTGTGAGTCTTGCCACTAAAGCGTAGAGACCTTGAAATAGGTGAACGCAAAGACACAATGCCATGTGCGACTTTAATGGGTCTTGCCTTCTCTCACCGTTGTCCTCATCTTCCATCTCAATATTGCTTTAAAGCCATCAGTAGATCTAAGTTTATCATTTGTGTGTTGCTTTCTTAAGATTCTTCTACTCAGCAAGGTCATGAAATACACCTGCACGTCTTCTTCGATTTTCTATCTTGTCAACATCCTTTTGCATGTGAGCATCTGCATAAATGTTAGACATAAAAGCACATCTTGCGAGGGTGGTGGGATCTAAATAGGTAGCTTCGTCAAAGCAACGCCTACCTAACTCCATCTTATAGAACGTTCTGCAAGCACTAAGTAGTGAAATCCAACCAGAGATACCTGGTGTTTCGATCAGACACTGTTGCAGTAAATCTTCTGCTTCCTTCAGCCATCCTGTATGCCCTAGAAGATCTATCAAGCAGTTATAGTGCTCTGAATCTGGCAACAGGCGATGGTGTTCAATCATATTTCCTAATTGCCAGCAAGCTGCATCTGTTGAGCCTGCCCGACCACATGCAACAAGGATCAACAGAAAGGTGACATCATCTGGTCTCAATCCCTCTTCTTGCATCTTTTTAGAGCAATTTATTGCAGAAAAAGCCTCTCCATGTTGGGCATATCCAGCAATCATTGAATTCCAGATCACCACATTTCTTCTCTCTAATTTGTCAAAAACCGTTTCAGATTCCTTTAGAACACCACATTTAGCATACATATCAACAAGGATACTGCCCAAAATGGTATCTGAATTAAGTCCAAGTTCTAGGGCTTGCTCATGGATTAGTCTACCCTGTGTTATGGCTCCTATATTACCACACGCTGTCAAGATGCTCGAGATTGCCACTTCATTTGGCTTAATGCCATCTTCTTCCATCATCTCAAAACACTCAAGTGCAAGCAGGCCTTCACCATTTTGTGCATACCCTGCAATCATTGCACACCAAGAAATTATGTTTCGATTTAGCAATTTGTTGAAGATTCTCCTTGACTCATCTAGGCAACCACATTTTGCATACATGTCAACAAGTGCATTTCCAACAACATCAGAGTCAAGTCCACGTTTTAAGATCTGGTCATGCATAAGTCTACCATTCCCTGTAGCTCCTAAACTACCAAACACTTTTAAGATGATTGAAAATGTGAAGTTATCTGGCTCTATGCCCTCTAATTGCATTTTCTCAAAGCAGTCAAAAGCCAAAAGACTATCATTCTGTGCGTATCCTGCAATCATTACATCCCAGGACAGCACATCTCGACTCCACAAGTTGTCAAACACTTTACAGGACTCTTCTAAACTATTGCACTTGGCATACATGTCAACAAGGGTGTTTCCCACAACAGTATCTGCTTGAAGCCCAAGGCTAATAAGACTACCATGAATAACTCTGCCTTGCTGAATTGCTTTACTCTTGATACATGCTTTCAAGATACTTGGAAATGTAACTTTATCTGGCTTTATGCCCTCTTTTTGCATCCTATGAAATGATTCCAGGGCAAGAACCCCTTCATCGTGCTGTACATAACCTGTAATAACTGCATCCCAAGCTACAACGTCCCTAACAGTCATGTTTCTGAATACTTTGTGTGATTCCTGCAAACTGCCACATTTTGCATACATATCAACAAGGGTACTTTCCAGAACCGCATCAGATCCGACGATATGCAGTAATATCTGTCCATGAATAAGTCTGCCTTGTTCAATGCATTCAATATGACCACATGCTTTTAATGTGCTTAGGAATATAACTTTGTCTGCCCTAACGCCATCCTTTTGCATCTTCTGAAAACAATCTAGGGCAAGAAAATCTTCGCCATGTTCTGCACACCCTGAAATCATGGCCCCCCAGCATACCACATTCAGAGTTTGTAAACCTTCCAAGACATCACGTGATTCTTCTAAGCTTCCGCATTTTGCGTACATATTGATAAGGGTGCTTCCAATGACAACATCAAAATCAATTCCACTTCCAAGAACCTGATGATGGATTTCCCTTCCTTGTTGGAGAGCACCTATCATGCCACATCCTTTAAGAACAGCAAGATAAACACATTTATCAGCTTTGATGCCTGAAAGTTGCATTTTGCTATATAGAAGAAGGGCATCTGCACCACTCCCAAGATTAGCATGAGCTGAGATAATTGCACTCCATGAGTACACACTTGGGTGCAAAATTTTATAAAATGCTTGATTAGCTTCATCCAAACATCCACAGGAAGCAAATAGACGAATAAGATGGTTGCCCAGAATTTCAACAGAATCAATTTTGGCAAAGACCATAAGGGACTGCACTCGCTTGCCTCTATCCAGGTCCTTATTTCTGCTACACTGCTGAAGAAGGCAAAATGCATTGTCTCGGGATATGGGGATATGCTCCAGCTCCAAAAGCTCAAGCGCTTCATCTAAACGTCCTGTCTTGCATAGACTGCTCAGGTAGTCCAAAACCCTGCACAGGAGGAGCAAGGACAATATGGACCAACGTTCAGATGAAAATAGAGTGAAAACTTATACCTGGGGGAGGAAGCGGAAGCGAGGGCCTTTTCTATGCGCCCCGCTAGCATTATTTATCCCATTCTTGCGTCTTAGGAATTAAACATGGAATTAAACCAGCCTCATTTCGAATTTTGGGACAGATTTTGATAGATAGATAGATAGATAGATAGATAGATAGATAGATAGATAGATAGATAGATAGATAGATAGATAGATAGATAGATAGATAGATAGATAGGTATTTTAACGTCACGAAACCAATGAGTTACGTGGGTGGCTGCCCAATCCGCCATACCATTTTGGAGCCAATTGATGCGAGTATCGCGGACTTAATAAGAATCATGAACAAGGAAAGTTGGAATAGAACATTTTTGTTACTTAAGTTTCATGCTTCCAAGAAGCCAATTTCATGTTCCTAGAAGCTCTTGATTTCATGTATTACATAAGATTTAGTATATAGGAATGTTTAGGTGTCGCAATTTCTGGCCTAGAAAATTTCCTAGAAGCTCTTGATTTCATGTATTACATAAGATTTAGTATATAGGAATGTTTAGGTGTCGCAATTTTCGGCCTAGAAAATTGGCCTCCGCGCGGATATTCATGTATTACATAAGATTTAGTATAAGGAATGTTTAGGTGTCGCAATTTCCGGCCTAGAAAATTGGCCGACCCTTGAGATGTCTTGGGAGGCCAATTTTACGGCAGCCTAATTTGTTTACCTAAACGCTGTCTTTATAACGGAAAATTGGTGTGGGGCATTTTTTTGGGCGTGGCATTTCACTATTCATTTCTTTTTCCGTCTGGCCGAGCTCCAGCTATGGCGTCGACTTGACGCCAAGGGGCTAGGCTGCATCGATCGACTCTTTGTTTACATTTTCTGAATCGTCTTCGCTGTCTTTTTTGTTTGATACCATTTTAAGTCGGCCTTGAGGAGTTTTGTCGAAATTCTTGGAGGATCTTTGGTTTCCTGTGTGTTTTCGGAGATTCTTGTAGCGTTTTCAAGCGGTGCCCCTCTCTCCTTATAATAATAACCATCATTCAATTAAATTGGGATTATGTCAATTCCAAAATTACACCAACCTGCAGTAATTTTCTAGTTTCCTAGGGGGCTTTTGTTTTTTTTTTAATCTTTTTTTTTTTGGACTTGATAAATCACATAAACATTGCAATTCCCATGTGTCTTTTAGACATGCAAAACAGAAGGGCAAGTTCTTTAAATTCATGACATCAGAATCCTGGAACATTAAGATGAAAATAATGTATAATCTGATAACATATTACATTATTTTCCAGGCAAGAACAACCCCAAAATTATGGATACATGAAACGAATAGCATTAAAAACAATCATATATTCCAATAAAATATTAAGGGACCAATCCATGTTTTTTCACATACATAGCAAGGTGTGGTTCCATGTCAGCTATTGTCTAGTTCTGGATGTGATTCTAACACTTCACCAACTGTCATCCACGGTGGCGTTCCGGCACAATATCGGCTCCGGGGCGTATATTATGCTATGCGTCGCAGCGTACCGCCACCGATTGGCGTGTGCATGGCGATATAACCAAGTGGGTAGCCCCTAGGGGGCAACTTGCTAAGAATGTGCATTAGTATTAATGTGCACATTTTTCAATGTACACATTAATGTGGGCACACATTTCCATGTGGCCACTTGATGCCAAGTGGGCCATACCCATAGGTGCAATTAATGTGCACATTTTCCAATGTACACATTCATTAATGTGCACACATTTCCATGTGGGCACATTTGGCCACCAGCCCTTAAGGGCAAGTGGGCCCATTTCAATTATCCCACATGCCAAAAGGGGATGGTGGAAACCCTAGCCAACCCCTTGTCTATATAGGGTTGGAAACCCTAGCTAACCTAATTTTCGATTTTAGGGCTTGAACTTCTGTTTTGGGCGCTTAGCGACCAAAAGCGCATCGAACTTCATTTGGGAGAATTGCATTCTTAGTTTCTCACGGGTTCGGCGTTTGTGGGATGGTGAGAGCTTCGGTCGGGGAGAACCCCTCAAGGATGGTATTTGGCCAATTAGATAGTCTAAACCCTATTTTAGTCATTGAATGGTAGGTTTAGCCTATTAGATTGCCCGCGGCCTCCCCTCTAGATCTTTAGATAGCGATTCTAACTAAAAGAACCTAACTCTATGTTGTAGATTAGATTTAGTTCTTTAGTTCTCTGTGAAGGAATATATGGATGATGCATCTCTATGAACTCCTTGTATTGGGAAGGGGTAGAGACCTAAAGCTTTGTAGTTGATGCTCCTAGGTAGCCTCTCTAGCACCTTTGTAGATGCGGCACGTGCAAGAGCCACACACGTTTGTGGGTGAAGGGGCAGGCGGCTTATAAGGAGGTTCATGTTCGACTCTTGAGCGACCCCTATGGTGTGTTGAAATGCTTGCTAGGGGTCCTTTGTGACTAGGTCTAATGGCTTGCCAGCTGCGTGTGGGCAAGGCATGGGCTCGACCACTTTCGTGAGGTGGTGAATATGACCTTCCATTGAGTTCAAGTGGGATCACGAGGCGGTGGCCCTCTAGTCACCTTAGTCGGCATTTGTAGATCTACGGAGGGAGAGATCCCTACACCCCATCGGGCTGGGGAGATGTAACCCGGGATATAGCCCCCTTGGCTATGCATCCCGTGGGCTCTGATCGAGTCCCAACACTTTTCAGCCTACTGCAAAGTGTGTGCCTGAGGAGGCGGATGGAGTGGACAACCCAATGCCATGTTCTTATGCCCGCCAAATCCATTGCCATGAATTGCATGCGCAATGAACTCTGGGGAGACCCAAGCTTGTCGGTCCATCCACGTAATGCGAGCCTTGGGTAGGATTCCCTATGTGATGTCTTTGGTCTTTGTCTATGCGAGATATGTGGAGGACCATCGCATTGATGGTCATATGATGTTGATGTATGTGCTACTTGACATGTATGTTTACGCTTCATGACTAGGTAGGCCACGAGGGAGGCGGGGTGCAATGACCCTTCCACTCTTCCCCACTTTGGAACGTCCGCGGTTGCGGTGTCATGTGGAGGCCTGTATTAGCATGGAGCTGGTATGGGGGATGAACTCTGTTTGTATACGGTGAGGGCAGGTAATGCGAGTAGGGGCGTCCGCGATGGTATCGAGCTATGTTCTTGGAGACCAAGAGCAAAGCAGCCATGTTCCGGTAGCACTAACTTGATAGGATCCTCAAACCTCGGAAAAAAATGAAAATTTTTTCTCATTTTTGTAGTTTATGCTAAGCTAGTAGCAGTTAAAAAGAATAGAAAGCGTAAAAAGACTAAAATTGATGAGCCAACATCAAAAGTAGGATGGTCTCACACGTCGGCGCCCGGGATGATTTCTACATTCTAGGAATGCGAGTAACAGCGTCTTGAACATTCGACTGACACCAAAAAAGTTGTAAATTACAATTAAAATATCTTGATAATTCTAAATTTAAGCTAAGAATTAGTAGATTTAGCATGTTACATGTTAATTTAATCTGGGCCCCACCATGTCTCACACGTCGGCGCCGGGCCCGGGGTTTCTAGATTCTAGGAATCGGTGAGGCATAGCGTGAGACACTGCTAATTAGGTGTTTTAGATGCCTTAGACAACCCAAAAAAGGTAGTTAAAAGTTGACCTAAAAGTGGCCCTATAAATAGAACTGGACCCCCTCCCATTTTTTAGTCCTTCACGAGAACTTCGCATTTCGTATTGTGTCAAGGCGATCTTAGTAGCGTAGCTCCAATCGAGCAACAGTAAAAATGATAGCCCGCGGCGGTACAAAGGAAGCCTAGCAGCGGATCCTCCGGCGCCGGCCTCCGGCCTTTCCGCGGGATTCTTGAACGCCTTCTCCACGTCGGCGGATCTTCGCCGTCGGCGAGAATCGAGTCGGACCCGGGCGACCACGCAGAGAGATCTTGGAGGATCCAATCGACAGACGCCATGACCCAGATCCCTCAAACCAAACTGGGCACCTACAGAGGCGTGAAGCTGGGAGCGCCAGGATAACACCGTGGGGACGCCAACCCACCGTGAGGAGCAGAGGGAAATCAGCTTAACCCACCAATAGGGCCAAGAACAACCACAAAGTCGGTATCCACCGCAGGAGGGGAGCGCGCGTGTAGGAGAGGAGCAAAGAACCGGGCCGCAGAACTCACCCCCGGGAGGAAGAGGCCGACTTAGCACGCCCGTTACAAGCACGGTCAAACAAAATGTGAGCGAGATCAAAGGGTGAAGAGTTTTCGCCGATCCAAGAAGAGGAGGGCCAAGGCCATCAAGGCGTGCAAGAGGAAGTCGGGTCAAGGTTAAAAGAGGGCGTAGAACCTGTCATCAACGAGCCGTCAGGAGAGGAGACCCCTACCACCACCGACGACATTCGGACTAAGACTACGGCACGGGCAAGCAGAGACGGGCAAGCTCTTCAAAGCCCGGTGTTCGTCAGAGAGGAAGAGGTACCTCGAAAGCAGACGGCCCAAGAGCGGTGAGGAGGTCGGGCGGTGGCGGCCCCCACCATTTCCAACGATGGGATAGGGTCAAGGCCCCACGGCCTAACGGGAGAAACCCTATGTGATAGACCCCTAAAGGTCTATCAGAAGAGGATCGAGGAGCCGCACGCCAGTATATGGCAAAGTGGGAGGCCTACAATGCCTATTACCGGGAGCAGGGTGAGAACGATTGGCGGGCACCAGGCGAAGAAGCAGAACACTAAAGCCCCCTCCACCAAAGCCCAAGCCCCTAATGCAGCGGGGAAGAAGCGGAACAAGAAGAAGCGGGGAGGAAGGCGGGGCACTCCAAGGAGATCCGGCCACTTCCGGAAGAGCTACTGGACTCGATTCCCCGGCCCGTTCCAGTCACGGGTCCTTGAAGTCATTCAAGAATACAACACGGACATGCGTGGCCGATGACGAGATGTTCTTTGTGTTTGCAAGAGGGCGGCGAAGCCCACTTAGTGAAACATTTTTGAAGATTCAGCGGCTGCCGCGGTGCCGCGAAGAAGGGTTACCCTCATGAGGCGAGGATATGTATCTTGCCGGGCACATCAAGGGCTTAACGACCTTGAGTTTTGTAAATAAGCTTTGGGAAAATTTTGTTAATATAAAGAAATTTTTGTGTAAATAAAAGTGCCAAACCTTGTTTAAATAGGTCAAGATAGCGATCCTAGCTTTTGTTTTAATTAAATTAGAGTTTTGAGCAAAATTGAGGCGATGTCTCACACGTGCGCCGGGGAATGATTTCTACATTTCGGGGAATCGGTGCAGGCATAGCGTGTGAACCATGTAAAATGCCCAAAAACAGCTCCAAATCCACCAAGTAAGGGGTCAATTGCACTTCTTTCGATGAGTTTAGTGGAATTCTGTCTTAGATCACCTAAATTGAGTAATCCTAGCCCAATTGGGACCTATGTCTCATTACGTCAAGGCCGGAATGATTTCTACATTTTAGAAATGTTTGGGGTATAGCGTCGTGAACCCGTCTCATTTCTTCACTAAATGATCTCCAAATTGCACAATAGGTTGATGCGGTCCTTAGCATGCTCAAACCCTAGAAATATACTTCAAACTTGCAATTGCATCACTTAATAGGTTAGAATTGCCTAATCTCATTAAGTTCTAAGTCACCCAAAAATTAGGGTTTTCCCTTTTCTATAAATAAGTTCCCCATTTCTCAATTGGTACCCGCAAATTTGCTCCCCCCCGCGCCTAGGGGCGATCTTTCGGCTCCCGAAACTTACGCATCCGTTTGATACTCCCTTCCTTGCTAGATCAATGGCTCTGCTGATTTTGGAGATGATAATGCAGCGCCCGATTGCCCATCTTCTTTGAGGCGGATGTCAGCGACATCTTCAAGTCTTTGTGAAAGAAATCGACATCAAGCTACTTTTGAATGCAACCCGACATATAGGGGTGCTAGCGAATTTCAAGCTAGGGTAGGACCCTCCCTTGTTCAAGTTCCCCTTGCATAGGATACTTTGTTCCCCGGCCAATCCCTTCAAGCGGCCTTGGCGACATGTCCCCAACATCGCCAAATACTTGACTAACAAAGAAATTTGAGAGGCTACCCGGGATTACATGGTCGGCGCCAAGCGGGGACCAAGTACTTCTCTTACAATCGGGCCGCCCTAGCCATCTTCTTATCCCACCGCGCAGGAGAACCCGATGGGGGCAACCTCTATCCCTCCGATGGAGGTAGACCCCATAGCTGGCGAGGGGAAGAGCAAATCTTTAGCTGCGGTATCAACAAAAGCGAGGAAGCAAGAGAGGATGAAAGAAGAGTCGGACGACGAAGGATACCGCGAACTTTCGACTTCGGACGAAGAACGGCGCCAAGGAGAGCGAGGGCTGATCAATTTTGAGCAGAGCAGCCAGGGCATCAGAGTTGCTCCCCCCACCGGGCTAGGCATCACAAGCCTAGCCCCTATCATCATCGGCGGAGAGGAGTATCTACTCCTCAGCGACATCGAGAACCTCCCCGGAATGTAGGGAGAGGGAGCTCAGGTTGGACGAACTGCTCCACCAACTGGTGGCAGACCGAGACACGGGCGACTTCATCGTCAGGGGAGCATCAGGACCCCGGGCTCAAAGTGAGGGAGTCCCACACCCACCACCGGGGAGACGACCTGGCACATCCGGCCCTACTGCAAAGATAAGGCAATTGATGGACGAGGGGAGCTGCCAAGGAGGAGGAGTTCCTCGCCCTCCAAGAGCAGATGGGGATCCGTGGGAAGACCACGAGTATCCAATGCCGGGTCCTTCAATATCACCCTTGCCAAAAGGAGAAGGAATCGACCCTCAGAGGCTCGACCGCGACAATTGAAGACTACTGAGGAGCTCAATCAAGTAGAGGGTCGACAAGCACTGTTGAACACGTGAGCTGGAAGCCAAACAAGCGATAGCTTTCGGGCTAATAATAATAACGGCAATTGCCGTGTACTACTTTACCACTGGCGATGGATGGGAGAATAGCGGTAATTCCACATAAGTTGATCGAAGAAGAAGGAGTGTTTATGCTGATTGCACTCGAGGCCGGCAAGCATGCCGAATAGCGGCAAATGTCGACTATCTTTGTCTTAGTCAAGAGGGCAATGGCACTTGACCTCTTCGACCGCCATCCCCACCGACGCGTCGGGGGAGATTAGAAAGGATGCGGCCCTTACATCCGAGAGTAAGCGGGGTAGAAGACTGGTGAGAGCCATCAGGGAGGCTCGCCCGGCAAGCATCATCGGGAACTTGGGTCACTTTCGGTAGGGGCGGCCCAAGTTAAGTTTCTTGAAGACAACAGATCTTACCTGGGCGATTTCAAGACTAGCTAGACTCTTGATCCAGGAGACTTTTTGTATTTAAAATATTATATGATATATAAATACAATTACAGCGCACTTTAAATGTTTTGTTGATGTATTTTGCCCCACAATTATACCAACAAACATAAACAATGCAAGAGAACAAATGGAACTAACCATATAGCCATTAATCACTTGTGGATGCAGCTAGAGGGCTAAGCCTTGAGGGGAGCGACAAGCTGCGAGACCTTATAGAAGAGCAAACCCGCCATGAGACCACCCCGGCAAGGAACCTATTTGAAGATAGGAACCCATGACCCCAGGCGGGAGATAGCCCAGGATGAGGACGGATCTGGAGCAGATAAAAGGCATTACCGTCCGGTGCAAGCAGGAGTGGGTCGGTGGGCAATGCTCGATTCTTGCCGCAAGCATCGGCTTCGGAGGGAAGGAAGGGACAAGAAGAGGAGCAAGAGAAGGAGATCCCCAACCCGGAATCTTCCGACTCAAGTTGAGACTTCGGACTCAGGCCTCGAGGAAGAGCGGGCTCGAAAGGAACGAAACGAGGGAAGGCAGAGGAACACCCCGGAGGGGCGACAAAAGAGATATCGGGGCCTCGACTACCGAGGAAGAAGGTAGATTCCGCCGACCGGGCAATGTATGGAAGGCCTGGCTGGAACGATTCCGAGGGGAGAAAGGGTCGCTTGGAGGCAGAGAGCATGGCTGGGGGCCGAAATGGCGAAAGTATGGAAATGCCCATATGGCATGAAGGATAAGGACAAGGCAGAGTTGCAACGGCCAACTTGAAAGGAGCTTCCGGATTTGGTGGAAGGGGTATGCAAAGGCACACGGCTTAAGCGAGGGGATGCTTGTAAGTTCGAGAAAGTTTGCTAAAGCCTTCAAAGCGCCATTACGTTCCCAAGGGAACATAAGTCGGCATGATGCGTTAGTTTTACGGGTTGCAGCAAGGCAACAAATCAGTTCTAAATATCTGGAGGAATTCATGAGGCTAAAGGTCATGTGCGAAGTTGGGAGAGAAGCATGCAAAGAGAAAGCTATATCGAGGGGGCTGAATGAGGAGATCCGCGAAGCTTGTGAGAGCAATAAACCCTAGGGTGATGCTCGAGCGGAGAATCCAAGGCTATAAGCTTGCGAGGGTCGGGACCTCGAGAATAGCGGGCACAAGCGCTGTGATACTTCGGGGAGAAAGGCAAAGCGGGGAAGCTATAGCCCGGGGCAGCGAGTCGTGTCCGGCTAGAGCCCCATATGGTGGGAACCGGGGGAAGCGGCGGGAGAAGAAGCGAGGTGTCCTTTAAGGACAAGCGAGGAGAAGTCAAACTACTCCAAAGCGGTGCAATCCTTTTTGCAAGCGATGCCCAAGGAAAAGAAGGTGAGTGCATAAGCGATTGTGCTTTCGGTGCTTCCAGCGGGCCATAGGACAACAAAGCCGCCCCTCGTCATGAGTGCGGCTCTAGCCCGGAGTTGGGAGATTGGGACACCAGTCGGGACGATGGCGGCCGAAGAGGCCCGCGACTACATTCAGGGGTGAGTGTCACATCTTTGCATAATAGATCTGAGCAAGCAAGAGAGCCAATATAAGGTAATTTCCATAGTAGGGAAGGCTAAAGCTAAGTCCTTCATAGTCTTGATAGACTTCGGGGAAGTAGCCATAACTTTGCATCCGAGAATGGTTCGGATGTTGAAGTTGAAGCCGCTAAAGTCAAAACCAAGACCCGTTGTTTTAGCAAGTGGTGCGATGCAGCACGGCGGGCAAGAGAATTAACCGACATCGACTTGCGGGGATTAATATCCGGATGGGGCAGAAGTAATGGGCATTGGAAAGTACGACTTGATCATAGGAATGGAGTACCTTGGGCGCGAGGGGCCATTATCGACCGTGGAAAGCGGAAGGTGACCTTCCCAGCGGACGGCAAGATCATTGAGATAACGGTAAGGAAGTTGTCCCCATCATGCGGTGCATGTCTTCTAAACGGGCTGTTCAAGTGCATCAAAGTGAGCAAGTGGCATACATCTTCAAGCTTGAGATTAGTGAGCGGAATCGGAAGGAAGCAAAAAGACAACGGCTTTCAATGAGGGGTTGCGAGCAAGTATCTCGGCTAATCCGCGGAGTTCCATGATCTCTTTCGGATGAGATCAAGCAACTCCCTCCTTATAGGGGAGTCGAAGTGCGAGATAGCTTTTCGAACCGGGGAACAAAGCCAACAAGCAAGGCTCCATATAGAATGACAACAACGGGGAGTTGTCGAGTGAAGAAGCGGTTGAGGGAGCTGCTTTCGACCTAGGTTTCATTAGACCTAGTGTCTCGCCATTTGGGGCCCATTCTTTTTGTCAAGAAGAAGGATGGATCCTTGAGGATGTGCATAGACTATAGGCGGTTGAATAAGCACACCATTAAGAACAAGTATCGCTCCCAAGATGGGACGACTTGATGGATCAGCTCAAAGGTGCAAAGATCTTCTCCAAAATCGACTTAAGGTTGAGGTTATCATCGATCGGGATAAAGGAAGAAGACATCCATAAGACCGCCTTGAGCGGTATGGGCATTATGAGTTCCACAGTAATGCCTTTAAAACTTATCAAATGCCCCATAGCGTTCATGAGGCTCATGAGCGATATCTTCGGGGAGTTCACGGACACCTTTGTGATTGTTTTCTTTGGCGACATTTTGGTGTATAGCAGATCCCTTGAAGAAACGCATTACAACACTTGAGAAGGGTGCTAGAAAAGTTGAAGAGGCACGGTTATGGGCCAAGTTGTCAGTGTCGCCGCCAAGAAAAAGGTGGAGTATCTAGGTCATGTGATCTCGCGAGAAGGCATCTCAACAGACCCGCCAAGATTGAAGCCGTCATTAGGGGCCCGGCCGAAGAATGTGCATGAAGTCGAAAAATTCCTCGGCCTAGCGGTACTACGGGAAGTTAGAAGAACTTTGCTAAAGATAGCAGCCGGATTAACGGACTGACGGCGAGGGGAGAAGGTGAAAGATTGGGTAGAGCATTGGCACAAGAAAGCCCAAAAGGGGTTGAATTGTTGAAGGAAGCTTTAACAACAGCCCGGGTCTTAACCTGCGGACGGGAGAAAGATAAGCTTGTAGCATCGATGCGAGTAAGATAGCTACAAAAGTGCTTATGCAAGAAGAGCGTGTGGTAGCGTATGATTCCGGGAAGATGAGCGACGCCGAGACAGCGCTACCAACGATCGGGGAGTTGCTTGCGGTTGTCGGGGCATTAAGAATATGGAGGCATTATCTCTTGGGAAGGAAGTTCCAATTGGATCACAGACCATGAGCCTCAATATGTATTCACGCAACCACACCTTAACGAGGCAAAGGAGATGGATGGAGTTCCTCGAAGAATATGACTTTGATATAGTCTACACAAGGGGAAGCTCAATGTGGTAGCAGATGCGCTTTCAAGGCATCCCCGACAACTAGAGTGCATTGCAATGCAATTTCGGGCTCCAAATGACTTTGGTAAAAGGATTGAAGAGTCCTTGCCAAGCGGATGTGGATTTCGAGGGAAGTATGGGCAAGCCTTTCGAAAGGAGGCGGAAGCGGATAAAAAGCGGGAGGCCTTCAAGCATTATAACTTGGAGCTTACCTATATGAATACTTGAAATCGAGAGATGAGCTACTTAGCATTATATAAAATGGTTGAAAATTTGCTCACCTAGCGGTGAGCCCTTGTTGACCGAATATTCTTTTTGATAGACCTGAGGGTCAAGGCGTGACAATAATAATAATAATAAGAAGGAAGGCAAACTGTTATACCATAAGAACAAGTTATGCGTGCAATCATCGGGGTGTAAGGAAGTTGATCCTCCATGACCGCTGCCCCAATAGCTGGCCATGCGGGATTCATGAAAACATATTTCAAAGCACGTAGCGGCCTATTATTGGCCGAGAATGAAGAAGCGGTAGCTCGCTACATCAAGGAATGCCGGCTATGTCGCCAGACAAAGGAGGAGCAGCGAATTCGGGGGCATTAGAGCCATTAGCGCCGCCAAAGCGCTAAGTGGGAGGTAATCGGCATGGATTTTATCACGGGACTCCCAAGAACAGCGAGAGGCAAGGATGCCTTGATGGTAGTGGTCGACAAATTGTCGAAGATGGCACATTTTGTGCCTTGCGTAACCACAGATCTGACCATGGATACGGCAAAGCTCTTCACCAAAAGAGATCTTCGGGCTTCATGGCATGCCAAGGGAGATCATCTCCGTGAGGGGATCCGAAGTTCATGGCCTTTTGGCAAGACCTCTTTGCGACGATCCGCACGGCTATCCATGAACCGCGGCATATCATCCTCGGACGGATGGCGGACGGAGCGGACCAAGCAGGATTTTAGAGGACATGCTACTGAAACTATGTGCGGAATAAGCAAAGTATGTGGGAAGAATTTATTCACTTGGTGGAGTTTGCATACAATAGCACCAAGCGGGGAATCATCCCAAATGTCGTAGTTTATGATCAATTATGGCTATCGGTGCCTAACTCGGACACTTGGCACAACCCCGTGTCAAAAGTGGAAGTTTCGCGTGGCCGGATGTTGGCCGATATCACGTATTTCGTAGAGGAAGTTCGTGGCTATCACGCTAGCGGCAAGAAGTCGATCAAAAGAGCATCGCCGAGCAAGCATCGAAACGATAAGAGAGTTCAAAGTTGGAGATGATGTTTGGCTCAAGATTAAAGGTGAAGCGGTGAAGCTTCGGGATCGGCAATTGCAAGAAGCTTGCTCCAAGGTGGAGCTGGACCTTCGGAATAGTTAGAAACTAGGCAATCAAGCCTACAAGCTAGACTTGCCAACACACCTAAAGATTCATAAGGTCTTCCACGCGTGAGTTTCTGAAGAAGCATACCCCAAATCCGGGCGAAGTCTTGGATTATGTATTGTATTGGAAATGATGAGGGAACGGTGGAAATAGTTCGAATTGATTCTTGATAAAGCTTTCAAGAAAACGAGGAGATCAAGAATTCCTCAGTATTTGGTCAAGTGGAAACACTTACCCATTGGAAGACGCGTGGGTACTTAAGAAAGATTTAGTAAAGCGGTACCCACGGTTTATGGAGCAATGGGACGGCAAGGTCATCTCCAGAAGAAATCGGCTCGAGGCATGTCGATTTGTGTAGGTTAATTCTTGTATAGTTAAGATTAATCACGCATGCCACCCACGCTTAGTATGGGTGCATGCGTTGTCCAAACGATGGGACCACTACGGTGATCTCTAGGGCGTGGTGTAATGTCAATGTAGGCATGACCGCGTTTCGTTTAGGCGAGTGGAAGGTAGATTAGAAAGTCTACTGCCCGTCCCCGCGGAGTAGGCGACCTCGAGAGAAAGGAGGTCATTGAGGAATGCATTGATAGGAAAAGCACCTTTAGCCCCATATATGCTTTGATAGGAGGAATCTATCCCCCCGAGAAGGATATCCTCCTGTTGGGCAACTAGAGGTGTAGGCATGAGCGGCATATAGGCATGTAGGCTGTCTCATGACCATAATGGAAGATTCACCCTCTTCCCTCTGTAGGAGATTAGCCATGCATCCATGTAGATAGGTGGGGTGGTCACCATATAACCAAAAATTTTAATTAATAATTAAATGGTACTAACGTAAGTGTCGACCTGCCGAGCCCATTAGAAGCTCGGGAGGGCAAGGAGGTCGAGAGACGAAGACTTACACAACACAAATTTTGTTGGAATGTGTTGCAAGGAATCAAGGGTACCTCGAGCGTTAATTTTAAATTTTGATAAACTTAATAGTAATGTTAAGGGAATGTTGGAGTAATCGTTAGTAATGTTGGGGAATTGATAAGTGATTTTATGATATAATAATGTGATAAAAGTATTACCTTAAGGTAATCGTAATAAATGTGTAAGTATTATAGTAGATATCGTATGCATCGGGTTGATTGCAGGTTAGGAAGATTCCAAGGTGGGGAGAACCAACGATCTGCTTGGACGACATCATTTCAAGGTGGGGAGAATGTGGCGTTCGGCCACAATATCACGCCCCGGGGCGTATATTATCTTTTGCCCGTCCACAGCGCATTACCGCCACCCGATTGCATTAATGCGCCAGCGTATAGCCAAGTGGGTAGCCCCTAGGGGCAACTTGCTAGAATGTGCATTAGTATTAATGTGCACATTTTCCAATGTACACATTAATGTGGGCACATTTCCATGTGGCCACTTGATGCCAAGTGGGCCATACCCATAGGTGCAATTAATGTGCACATTTTCCAATGTACACATTCATTAATGTGCACACATTTCCATGTGGGCACATTTGGCCACCTAGCCCTTAAGGGCAAGTGGGCCCATTTCCAATTATCCCACATGCCAAAGGGGATAATTGGAAACCCTAGCCAACCCCTTGTCTATATAGGGTTGGAAACCCTAGCTAACCTAATTTTCGATTTTTGGGGCTTGAACTTCTGTTTTGGCTGCTTCAGCGGCCAAAACCGCATCCCGGACTCATTTGGGAGAATTGCATCCTTAGTTTCTCTGCGGGTTCGGCGTTTGTGGGATGGTGGGAGCTCAGGTCGGGGGACCCCTCAAGGATCAGGTGTATTTGGCCAATTAGATAGTCTAAACCCTATTTTAGTCATTGAATGGGAGTGGGTTTAGCCTATTAGATTGGCCCGCAAGCCCTCTCTAGATCTTTAGATAGCAAGATTCTAACTAAAGAACCTAACTCTATGTTGTAGATTAGATTTAGTTCTTTAGTTCTCACAGTGGAAGTATATGGATGATGCATCTCTATGAACTCCTTGTATTGGGAAGGGGGTAGAGACCTAAAGCTTTGTAGTTGATGCTCCTAGAGTAGCCTCTCTAGCACACCGTAGATGCGGCACATGTGCACAAGAGCCACACCGGTTGTGGGTGAAGGGGCGACCGGCTTATAAGGAGGTTCATGTTCGACTCTTGAAGCGACCCTATGGTGTGTTAGTGCTGTAGGGGTCCTTTGTGACTAGGTCTAATGGCTTGCCACTGCGTGTGGGCAAGGCATGGGCTCGACACTCGTGGAGGTGGTGAATATGACCTTCCATTGAGTTCAAAATTCGGATCTGGGCGGTGGCCCTCTAGTCACCTTGAGTCAAGATTGTAGATCTCGGAGGAGAGATCCCTACCGCCCCATCGAATGGGGAGATGTAACCCGTGGATATAGCCCCCTTGGCTATGCATCCGTGAGGCTACTGATCAGGTCCCAACACTTTTCACCTACTCGCAAAGTGTGCCAGGAGGGGCGGATGGAGTGGACAACCCAATGCCATGTTCTTATGCCAGCCAAATCCATTGCCATGAATTTTGTGCGCAATGAACTCTCCGAGACCCAAGCTTGTCAGTCCATCCCCGTGTCGAGCCTTGGGTAGGATTCCCTATGTGATGTCTTGATCTTTGTCTATGCAGATATGTGGAGGACCATCCTTCGTGATGGTCATATGATGTTGATGTATGTGCTACTTCGACATGTATGTTTACGCCTCCCAGCCTAGGTAGGCCCCGAGGGAGGCGGGTGCAATGACCCTTCCACTCTTCCCACTTTGGAACCCGTCCGCGGTTTGCAGTGTCATGTGGAGGCCCCCAGACAGCATGGAGCTGGTATGGGGGATGAACTCCTGTTTGTATACGGTGAGGGCACCGTATACGAGTAGGGGACGTCACAATCCCCATAGCCATATTATTCATAATAGGTATAAACTAGACCAGAAAATTATCTGTCACAATTTTTTTGGATCATAAGATGGTGATTTAGGGCCTGAGTTTGATTGTCAAAGCCAAGTTCGTCTATCATGTGATTCAAGTGTTTGATGAAGATAGCCTTGCCTGTGGTATCTTTCGGATTATAGAACTGCACAACAACAGATAATATATAATTTGATGCAACAACAAAAATAAGAATGATGATTAAAAACAATAATCCCTAAAATAATTGTCACTGATTAACTTCCTTGAATAATGCCTCATATTTGTACATATGTCAATGGTATACATGGATTCAAAATAATTTTTTGTGAAGGGGTGTAGCTATATAAGAGTAAGAAATAAAATAAAATGGTCATTATGTTGTATATAAAAGCCAAATAAAAGTAACAAGAAGTTTTAAAGGTGTTTCACTAGGATTAAATATATAGAATAGAATAGAATAGTATGCCTACCGACAGGCCAGTGAAAGCAGAGCATCCATTGTGGAGCGATGCTCCACTGTTAGAGTATCTTAATGATACTAGGGTGAGCACGTTGAGCGCTTACCCCAGGGAGTTTATGCATAGCATGTATAGGGATGAGCGAAGCTTATCTTGATAAGAACCATTGGCGTTGGTGAGGTGAAGCTCATCACTGGTATGGGAACTGTTACGAACCAAAATTTTAGTACCAAAAATTTCGATTTGTACTCTGATGGTTTGATGTGAATACAAATCGAAATTTTTGGTACTAAAATTTTGGTTCGTAACAGTTTAGGCAACAACCAGTATACCAGCCCCAGTGTACATGGAAGCCAATTTTTACTGGTGCATACTCACACAATTATTGTGGAGCTTATCCTGCTGCCTTATGGCAGCCCTTTTGAACCTACAAATGTAAAGGATTGCAAAAAAATTGGTATATAAAGCCACATCAAACCACGCCAAGCGTGATTTAATTGGTATATAAAACCACAACAATGCACTGCCAAGCGCGATTTGAAATCTAATCTTAATGCACCCATGAAAATAAATTACTTATTATTGAACAACATATTTAAGTTAGACAAGATATTTAAAACAAAATATCCTCCATTTCAAGGATTCGAAACATACTAAAGCTAGACAAAGGGATGAAATAGACTAAGAATGAGTAGCTAAAGGAGCACGTGGCCAATCAAATGCAAGGATTCACTAGTTTGTAAATCACGCTTAGTGTGTTTCTCTTTCTCTGCCTTTGACTTTTTGGGTGCAAATCAGGCTAGGTCCCTCCTATGCAATGCAACCCAACCCATTGATTCTAGATCATGCTTAGGGTCTTTTAGATTATCCTTCACTAATATTTTTGAATGCAAATCAAGCTAGCACCCTCCTATGCAACCCAACCCATTAGTTCAGAGAGAATACTTAAAGACCATCTAAAGCTATTAAAAGTGTTACCATTAAGAAAATTGATACCATTAGGCAGGGACGGATTTTGCTCATCTCTGCATGTCGAACCCTTCGTGGCTTTCACAATGGAAGATGCGGCATGCGGCTTTCACAATGGAAGATCGAAGGCAAAAAGAGCTCTGGCGCACTCTGGCGCCTCATATCTGCTTGAGGGATTTGAAAGTTTTCTGAGGCATTTTTTGCGCCCAAAGCAGGAGTATTCGCCTCGACCGCCATACAGTTCCCAAGCTTCCGTCACTTGATCTGCCATTTTTGTTCTCATATCCAAAACAGGTTTCGAAATCCTTGACGTTTCAATGAAGCCCTCTGCAAGATTGACGGAGCCCTTTTGATGGGTCGTATTTGTATCCCATTTCTGATAGCAACAGATATATCACCATTGTTATCTGGAACATCCCCAAAACAAAAAATTTGTCTCCAGTCATTAGAGTTTGCAACAGAACTGGATGCGTCTGCAGAATCACATTTTTTGTCTATTTTATTTCCCTTCCTTACATCCATTACAGGATACTAAGCTTATTCTTGGAAGTTTGGTCATTGGAAGCAGATTACAGGAAACTAAGCTTATCGTTGCAGGTCGTTTGGTCTATGAAATATGATGAGCATGCATTCTCTCTTCTGCCTTCTACCTTCTGTCTTTCGGCTCTTCTATGGCAATCTGCCTTTTCGGCTCTTCTATGGCATCGGAGCCTGCATTCTGCCTTATGTATTGGTGTCTGCATTCCTCAATATGGTGAGCCTGCATTCTGTCTTCTGCAATCTGCCTTTTTGGCTCTTCTATGGTATCTGGCATCAAGCCCAACAAGGGGTCGAGCAAGAAACAACAAAGGATCGAGCAAGAAGTTGGAGCAGAAAGCACAAAAATGGGCGCATCTTGCGCTTGCATATTCCAGGAGTTTAAATCTTCTCAATGCACTTTGAATCTAGTTTCTTCGGAGAAACAAGCTGAAAATATGAATCAAAGTCTTCATAACGAATTCAACGAGCACATCTGCAGCATAGAAGGACGAAAGAAAAAGCCCTGGATCGAAGAAGAAACCCGGGGGTTTCACCTACTATAAAGGGGATACGCCACGTGCATTAATGGGGTCAGCAAAAAACCCTCCGTATACGCCTTGTCCAACCTTCTAAATGCCCCTAGAAAACCCCCTAGCCAAGCCCCACGTTTTAGGGTAAAAAAAACCCACCCCTTTCACTCACATGGTATATACGCCTTAAACTATGTGACATCCCCGGGAGAAGAAATCGCAAGAGAAAGCACATCGTAAGATGGAATTTGAATTTGCTCAGGAGTCTTTTATCTAATTTTTGAATATGCATCAAACCAGTCAATACGAATCCAAAAAGCAAATTTGCAGCATGAAAAGCTAAAAGCCAAAGTTAGGGATCAAGCACAAAGCTACAAAAGGAAGCACAAAAGGAGGTAAAAAATGGAAGCAAGCTGGTCTTTTATTCAAAAAATGGTTCAAAGAATGCATTCTAATTGTGGAGTAGAAATGATCCAAAGAGTTTTCAAAACTCAGCTTCACGGATGAGCCATCGGAGCATTGCAGTCTAATCCGATTCTTAGCTTTTTGTCACGCTAAGCATGTTTCTGGTCTATTTTCGAGTTGATACATTTAGAAAAAAAAATTTTCTTGTTTTTTAGTTAGGGCGAAATCACACTAGGGCCGACCCAAGAAAAATGCGTGGCACATTCAGCCACCCGCCAGACCCTATTTTCATTTTTATCCCGATACTATATCACACCTATGGCTGCCTAAAGCGACACATCAGCCTCCACATCAGCGATTAGAAACGGGGCTCCGCTCTCTTCACGGCAGCATCTCCATGGATTGGCAACCATCTCTGGTATCTCACTGCTCCAACATGACAACACAATAGTACTCTTACAATACTCTTGTAATAGGTACCCATTCTTCACCTTTGTTTTTTTAAACATTTCACTGAAAAGATTTGAAAATATTTTTGCATGACTCCTTCATTGTACAAGAGATTGAACTAATTCTGTAAGCTATGGAAGAGGATTGTATTTTTAAACATGATGTCAATATCGAGGATGAGGTCTTTGAAACTTGCAATGGAGCTGAGCAGAAGGATCATCCTTATGCAAAAAATGAAGAAATTGCTGAGGCATAAATGCCAAGCATGGTCTGTTTGCTGTATATTTCCATTTCATCATTAGAATTGTATTGATTGTGAAACATTTAGTTCCAGGTTGAATAAAATATTGTTTCTTCTTTAATTGGATTTCTTAAGTTATTGCAGTATGGTGAGATGAGATCAGCTATGGGATTTTATCCGTTGGCTTGTTCACTTATGACTAGTTATGTCACCAAAAAATCCACCACAAGTCATGCTATTTATTGCAATTAAATTGCTTTCAACATCGACAATAATCAGAATCAGATACCATATTTCTACCTGCATGAGAAAATTTCCTTGGATGTAAATCTCTGTAAGCACACCCCATAAAAATCATTCATAAAAGCACCATAAATTCTAAGTTTTGAAATTTTTCATCTACTAAACTAAACAATGAGACAATCATGACTTTAAAATAATGAATTCAATTTATATAATCTGTAAAGCAGATTTCCAGGTTTGATGATGTATACATTTGTGTAAGAAATTGACGCCATGTTTCTTGAGGTATGCGTGTCACAGGCTGTGGCAAAGTAACTCATAATTAGACTACAAAACATTAGATATCTGTTACATGAGCCTTCTCGCCTACAATGCAGATTATTCAGAATGCAGTCTGCAGATTTTTGACACCCTGTTTTATTCTTATACATGTGGCTTGCTTTAAGAACAAGAGCCTACACATTACTACCACTGTTTTCAGACTTTTTTATGCAAGGAGCAACTAAATGGCAATATGATAAATGCTTGTGGTATCTTTGAAAAGCTGATGGATATGAAACATTGAGCATAACATTCAGAGAACTGGCTCATATTCATAACTAGAAATTTGGTTATGTAATACTGTAAATGAACTATAGAAAGGAGATGCATATGACTGAAACATCACAGTTCTTTCAAAAAGAGCACGTGTATTTAAGTCTTCTTGCAACAAACCATGGCCAATTACCACACATGCAAAATATGCCATTGACTACCCTGTATGCACAATGCAAATCCCTCATAAAGTGCAAGTAACAGCACCAATAGAAGCAATAGCAAGTACAAGGTACAGGCATGGTGCTCAGCTTTAAATGTTTAGCACATATATAGGCCTAATACGTTGCTCCAATACCTTTTCCTGCACCACCATGCTTTAAATATATAGGAATATATACTGATACTCCTTTTCCCATTGACCCATCATAAATGCCATTGTACATTCTTGCATGTGCCATTGACCCATCATAAATGCATTTGTACCATCATAAATGCCATGGTCCATTCTTGCATGTATCATTGACTTTATAATGTGAATCAAATCATACTACAAATGCCATTGGTGTATACATTAGAGCCTACTACTGAAAAAAGTCTGTGTATCTCCGTGTGATCCATGATGTGTAGTCGTTGTTTATGTTTTACTCTTATCAAATAGGTTACTTAAGTTCTGTTGTACCATGTAAGTCTTTTTGTAGCAAGAAAATATTTGCCAAGCCTGGTCATATAATTCTACTTGTAAACTAAATCAACCATTACGTCATGCATCTTTGCTCCAGCTATAATCATGTAAATCCATCATAAAATGCATAAATGAAAGGTACAGTTTGCATACTATTGTCAATAAACTAGATTGCATAATGCAGTACATGTGAAGAAAACGTGAAAGAATACAATGCAGACGAAATTAATCCCATCGATCCGAGCCATCGGATCGCCATTCTGGGAAGGGACGAGCGCCTATATTAGGCCATTTTCATTTTGGCTCGGTTATCGGCGTCTTCTCACAGCAGCTCTTCTTCTCCTCTCGTGGCTTCCCTCCGTCTTTCCTTGTCCATTGCTTCCCATCTGTCTTATCATCTTTGCTTCCCTCTGTTTTCCCATCACAGATTCTGAATTTTTCCTGCTCTTCAACCTGCATTTGTTTCACATTTCTTTTTGGCTCGTCATCTTCTGGATTTGGCCATTTGATAGGTTGTTCTTGTTGTTTTGTTTCAACTTATGATGTATACAAGTATCTTTTTATGAGGTATGGATTTCTCTCCTATCCGCAGGTTCTTCCACACCCAGGCGGATTTGCCACACTCCCGATTGTTTTGGCGGATTTGTACGCTATGGTTTGGCTTCCGTGGCTTTGCTTGCTAGTTCTTTTATGCTCATGCATTTCTGTCTTTGCGTTGCCGTTTATGTTATCAGGAGTCTATAGGAGGATTGCTCTACATGGAGATCCGTCATGCACTATCATGAATTATTGATGTACTTCCATGCGATTTAGACCGTAGTTGGGCTCGGTTGGATGATTCCTTTTACAGTTGAGCTTTTCTTACATTTCGGTTTATCTATACGCATGCATCCTCTGATGGATTGGTTTTATACTTCTCTCAATTTGATCTTTGGAACATGCAAAGGAGCATGCAACAGCTATTTTCTTTTATAGTATTGAGTGCAGGCAGAGCAGGGATCGGTTCTCTCCAGAGATTTGCCTCATCATTGATTCGTCGAGGGGCGGATCTTTTCAAAGCAGGTTGGATTCGTCGGCACTGCGTGGGCGGTTGACCTTCTTCTTTTGAGGCGTCCTTCCTCGGGCTTCACTGTGACCGCAACCCATCACGGCCCAAGAACCGTTGATCCTTGACTACGGACCAGCCTTTCCTCTAGCATCTCCACGTTTTTCGTTTCCTTATAAGCCTTTTGCCATTTTGGCTTTTTATTGCTTTACATGGGTCTTTGCTATCTTCGGATCGGCCAGCTCTACATCTTTGCTCTATTTTTCGACAATCGCCTTCCTAGTGCGGTCGAATTTGCTCTGTCTTTGCTTGGTTTTCCCTTGTGCTATACTTATGTTGCGATTCAACACACCAGCTTCTCAGAATCTAGCCTGCTGTACCTGCCTGCAACAGGCCCATGAATTTCGAAATTGGAGTTATGCAGCCGATTGGAGCCAGGTGGACAATTTGCCGAAGCACTCTAAGCATCGGCCATCGGATTCCTTTGCAAATCAATTATGGAGCTTCTCCAACGAATCCTCCTTCTTACATAATCTGATTTCGGCCTATCCTCACTGCATTTGCTTCACAAGCATCTGATCCTCAAACTCTTTGCCATTCGATTCCCCATTCGATTCCCCTTTCGATCAACTGTGCAACCCATGTCGGGGTTACCTTATCCTGGTATCCCCATATTTCTTTTATTTCCTACCCTATTACCTAAGCCAAGATTTTCCACCATTACAAGGTTACATTATCTCTGTATCCTCAGATTTTATTTTAGACCTCCTTCGAAGCATTCAATGTTGGTTAAGGCCCGGGATAATCTCTCAACTCCCTAGCATTCGGCTTTGGCGGATAATCTTCAGATAAGTTTTTCGAATTCCACATTTTCTTTGGGTTGTGCATTGAATCAGGTTAAGTTTAGTTGTGCATTTTTCTTTGTCAAGCTTATTGCGGAGTTTATAGTTTAGAAGGGGCTCTACCATGTTACTTGGTTTTTGTGGCATAGGGTGAATTATGATATCCGAATATCCGCATTTTTTCCTCTGGGGTTTCTTACCATATTACTATCTAAGTTTGGGTTTTGCAAACACTCACATTGTGCATTGAATCAGGTTAAGTTTAGTTGTGTATTTTCTTTCTCAGGCTTATTGCGGAGTTTATAGTTTAGAAGAGGCATGTTACTTGGTTTTTGTGGCATATATAGGTTATCTTATGCCCCCTTTACATATACCTCGGAGGGAATTACGAGTCACATTTACACTATATTTTCTATCATTTGGGTGTCCCTTTTCTTTTTCCTATGCGGGGTTTTCGATTGTTATATTTTTCTCATGTCTTATTCATAATTGCATTAGAATATGAGGCATCTAGGGGCTTTTGTTTTAGGGGGTGGTTTTTCCCTCCCATGTTATCTCTTTCGTATGTTACCTTTTACAAGTTGATGGACATCTAGTTTTTCTATATGTGACATTATCCTTTGAATTTGAGGCTTTTTCATGGTTGTTTTCGGATTTTTCTTCTTTGCACTTGTGTTTTTATCGTGGATTCGATGCACCATACTATTTAAATGGGTCTATGCTCTCCTCGCGCTGTTTTTCTCTTGTTTATGTTCTGGCTCACTTTTTACCTCGTTTTCGTCTTGTGGTCGTTTACTTGGGATGTTGTCTTGTTTTCATAATTCTACGCTACAGTCTCTTGGTTTATTATCTTTTTATTGCCTATGGATTTGTGGCCACCATCTTAGGGTTGCATTTGTCCTTTTTACATTGATGCATTCCATTTCCATGGTAGGTTCTTGTATGGCCTCCGTTGTGTGTTACTTCTCAGGGCATGTATCTCTTTTGTATGTTATTTTTTATATTGTGGTTCCCATGTGGTTATATGTGGCATTCTTTTCTGTGTTTAGGATTTTCCCCATGGTGGTTTGGGTTTTATCTTTTGCACTTGTGTTTGTGTCTTATGGGTGATGCACTACACTTGGCTCAGGTGGTATACGTTATTCGGGTGGTATTATCTTCTACATTCTAGGTTTCCCCTAGTTGTTGGATTTTATTTTCTGCACTTGTGGTTTATCTTGTTTTTGATGCACCGCACTCTTCAACAGTTGTCTGGGTTATTCCAGTTGATTTTCTTGTTTATGTTCTGGCCCGCATTTTTACTTTAGTTTCTTTCTGTAGCCTATGTGTTGCTTCCTCGGGCTGTGCTGTTGTTTTTCTATTTTATATGCTGCATTCTCATGGTTTCATTCTTTTGATTGCCCGAGATTTATTCACCACATTTGCCAGGTTGCACTTTGTCTTTTTATGTCTGTTGCCAATTGTTTAAATATTGTTACCTGTCTCGTGTATGCCATCTTAGTTATTTTCAATATTGCTACATGGCTTGTGTTCCAAGTATTCCATATGTTGGGGGTTTTTTGCTTAGGGTCATGTCGATGCTTGTTGTTCACATATTTACTATGGTAAGTTCCTTCGTAGTATTCTTTTACGATTATTGATTTTTGATGGTTCTTATGAGTACTATACCGGGTTCTCTTCTTGTTTTCGCATCTAGAGTTGCCTTTGACTAGACATAATGGGACCTACTCTTTGACGGTTTCTTGTCTTGGAATACGATCAATGGCAACATTTTTTGTATCATATGGTGGTTCCTTCATTTTGCTTAGATACATGCATTTTTTCTATGTGCTAGATGATTTTTTTATTCTATTGATTTTTTATGGGCTATGGTTCCTCCGTTTTGCTTAGATATATGCATTTTATGTGTTCGATGATTTTTCTTCTATTGGTTCTTTATGGGCTTTAGGTTGGTGGACCGATATCTCTGCCGCTTTTTCATCACGTGGTGGCTTACTCAATTTTATCTAGATACATGAATGTGGGTATTTTCCATTTCTATAGGGGGATTGGTTATTTATCATGAATCGACTCTTTTGGACTGTGTACATTTGTCCCTGATAGAAACAATGTAGAGCCACTGTAGAGACAATGTAGAGATAATGTCGATGTCCCTTAGTGATCTTATGACCCTCGTTGCTGGGGGCTACCGAGTCCTATTTGGCACCTTGTCGTTTGGCGTTGTATTCTTGCAATTGTTCTTTTCAGCTTTCGGTTTTCTGGCCTTAGTATTACACGTCATTTGTATTTGTGCTATTTAGCTTTTTCTGGATACGTCGCATGTTGCGTTTGGCACTTCCTTATACTCATTCAACCTTTCACATTCTTCTCTTTGCCATGTTTTTTGCACTTTGTCATGTTTTTGCATTTGCGAGCTCCTTTGCACCATATTTATCCTTTGCAGCCTATTCACCTCATTGGATTCAACTTCATGTCGTATTTTCATATTGTATATTCTTTCCTTGATTTTTTAGTTATGGGGAGATTCGTCCATTATTTTGCCATGCTCACTCGATCATTTTTCGTATCCTGCTTTCTGTCGGTATGTAATCTGATGTGGTTTTGGGGATTATAGCATTATTCATGTTGTTATTAAGGCGATCGTGTTTTACACTTTTTTCGGATTGGGCTCTTGTCTGTGGTTATTTTCTTGTTGATTTGTTCATTGGCTTGCATTCCTCTTTTCTCGTATTTATCCTTGGGCTTAAACCATAACTTTATTGTCTTTTTTGGGGACTTCATTTGTAGCTCGCTATCATTATGCATTGTGCTACCCTTATACATCATATTTGCTATTTAGCTATATTTGGATACAAATTTCTGTTTATCATGTGTTTTCTTCCACCCGCTGGGTGATGCTTTTCTCCACCCCCCGGGTGATGCTATCCCCTCTTTTTTCATGAATTGTTGATTTTTTCTCATTTCTAATCGCTCACATCAATTTGGGTGCTTGTAGTTTTGCAGTTTGCCGCTTCACCATTATGCACATTCTTGTTCTCCTTAATCGTTAATGGGTGCCTTCTACATGTTCCCATTCTTCTCGCGCTCTCGGTCGTTGGCACTCCTCTTTGTCTCACCCTCGCTACGTGCTTCGTTACTTGACTCGACACCTGGCGGTTTCGCGGTGGCTGGGCTTATAGTTTATGAAGTTACGCCTCATTTTTTCTTTTACGTTGTGCTCCGAATTACCTTTAGTTTCCTTCTTGATCTTCCTTTTGCTCGGTGCTAGTATGTCTACATTCTCTTCTTCGCTCTCAACCCTCGTTTGCCAAAGTTTGTTTTCCTATTGGGGCCTTTATTCATGGCTTTTTGCATATGGTATTTGTCTTCTGACATCACTCCACATTTCTCCTATGCTACCCTGAACCGGACCTTGGCATTTTCACTCTCCTCATTATGAACTTCTTTGCTTTAGACTTCTTGTTGTCAACCTCTTTTTTCTTATTGACATTCCTCCGAAATTTGGCTCATTCCGTTGGTGTTGGTGCGGTATTGGTAAGCTTTGAGGCGTTGCTTTTTAGGTTCATCTTACCACTCTTGATATTCATCTTCCTTTATCCGGTTTATGGTTTGACCTCTTTTCCCGAATATTGGATCCGCGTGATCTGCATTCATATCATATGTGCATTATCAGCGTTAGCGTGGTTTTGTTTTTCATCGCCTTGTTGTCGGGCGCCGTCATCATGGCGGCGTGCTTTTTTCTTTTCATTGTTTTTTCTCTAATGTCCTTTCCTTTTTCAGGTCATTGGGCTGATACCGAATCCATAGCGGGCGCTTCCAGGCTCTTCTTCTTCAACCGTTTTCTCCCCACGACTCGCTCAGCCAGCTCTTTGGTTCTTGTCAGCGTGTAGCTTCCGGACTTTTTCGGACCCTCGGTTTCCTTTCTCCCTGCCACTCCAAATGAGACCAATTTGCCCGTGGTCATCACGATTTCTTTATTTCGCTTGCCTTCATTCGCATGTCCCCCATCACTATCCTTCAAAATTTCAATTTCCACGGTTCCTATCATCTCTTCGATCCTCCGTCCGGGACCCTCTTTTTCGCTCCTATCCTTTCTCTCTGCGTCCTTTATCCTATCCGACTGCTCGAGGGTGGTGGCAGGAGTATCTTCTTGCTATCGGCTTCACCTGGAGGTTTCGCAACGACTAGATTTATAGTTGAGGAAGTCCTTTGGTAGTCGGCGGTTTTGTGTCTCTCATGAGTCCCTTCGAGAATCCCATCGATCCGAGCCATCGGATCGCCATTCGGAAGGGACGGCATATTAGGCCATTTTCATTTTGGCTCGGTTATCGGCGTCTTCTCGCAGACTCTTCTTCTCCTCTCGTGGCTTCCTCCCTTCCCCCACTACTTTGTCGTTTGGCGCATGAGTCTTTTTTCATTTTGTATTTTTGTTGTTCATGCCTCTTTGTTGTTCTCCACTGTGAGTGTGGCTATTCTTATGTTTAGTTCCATCGCCACCTTTATTCTTATGTTTACGTTCCATTGCTCTCTTGTTGTGTTGTTCTCCACTGCGGTGATGCTATTTATTTCCACCTCGAGGGTGATGCATATTTTTACATAATGGTTCTCCACCATTTGGGTGATGCTTTATGTTATTTTATTTCCACCTCGAGGGGGTGATGCATGTTTTACATAATGGTTCTCTCACCTGCTTTGGGTGATGTTTTTTTTTTTTTTTTTTTTTTTTTTTTTCTCTCTCTCTGTTTTCATTTTCGGACCTTCTTGGTGTAGCTTGTCTTGTTTGTTTTCTCGACCATTTCTGGTGTTCTTTTTGGAAGTTTTTGGTATTGTTTTGCGAGGATTCTGCTTGGTTTTGCCGCCCGTCTGGGGTCCTGCTCTATTTCTTTTAGCCATCACCCCTCTCCTTGGTTCTCCATGGACACATTCGGGAGGCTTTTGCCGTTCTTTGGGGTCGTGCTCTATTTTCGTTCGCCATCAACTCGTTTCTCTCCGTTCTCCAGGCAACACATTCAAGGTTGTTGGGACCATTTCTCATTAGGGTTTTCCTCGAAAACCCGAAAAGGCGGGGTTTTTATCCCGGCGAGAAGTTGTCGCCATTACCCTTTTTATTTTGCCTTGGCAAATTTCTTTTTAGGGGGTAGTCCGATATTGTTCCTATGGTCGGCTATCCCCTCTCTCTCCCTAGTTTTCCACACATTGTATACTGCTGCTGTGATGAATGACAAGTCTATCTATCTATCTATCTATCGGTAGATTTTGTGTCTCTCATGAAGTCCCTTCCCGAATAGAAGCATTAAAGTGCTAGTGAATTGAGATTTTTACTTATCAATTCATATTTGAAAAGCCATACACCGCAAAGTTGCGTAAGAATTTTGGGGAAGTTCTTGGAGTTTTGAAGCCTGTTTGCCTCTGATAGAAATGGAAATTGGGGCGATTCAATTTCTGTCTATGGCGCCAAGTTTGTAAGAACGTAGGCATACGTGGAAAGAATAGGCGTACGTAGAAAGAATAGGTGACTGGCTACTTAGAAAGTTGGGATGGCGCTCTCGCCCGTCAAAATCCGTGGGGTGCCAAATCCCACGCCACCATTTAGGCACTTGGTGTAATAGGTAGGGTGCCAAAAAGTATCCACTTGGCATTATATTATTTGTGCAATTAATATCATTTTTTTAGTTCAGCCATAATGTGATTTTGCCCTTAAACTTAGCTTTTTGGATCATTTTCAAAGATTTTCAAAGATGATACATTTTATAAGAAAAAAAGTTTTTCATTCAGTTAAACTGAGCTTTTCTGAATTATCTTTTGGGTGAACCTTTTTTTTTTGAACCTGGGCATGTTTTTCGCATTAGGCTAAGCTAAACATGAAATCGAGCTTATTAGTTCACCTTTTTTAAGGCGAACTAGACATAGGCTAAGTTTGCTTTTTCTTTTTAATTTTGTTCCTTTTGCATATTTCTAGCTCCGTGACAATAACTTTGCGCTATTATATAAATGCTAGAATGAGTTTGGCAAGGTGGAATGCCTTCTAGTTTGGACTAGAAAGCCCAATGTTAGGAACTATATATGAATGTTGTTGGGATAATAGGTGGATTAACACTGTGATTCTATAAGACATATAATTTATAAATGAATCCCTTTCTTGTGAACTTGAACTAGATATACTTTTGCATTATCTTTGCTTCGTTTGTTTGTTTTTTTTTATTCTATTCCATTTGCATGTTTCTAGCTTTGCATGTTTCTTGTATGCTCAACATTATATAACTCAATACCTTTTTTTTTTTAATTTACTTTTGAAATCAGAATGGAATTGCAATTGCAGTTTCTTCTTCTAAAAGGAAAAGCTTGAGTCCCTTATCGTGCTATATTGTGAAATATTGTATATTCTCTAATTAATATGGCATTACATTTTCATACTTTCGACACGAAATGTATGAATTTAAATATGCTATTAAAAACATGCAATATGAAATTTATCCCAAAATTAAGACATAATCCCAATTTATTTGAATGCTGGTTTAATATTTTATTTTTCCACGTTCTTTTGCTATTCTGGTTTTCATTCTTTTGTTTTTTGTTAAATCTGCCTTGCAGGTTTCAGGTTCAATCCGGCTATAAGGTTCAAGATCTGCTAGTATTGAGGGTCAAATGATCAAAAATAGAAAACGGAAGCTGTTGAGAGGCGACAGAGAGGCATTTTATTGTTCGTTGTCCTTCATAAAGATGATAGCTTTGGGCGGATCCCCAGGGTTAGAGCTATTGCCTGCTTCTGCTGCTTTCTTGGCCAAATGGTCAAACCTTTCAGGGTAGATCCACATGCATAGAGCTTTGGATCTTCGAGTGATCTAGTTTATATGGTTTCAGCCCCCGGATCCATTCTTTGTGTGGTAGGTTAAGAGATGGGTTTGTGGAGGACCTTCGCATGGCGGAACAACCCTCTCTTATTTAGTTCTTTGTCTTTGATTTTTCTTCTGCAATGTATTTTTACTTTTAATTTATGGTTTTGCTTGGAGAGTTCACTTCCTTGGAGGATCTTTGCTTCATAGATTTCTTGCTTTGTGCGATTCGATTGGATCGAAGAGTCTACGTATCACGCTTTTTTCAATGCAACATAGATTTCTTGCTTTGTGCAGTTCCGTGGATCCAGAAGAGTCTTTGTATCACGTTTTTTTCAATGCAAAAGACTTCTAAATCTGTGTAAAATTTGATTGAATATTTTGGATAAAACTGTGTATGAATGTTTGTTATAACAGTGATTCTTAACAAATGAACTTTAAGAATCGTTGATTACGGAAAAGAATCCCAGCCAGGTGGCTCACAGACATTGGCGGATGGGGCAGAAAATGCCCCACCCAATTTTTACGGGAAGGGAACGCCGCATGCGGCATAACTTGCGGCGTTTTCGCACGGTAACCAACACAATCCCATTTTAAAAGATAGGATACCTTGAGTAACACACATAATAACTTATTAAAATATTCGATCTATAAACACATTGTTCGCCCACCAAAGGTGGGCAATTTACTAAGGGAAAGAAAAACGTAGTGATCCAAGAACTATAGCCCGGACAAACCGAGAGAAGAATAAGCCAAAGGAAGCAGAAGAGTGACCCAAGAGGAGCCCAGGAGAAGAAGAGGGACGCCTACTACGAATACCTCAAACGGTGGAGAGCATACAATTCTTGGGATAGTCAACTGAATATACAAGATTTGGAAAAGGCGAACGCCTTATGAACATCAAGAAGCCTCCCTCCCTCCGCGACCTAAACGCCACGAGATTCAACTCAGTCAAAATTTGAAGAGACCGAGCACTTCCAAGAGTACACCAATCTTCCGATCCAAAGAGCACTGTTCGAACGCCTACTTCGAGAAGCTATGCAAGAATTCAAGACGGACTATCTGGTCATACCAATGATGGTGCAGTGTTGCCGGAAGAAGTCGGAAGTAGAGCTGATCCAGCTATTCGAGGAGGCCAACCTATGTACAATGGACATTGTGAGAGTTTTAAAACCTCAAAATGCGCGGAATGACCCAGGTCATGCATTTTTTAGTTAAAATTTTCCAAAATAAGCCACAAAATGTTTGGCATGTACATTCTAGCTATTTTCCATACATTCTATTAGCTTGTAGCACTTCATATTAGTTTTTCAATCTATTTGGACCTCAACTTAAAAGAATTTCCACAATGACAAGAATCTAACCTCCCACCCAAAGGTGAAACCCCCAAAAAAACCACGTGCCAACCACTGAGGGCGAGCATCATTTGTGTTTGAACTATGAACCTTAATTATATTTAAGTTCAACATATTAGAAAATAGTAATGTCCAAGATGTTTAGGGTTAGAACACAAGACCCCTTAAGCTAGATAATAGACAATACTTTTTTTTTTTTTTTTTGAGAGTAAGGGTAGATTTTTTCATTAATTAGATAAAGCCATACATTCCATACACCAAACTGCAATGAAGCAGGGCTATGGAGATAATAAGATACTCATCTAGGGTGAGCATCTAATGAGAAAATGAAAATACAGTAGCCATGAAAATGTAGTACATAGTATCAAAAATATGGAGATAGTCAATAGTTTCAATAGTCAAAGTAGAGAATGATATCCAAGTCTGCAAGAACTTAGCAGTCAAGTCTTCTGAAGAGCTGGAGTCCTCTTTTTCCTGCAAAAGCAAACAATAATACTATCCATGATCCTTAACTGGATCTCAAAAATCATGGCATTGATCACCTTCAGTGAATAGGAATATGACATGAAAAACAAGCAGGGTCAACAGGCAAGGGATGATAATTATGGTTTCAGTCCAGATTTTTGTCAAACCACTGATTGTAGTGTGTGTAAAAGTCATCTGTGGAACCATGTGTGTAGCTGCTTCTGCCACAGTCATTCTGTAATATCAGTGTACTTAAGCTTTCCTTTCCCATGAGTAGCAGCAGGGTACCATATAAATCTGTAAGAAGCTTGTGGCTGTAGTATAACTCCCTATACTTTGATAGCTGCCTTTCTGACATACTGAAATGGGTGTTGAATATGAACTCAAACATTAAATGCATCTGCATGAATTCCCTTGTGAAAATTTGTGCCCAAATAGCTTCCCTTTTCTTTGAGCTTTCAACTTCTTGAATAAAATTGTCTGCCATGTCACACAACTCCTTTAAGGTCAATTTTTTCTTAGCTGGCTCACTCTGATGCAAACTGATCTCATAGTTGTCAATATCTGTGTCCAACTTTGTAGCACCTGTTCCTCTAAGGAACGTCATGTATTCTGTCACAGTCAGAGAAGGGTGCATTAGAATCAATTACATTTAGCTTAGATACGAATAAATCAAATTGGCCCCTGAATAGCCCAATTGAATTCCAGCTGGAATTGTAATTTTCTCCATATCTCCTCTTATGACAAGTAGCAATGGACTCAATGTCAAATTGAAAGTGCATTTTAATCCAAAAAATAGAAAAGGGTTTAGAAGAATAAAGAATTCTATTTCTGGATTTCCATATGTTCCACAAAGCTGTATGAACTAGAGAGTTGGCCAGGGTGTCTCCCTGTTGAATGAAATCAATGATGGAGTTGATGTTTCTGTTCTTAAGGTGAGTGCCAAGCTTGTCAAAAAACCAAATCCAGAAAGGTCTCAGTTTAGAACAAATAAAAATATGCTCTAATGTCTCATCCTGCAGACAACCCGAGTGACACTGAGTAGAAACATAACATCTTTTAGATAAAGAGACCAAATTCGTAAGGCTTTTGTGAGCTATCAACCATATGAAGAAACAAATCTTTGGAGAGCAGTAGGAATTCCAAATATCATTAAATAAGACCAGGGTCTGATTCTGGCTCAAGTTCCATTTCTCTCTACCCTTTATTGGGGAATCTATCACATTTATCAGATTGTAAATTTCCTTGACCTTGTAAATCATCTTACCATTTATGGAACAGCCAATAGATTTACTATAATCATTGAAATTATTGAAATTAGCTAGAATAGCTTTGAAGTGAAGATAAATCTTTTTATCAGTGGAGGTTCCTTTGAGAGCAGATTTCACAGCAGTCCAGGATAAAATGGAATTATTAGCTTTATAAATATCTTTGATAGTAGAAATTCCACTGTTGGTCCATTTGCTGTAGATCTTGGGGTGCTTTATAGCCATGACTTTGGAGTTATGATCAGAAAAAACAGGGGACCAAAACAAGCTTGTGTTCATGGTGGCAGCAGAAGAATCAATTTTCTGAAGCACTGGATGGATCATGTTCCAAGCCGAAATTAGATTCCTCATGAGAGGGGAGGTATTTGGAGCAGGGTGAAGATCAACAAAAGATGAGTCAGGTAGGGAACTTTTAATGCTTGGATGTCCTGTAGGATAGGAAGCATTTAGCCAATGAGCTATAAATTGGGAGGCAGGAGAGCAATTACCCAGAACTGTTCTCCAAATATATTTTCCTGCAAGGGAACATGCCTGTAAGTAGAGATTTTTGCATCCTAGACCCCCAAACTGTTTTGGCCTAGTAATTGACTTCCAGTTGACCAGATGACTTCCATTCCAAATGAAGTTCCTAATGGTTTTCTCCAACTCATAATAAATGGATTTAGGGGCCACTAGAGCAGAGGAGAAATATACATGGGAAGATGCAAGCACAGAGTTTGCAATGATTGTTCTCCCAGCAAAGGAAAGACAATTTCTATAGTTATTTAATTTCCTCTTTATTCTTTGCAAAATAGGATCCCAAAGGCCTCTCAGATTTGGATTTAGAGAGAGGGGCATACCTAGCAGATTTGAGGCTTGATTACAACTTAGAACTGAGATGCCACAGATTGAAGAATGGTCAACATCCCCAATGATTTTGCTTTTGTCAAGGTTTAAATGGACTCCTGAGGCAGCAGAGAAATCTGTGATGAGATCTAAGAAACTTGTGACATTTGCAGGATTGGAATCAAGGAAGGCAAACGTGTCATCAGCATATTGAGATATTGTGAGAACATCTAAGTTATTTGGAAGCTTGAGTCCAATAAGAGATCCAGAATTCTGCATACTAACTACACATCTAGTGAGCATCTCAGCCACAATAAGGAAAAGATAAGGGGCTAAAGGGCAACCTTGCCTGACTCCTTTTGCCAGGGGGAAGAAATTTGTGGGAGATCCATTTATGAGAACAGCAGAATTTGACATGGAATTCAAACCTTGAATAAGGGAGATTAGTTTTTGCTGGAATCCCATTTTTCTTAAAGCAATCTCAATGAAATTCCAGTCAACAGTGTCAAAAGCTCTCTTGAAGTCCAGTTTAAGTAGGATGCAAGATTGATTAGAGATCCTATTCCAATGAAGACCTTCCATTGCACTAATATAATTATCTAGAATAAACCTGTTGGGCAGAAAAGCAGATTGATTGACACTGATATTCTTCTGAAGGTAGCCTTGAATTCTGTTGGCAATTAACTTAGCACAGAGTTTATAAGAAGTGTTGGTAAGAGATATAGGCCTCCATTCAGCAAAGGAAGTAGGATTTTCCACTTTAGGCACCAAGGTAATAAATCCTGCAGAGATAGAGGAATGCAAATGATCTGAGGCCCAAAAACCATGCACAAGAGCAATAATGTCCAGTTTCATAATATCCCAGAATTGTATGAAGAATTCTGGAGGGAATCCATCAGGGCCAGGAGATTTGTTTTTTGAAAAACTTTGAAGGGTTTTGAGAATCTCATCTTCAGTAGGGATTGAAGTTAAGGCTACATTCATGTAATCAATGGAATTTGGCAGGACAGTATTTAGAGTTGCCAAGAATCTGTCTTTGGCCAAGATCTCGTTTGCAGTGAGATCAGTCTTCTTGAAAAGGGAAGAGTAATTGTCATGGAAGAAGCTTTTAATTTCAGAGGTCGAGGTCATAGTGGAGCCAGATGCATTGTTCACTTGAGTAATAGAATTTTTTAAAAGCCTGTTTTTAGCCACCCTGAAAAAGAACTTTGAGCTGCCATGATCTAGCTCACTGTTGTATTTAATCTTGCATTTAATGGCAGAAAATTTAGCTTCCCTCTCCTCTATATTTTTTAAATGCCTTTCAAGAAGTTCTTCCCCTACATGTAGATTGCAATTTAGAGGGTCAATCTGGAGGAGGGATCTTATCTCTTTCATTTTATTCATTAGATTTTCCTTCTCCTGGATTTTGGCCATATGTTTACTTTTAGCCCAATTCTTGATCCAAGCCTTAGCTTTTTTTATCTTGTAATAGAATTGTTTCATAGAATGGTTTGGAAGCACAGGATCAATAGATTGATAGAACTGAGAGAACTCCTGCTGGAAAGAGCTATTCTGTAGCAGAGAGCAGTTCAGCTTGAATGGAATATTACCTTCCCTTGGGGGATTTAGAAGATGCTTGGTATTGAGAAATTGAGGCTGGTGATCCGAGATGGACGTACCTTCATCACTTGTGACAAAACAATTATCCCAGAAATCTGAGATTGGATTGGAGATGTAAAATCTATCCAATGCACAATAAACTCTGTCTTGATCCTTTTGCTTATTGGACCATGTGAAGGAAGCAGTGGAGGATGGAATATGAATTAGGGAAGAGTCAGCCATAAAATTATCCCAATTCTGTCTTTCAGGCAAGGACATGTTTATCCTGTTCCCCAATTTTAAATCCCAGCTAGGAGTGTTGTTAAAATCCCCTCCTAAGATCCAATCAACTGAGGCATTATTGGAGATCCAGGAGTTAAGATCAGGCCAAAGATTTTCCCTTTCTTTGGGACAAGTGGAAGCATAAATATTAATAACCCCAAATGTGGAGTTATTAAGTGAGAAAGATTCTGACTTGCCACATTTGGAAATGCTATTATTAAAGAGAGGTGGTTGAGATTTTTCCAAATAATGCACATACCTCCTTTGGTGCCATTTGCTTCCATCCATATGGAGGAAGCCCCAGGATAGATCCAGTCACCCAAACTAGATGCCTCAAATTTTGGAAGTTTTAGCTCTTGTAGCAATATAATATCAGCATTATATTGTCTAAGTTGAGAAATGGCCCTCCTTCTCTTAAGGGGACCCTTAATTCCTCTTAGGTTCCAACTAATTATCCTCATGATAAGAGTAATTTACACTCAGATTCAGAGAAGAGAGCAGGAAACTTTCACTGTTTTTTTTTAGATTTCCTAGAGCCATGTTTAAGTTTCTTACTTCTTGTATTATTTGCAGGAGTATTAGAATCTTTTAAAATAGATTTAGGAGGAGGCTTAGTTTTCAGATAAGTGTCTCTTAATAATTCATCATCCCCCCATTTTGTATTATCCAGATTCTCCTTATTAAGTGTGTCAATTTCTTCCTCACTGTCAGAAATCCCTCCTGGAATGAACTCAAACATACTGTTTATAGAATTATCAAACAAACATTTCTTAGAACTATTTTGGAAGGGGACTTGCCTGGAGAATTGAGTACCCTTCTCCATGTCTTGTGTGTTGGAGATGATCTCGGGGCTGAGGCTTTGAGGATCTGCTTTGTGTAGTTGAGAAATTTGTCTGTCAGGTGTATCTAATACCACTTCCTTCTCTGTTATCCCAATATGATCTGTAGCTGCCTGAACTTGATCTTGATCTGTGTGGCATTGATCTAAACTTGTGGTCCATATACCTTCTTGCAGTGAAGCCAGTTGCATCTCAATATCTGCAGAAATTGTTTGATAGCCATGGTTCCCAGGAGGTAATTTCATTTCAAGATTGATGAGGGGTTCAAGCTGAGAATTAGAATTTGGGAGAAGTGTTTTGGAGAAAGGAACTGGAGATGGATTCTCTGAGGGTTTATCAAGATGATCAATTAACTGCTCATGATTTTCAGAATCCAGTAATGCATTAGAATCATGGTTAGTATTAATATTTGCAAGTACCTGGAATTGATTATAGCAGTGGACCTTTTCTTCTAATTCAGATTGCTTAGGATTAGCAATCTGGTTGCATCCTTTGTCCAAGTCTGTATCTGGAGTTGTTGTTGGAACCACTGTTTTTGAAGCAGAGGGATGGCTCTGTGAAGTTGAAATTTCTTTATCTTTTATAACCAAAGTGGTCATATTTTTGCATGATGAAGTATGGCTTTGTCTAAGTAATGAATCTCCCTTACTGCCTTTTTTTAGATTCAGATGATTTGACAGTCTAGAATTATTCAGAGTTTTTGCATCTTGAATAATTCTGTCCAGTGTAGAATTCAAATCTTCTGTTAATCTTGTAGCCTGATCCATAGGTGATTTGCCTTTCTGATTAAAGTCTCCATGTTTTTGAATGACTTTGATAGCATTAACATTTTGCTTTGCATGCAATCCTATTTTAGAAGTTGTATTTGATGTCAAATCCGAGACCATCATATCCTGTGAGATCTTCTGTTTTTCCTTCTCAATTCTATTCTTGTAAATTCTTCTTTGAGATCCATTCACTCTTTTCCAAGTAAAGACATTGGCTTTTCTTGGATCTTCCACTGATTTTGGTCCTTGCAAATTTTGTGAACTGTTACTGTTGTGGACTGTTACTGTATCAGCAGAATTGAACCTATTTGCCTCATTTAATTCCTTTAATGGAATTGCATTTTCTGTGACATCTGTTTGCTTGAAAGGAGAGGATTTACAACTTTCATACCATAAATGCCTGTAACCACATTTTTGACATAGAGGAGGCAGACCTGACCATCTCAGTGATAGGGATGATTTTTGTCCAAAAGCATCAGTGAAAGGAATTGAGGTTGGCACAGTTTTGGTGGTATCAATTTGAATGAAGGCTCGGGGAGGTCTCTCAGGGGAATATTCAGTTGAAATATATGTGCCAATGGAGTTGAAGAGAATTTTGAAACAGTCTTCATTCCAGTATATTGGATTTAGCCCATGTAGAGTGGTGGAAGCTATGCATAAGGACTCAAATGAAGAGATGTCTAACTTGGGATGCCATTTAAGAAAGCTTATTTGATAGCTTTCAAATGCCAAATGACCTCGATTTAGAAGGAAGTTTGCTGTTCTAGAGTTTTCACACTCAATCATAAGAAATGGATAATTAAGCCAATACATGGCTTTGATGAGAATACCTTTTTGAAGGTTTTGGCAGAAATTCCAAAATTTGCCAAGTTGAATCCCACTTTTGTTAAATTTGACTAGAACAGCTGTATCTTTCAGAATTGACATCTTAGCATGAACAGAAGGGAGATTTAAAGAAATACCCTGATATAAAGCTTGTTTATTCCCATCATTGGCACGGGTCTCCATCAGAGCAGCATCCAAAGCATTATCATTGTAGATATCCCTGGCTGGTTTAGGAACTCCATATGGCAGAGGAATTTGAGTGGAGGGGTGCAGGAAAGGTAGCCGACCATAAAGATCAGGATCCTTTGAGAGGTTATCCCAGACTGGAACCTTATGAGTTCTAGGATGCATAATCTGCTTATCAGAGAGAAGGTTAGAGAAATCACCAAAAAGCAGACAGTTTTTTTGATTTTCTTGGAGAAGTCTTAACTGGTTTAGCAAGATCGGGCGCTCCGAGTCTCCTAGATGAGCAAATTCGTGAAGGAAGGCGAGGAATTTAGGGCTAAAACTGTTTAAGTTTTCCATAAAAAAGGTTCAGGAGATGGCAGCAGAGGCACGTGAGAGAATTTGAAAAAAAAAAGAGGGAAGGAAGAAAATCAGGAAAAACAAGAGGATCAAGAAAGAGAAAGAAAGATAATGAAGGGAGAATGCTAGAGGAATTAAATCAAAACTATCACTAAGTGGTCAGAGAAAACATCCTCAAAGTCCAAATCCTGTTTCATTGTACAATTTCACTGTCAATTTCTTGTCAGTCCAATCACAATGTACTCGGAAAATTGCAGTAGCTTCTGTATTTTTGTTCCCTATAAATTCTTCCAACCAAGATTGTATGATCTCAACTTCAAATTCCTCACAACTAGGCACAAATGAATATTCTGAAATGAAGCTTTCCTCTGGGAACAAATTTTGTGCAACCAAGGATTGCCAAAGATGTGCAGCAGATCCCTTTAAGTGGCCACAAGTTAATCTGCCTCTGTCTTGGAGGATTACAAAAAATTTTGCATCCATTTGCAGGTGAATTTGCATGAATTCATGTGGCAGTATACTCGGATTGCTAGCCTCTACAAGGCTAGCAAAGAATTTGGATTGAATTGGAGGCTCGAGGGGCAGAAATTTTCAAAAAACAGGCAAGAAAGAGAGGCAAACAGAAAAATTTGCTAAAGGACAAAAAAAGCAAGAAAATAGGCGCTCGTGCATTTTTTCAAGTTCCCATCAAAACATCGATAATAGACAATACTTTGCATTCTTCTTAGCTTAGTTGCCGCTCTTAACTAACTAAGCATCTTCTTGTCTACACAGCTGTAATATAGCCAAACTTTTTTCTTAGCAACCCAGCTAGTTGCCAAGGGCTTAGAAATTGTTACCACACGTTGGTATGACACATGAACACATGGTGTCTTCCACCACACCTTTTGTGTGGTGGAACCCCCAAAAAAACCACGTGCCAACCACTGAGGGCGAGCATCATTTGTGTTTGAACTATGATCCTTAATTATATTTAAGTTAAACATATTAGAAAATAGTAATGTCCAAGATGTTTAGGGTTAGAACACAAGACCCCTTAAGCTAGATAATAGACAATACTTTGCATTCTTCTTATCTTAGTTGCCGCTCTTAACTAACTAAGCATCTTCTTGTCTACACAGCTGTAATTTTGCCAAACTTTTTTCTTAGCAACCCAGTTAGTTGCCAAGGGCTTAGAAATTGTTGCCACACGTTGGTATGACACATGAACACATGCCATAGATGCACCATCATCAGGTGTCTTCCACCACACCTTTGATATCATAGATAATTGTCCAGGAATTCATTCTACCAAGGCATTATTTTAGCCTAATACACCAAGTATACCCCTACGATAAGTCTCCTTACCACCCCATGACAACAAATAAGTACCTTTCTCAGCTCTTAGTAAAGTGCCAAATGCCAAGAGGGTCATTGGGTTAGAGTAGATAAAAGCATAAATATAGAAATTGTAGAATCAATAGAGATAAATAATTGTTGTCTGTGGTATTAGCTGCTTTGTGCACTTTAGGGCAGTCAAATAGGCCAGGTGAACCTTATTGCAGATCCTTGATCCCTCAACACATGAACCACTCGACCACATCAAGCAATTCGAAACTATGAAAACAACCTTATGGAGGAAACTTCGACAAATCAAAGATCAAGTCAAGAAACAGGGAAGCTTGACTACAAAAGGACAATTGAAACATCAAGAACAATCACATGAGTTGCCAAGAAGGGCTACTCAATAGCTAAAAGGCATCAGGGCACTTATGCCTTGATCACAATAGGGAAGAAACTTGGGAGAAACATTGTCCAGCCAAGGATATCCTCCTAGTGCCATATTCTCCACATTGACAGATTATTGTCACAGCTCCACCACCAACAAGTAGATGACTTTATTGACTATTCACATCATGAGTTTCAGAGATGAGACCAAACAAATTTCCTAGGAGGGCAATTATCTCGGACATACATGCCGATGGCAATGTCAGATCTAGACTTCACACAGAGGTGCTTTGAATACAGAAGAATTACAAGCCATCAAGGCCAAACTATCCAAGGATAATAGTATGGCCAAACTGCAATTGACTTCTTCCTCATCAGCTCTGATTCTTCAGAATAGCTATATTGGCCTTGACAACACCATCTCAAGACCATGATGACCTTCTACCTTAGAGTTTGGAGATCAAGCACCATCGAGAAGAGACAACATGGGGGTCAAATACCAACATTAATAATAACTGATTATTGGAGACTATAGTTCCTGCACATGGATGTGAATAGACTCAGCTCCCAAGAAGAGAGGTTGCACATTCCAAAGTGGTAAAGCACTCAACGTTGTCTCAATCTTATAGCGGCAACATGAGACGGCTAAGGCGGAGAAATGAATCGACCTCTAGGGGCGACCCAACAACATCGAATCAAGAGTTAGAAGGAATTTCCTCAAATCTCGTAACCTCCATGATAGGATGAGTCAACATGGAAGATCCTAGAGAGTAAAAAACATTACCTTCAAGCTTTTTAGGATGAGATACCAAGACCTTACATTGTACACTACGTCATCAAGTCCACAAGTATGGATACCTTTTAATAAAGAAAGTCCACATCAATATTAAGGAGGAGGACAATCAAAATATCTTCGACAAAAAGAGCACATCACATGAATGGTGCTTCAATAATGGAGTGCAAATCATTAAAGTTGTTGCGTAGATGCATTATAAAGGATGAGGTTGACTATATCCTTAGGCTAGAAGCTGTTGCCCAAACTTTAAGCACAAGGAGGAGGATAATACGTAAGGAAATTGCTAAGCTGATTAAGGAATTCCATGCCCTCTTTTTGGATGAAATTCGTGAATTACTGCCCTATAGAGGCGTGGAGTGTGAGATTACTCTCGCACCAATGCTAGGCTCCATAAAGAATGAACACTCCAGAGCTGGAAAAGCTAAAGAAGCAATTGTAGGAATTGCTAGACCTTGGGTTCATTCGGCCAAGTGTATCGCCCTTTGGAGCTCCCATTCTTCTTGCAAAGAAGAAAGGCAAAAGTCTAAGAAAGTACATTGATTATCGTCAACTGAATAATAAAACGATAAAGAACAAGTATGCATGGCGAAGGGCACATGACCTAATGGATCAGCTCCAAGGGCAAGAGTCTTCTCCAAAATTGAGGTCGGGCTATCACCAAATTCGCATTAAGGAAGAAGACATTCATAAGACCGATCTGAGAACCAGTATGGGCACTATGAGTTTACAATTACGCCCTTTGACCTATATCATTTTAGGCAGCTCTGCAATAAGAAACAACTAGACCTTATATTAATAAGAAACAACTAGATGTTATGTGCTAGACACCCCTCAATTGCTCGCATGTTACATCTTACGTGCTTGTAATCTTGCCGGGCAACGAACCTCTATTACCGTCGTGCTAGATCTTATATGTTCGTCATGCTAGGCATCTCGCATCTAGTTTGTGATCCCAATCATCATCAAGCGACAAAACGTATTGACGTGCGAGGTGCGACAAGCAAAACGCATGTGCATGTAGACGGGTAGACAAGCGGCACATACAAACGGACAAACAGACAGGCGGGGCAGGGCATGCATGCATGCATCATGCATGCAAGGCGGTGCAGCAACCAGACAAACAAAGTGAAGCACAAGAAGCTAACGCGTAAAAGCGGACATTCATGTTGAAGGTGATTTTTCAAATTAGGCTTCTTGAGTTATTGAAGATGAATACCACACCCTTCGTAATTGCCTAGCATTTGGGTCTATTTGGGCACGTTATCACTAGTCGTTGCATGTGATGTTGGAAACAATATCGATGGGGGCACCAACATCATATCTCTAGGAGGTAATGGACATGGGTATGTGAACTTAGTTGTGCCCCTTTGTCGCTACATTAAAATGTACCAATATGCAGGTTTATCACAAGCCTATTATTGCTAAGGTTTAATCTCGACAACCCTTGGGGCAGGTCTTTTAAATCCTAGATAGTAATAGATCTGTTTATGCTCTTTGGTTGGGTCCCACATGCCTTTTTGGTCTTCGTGGATGGAAGAAACTAATTTTATTCTTTAGCTACGTCAAAAAACCACATAATATCATAGGATACATGTCATGTTTGTGCATAAGTTTTTCCTTCTTGGGACACTTTGAATTGTCATTACTATACATTAAGGGCATTTACAACTGCTAGAGAGTTCCAATTTTCTCGATCTCCTTGTGAATATGCACACGAGGGTTTTCATGTCGCCAAGCTATTAGAAAGGAATATTCCTAGGAATGAGCCAATCAATGGTTAAGAATATAGAATAGTAGGTTCAAATATAAAAATTAGTTTTTACTTTTAGAGAAGACTGATATGGAAGACAATATGCCTTTTCAAGTTCACTCTTTATCATACTGCCTCTTGTTTTGAGTGCTATGCTTAGGAAAATTGTTATGGGGACTTCTCTTTCTTTCATTGTATGATCTAACCTTAAATTATGGTTGGTGTCAAGCCTTAAATTTCTGATGTCTATGGCTGTTTTCTAGATCTTCGTTTGCAATACACACTATGCCCCTTAATAAATTTGTCATAGAAGAAACCACAAGAAGCATAGCAGAATAGAGGACATTCATGTAGAATGCAATGGTTCTATGGCAACATAAAGCCATCATTCTTGGAGAAGACGGGCCTTTTTGGAACATCCATTTTTTCCATGAGACCTTTTTCTACAGGTTATATATTTAATTAGTTCTAGGTTTTCATCATCGGCGTTCCTCTTGAGCGTTCTTTTTTTTTTTTTTGGGTTGCCCCTAAGGGGGCAAGCCCTTGTTGAGGAGGGTTTGTGGCATATTCTAGGCATATGCCAGTATATGCCTAGAATATGTCAATGACTGCTCCAAACCCATAATAGGCTGTAAACTCTCGGTTGCCCCTGTTTCTAGACAGCCACTCTGGAAACGGGCTAACCGGGAGCCTGCCCCGAGGCTCCTAGTTCCTGGGCGAAATCAATTTCCATGGTGTGATTCGAGCATGTATCAGAAAACATTTAACATGTATGCAGCGGGATTGGCATTGGCATCTTCGGTGCTCAGAGGCACGCCCTCCCGCTTCATTACTTGCATGCCCATTACACACAATTATCCATATGGAAATCAACGAATATCATGCTCAAACACTACTGCAATCATACAAAAACCAGTCTTCGAAGATGCTCTGATTCTTGGTGTGGAAACGAGCTGTGACGATACTGGTGCTGCAGTGCCTTATTAGCCTTTTAAAAGAAATCTCATACTTTTAATGTCTTCTGAATGCTAATTAGTCGCCCACATTCAATCGCAGGTAAGAGCCGATATGGGGGAAGCACTTTCATCCCAGGTAGTTTTATTTATGTAAGGATTGTTAAGTAGCTCAAGTTAACTAATTTGATTTACCTTTCAAGGAAGATATAGTGGGACAATATGGGGGAGTAGTTCCTAAAATGGCTTGAGAACGTCATGCAAAGATGATTGATAAGGTGAGTAATTTCCTCTTCTGTTTCTCTGTTTTGAATTTAGTAAGATTGAAAAGTGGCAAAGGATGGTTTTAGTCAGGTGGAAGCAAAATATATCACCTTTCCTTATCTGAGAAGATGTTTCAGCCCGACATGTTGCATGGATTATCTCATTTTGACATCCTTATAAGAGATTTGCTTGCCACAAATGTTTGACCAAATACCTTCACGTTGATGGAGGTTTACAGTAACTCTTCCTGGAAAAGAATGTAAATTTCGGTATTCAGATCATAGCAGATTTATTCCTACTAGCAGTAAATTTGTCCATGATATTAAAAATACCTCGTATGATTGCAATAAATGCATAAAGGCATTGCATTAGGGAGGTATTTTAGCAACCAGATGCCGCTTCCCAACTGACAGCAGTAGAATCAATAGACAAATATGTATTTCTTACTTGGAGCGTATTACTGCAGATAGTGTATGAAGCACTTGCTGAAGCTCGCATACAAGAGTCAGACTTATCAGCTGTTGCTGTTACTATTGGGCCTAGTCTCAGTCCATGCTTAGATGGTCGTGTCGTCATTTGTGGAGTTTTTATCTTATTCAAGAAGTTTCTTTGCTCATACTATCTTTTAATGCAGTGGAAAGTTTATAAAGTCGTAGTTCAGTTTACAGCGGTCCATGGAATTAAAAGCACATACATTTTTTTCCACATAAGCATCCGCTATGGTAAGCTTTTCCCATTTAGTATTTAAGAAGCTTTCCTGTTGTCTCAAATGTCTTGCGCGCATTAGACATGGATCAAGAGCTGGTTCAAGATGGAAGCGAGAATGACAAGGACAGAATAGCTGCTAGCAGAACAGGAAGTTGGAATCATGCTGGCCAATACTTGGTAAGGCTTAAAAAAAGAAAAAAGGATCCCGCTCTGTTATTGATTTCAATAAAATCTTGTTTTTCATGCTTTTTACTCTGATTTTATGATGCTTTTCAGTATGCACTGCGGCGGACACTGTCATTCTCTTTGCCATAACTACCAACATTATCACTTACATGACCACAGTGTTGCACAGAAGAAATGCTACATCTGCCAGTGATGTGAATAACTCTAGACATATTGGTCATGGTTTGATATTTCTAGAGAATTACATTGAATTGATTGATTTTTATCATTCCGGAGACCAATTGGCCTATGGGACCCATATAAGGAATATAACAAACTAGTCTAATTGGTGTAGGTTTGAAACTAGAAAAGTATAAAGCTATTTTTCATTTATTAGTTTGTGAGCAGGGGTTAGGCTTTTGGGTTATCTAAAAATTTAACAGATTACATCTAAATAGAGGTTCTAAACAGAATATATCTAAACAAGATTTCTTGATGACATACCGGTTAGAAGACTTAGAGGAAGAAGCCGACTCCATTTCTGATTTCACAGACAATTAGCACCAAAGCAAATCGAATATGAGTTTGTCGGACGAGGAATGGGATAAGGCGATATTGAGACCCTCTAATAACTATAGAATCATAATGGAAGTAAGATGACTAGCCAGAGTATCAATACAAAGCTAAGATTCTACAAACTAACTAAATATGGCTTACTTGCTTCTTACGCCATAATATCTTTGAAAATCAGAAATCGTTATGGTGATTTGGCTCGTCGCAGAAGAAGCGTCTGTGTCGGTATACGAGTCTAGGAGTCATGTAAAGCCGATGATCGAATGATACGCAGTTCGTTTGGAAGGAAGAAGAGCATTGAAGAAATGGAAGGAGAGCAAAAAAGAAAAAGAAAGCAAAAGAAATGAGAGGCGGATCTGAGAAATCTGAATTAGCGACAATTATCATCGTTTGTCATAAGTCTGGTAGATGCCTTCATTTCTGACACATATTTGGGGCGCTACAAGACTATCTCTCTTGCCACTGCAACGGAAGTGGGCTGTGTACAGGGGAGGCCAGGCTATTATCCGGGATCATTGGCCGACTGATCCATGGACAGTTCTTGTATAGCCCTGGGCATCCTGACTCCATTTTGCTTTGGATTTCCTTTTATTGCTCGCTTTGATGTGGGGCATAGCCCCCGAGTTTTGTCCGGGCTTATGCCCGTTTGTTTTATATTTGCTACTTGAGACTTGTTAGGGGGCATAGCTCCCGAGTTTTGGTAGGGCTCATGCCCTGTATTGTGTGTTGTAATGGGGCTTTGACCCCATGTTTTGTTCTTTGGGCTTCGGCCCTCTGTTCTGTTAGGGCTTCTGCCCTTTGTTTGTTCTGGTCCCATAACCCGATTGGGTTCCGTGGACGTTAAAAATTTCTTCCTTCCTTCCTTTGGGATTTATTTCTTTGTAAGTACTATGATATTTTATGTTACCATGTCAACTTTCTCATTTGATTGTTTTGCTTATTGTAGGGAATAATCCTCTTGACCATCTCTGTTTCTGGAAAATCTCTCAGGCCCTTGCCATGCCAGAATGGAGACTGCCCCGAGGCGAGCTCGCTCCAACTGGGTATTTTTTTTCTTGCATTGTACTTGTTTGCCCTTGGGTTTGGAAGCTTGGCACCTTGCATCGGATCTTTTGGAGCTGATCAGTTTGATGAAGAGGATATGATGGAGAAGAGGGGCATGGTTTCTTTCTTCAACTGGAATTTCTGGTGTGTCGGCTTAGGAGGAATTATTTCTGTGACTGTTATTGTGTATATTGAGGATAGATTACACTGGAGATGGGGGATAGGGCTTTACCTGTTATTTCTGGCGGTTGCAATGTGTACTTTGGTATGGCAAGACATTATAGATATAAAAAACCTCAAGGAAGCCCTTTAGCTCAGATTGCACATGTTCTCATTACTGCATTCAAAAGGCGCCGCATGGAAACTACGAATGATTTCTATGAGGAGTATGATATTAAGCATGGCAAAATAGTGCTCCCTCATACAAACCAATTCAGGTTACACTTGTTTGCCCTAGTATATTTTGCTTCTTTCTCTTCAAAAGCAAAGAAGGCCTCTTCAATGATTTGTCCTCATTAATTTTATCCGCAGATTTTCTCGACAAAAGGCTCTAAAACAAGGAGGAAAAGAAGAGTTTTCAGGGCCATGCACCACGACTCAAGTTGAAGAGGTAAAATTGGTGCTCGAGTAATCCCTATCTGGTTAGTTGTGCTATGGTTAGGAGTAGCCCACACTTGGGGTTGGAACTTTTTGTAACTCAAGGCATGAACATGGACAAATTTAACCGGGAAGCTTTCTTTAATGTTCTTATTTTCTTTCATAGTAAATCTCACTTTTCTACCAATATCGACAAGTTTGGTGGTGCCATTTATGAGAAGCCACACAAGAAATGAAAGAGGCTTTAGTGCGCTACAAAGGATAGGCATTGGATTTGTGTTGTATGTGTTGGACATGATGGTTGCGGCAGTAGTGGAAATGAAAAGAAAAAAAGCGATTGTAAAGTTGAGTATATTTTGGTTGGTGCCGCTTGATGCAGTGCTTTGGTTTGTTTGAGAGCTTCACCGCTCCCGCATTACGGGGAGTTTTTCATGAGCAGATGCGATTCTATGCACGATGCAGGTGTGAGCATGGCCTTTGTGAATAGTGGGGTTAGTTTTTTCTTGAGTAGTGCCATTGTGTACATGGTTGACAATTCAAATCCTACGTGGCTTCGGAACGATATTGACAAAGGCCACCTGGACTACTACTACTGGGTTCTAGTCCTTGTCACTGTCATCAACCTTCTCTTTGAGTAGTGCCATTGTGTATATGGTTGACAATTCAAATCCTACGTGGCTTCGGAACGATATTGACAAAGGCCACCTGGACTACTACTACTGGGTTCTAGTCCTTGTCACTGTCATCAACCTTCTCTTTTATTTGCCACTTGCTTGGTCCTACTCTTATAAAACCACCACTAAATCTGCACATGACGCCATTGAATTGGTGGTCAATGATGGACAATGAATTGTCCATCTTTGTTCATAAAATTGTACGAAACTTGTATCTACCAGTAATTACTTCACAATATGATGCAAGCCTAATGCTTGCACACACTTTATATAGCAACAAATTCTTCACATTGAGTGCATCAAATGACATCAAATGAGGTTTGACTATTGGCCATGACCAAATTGAGTGCATCAAATGACATCAAACGAGGTTTGACTATTGCCTAGGACCAAAGTTCACTATACATGTCATCATTTAACTCCATTTCAATTTTTATGTTATAAAAATTTGATTGAACTAGAAAAATCTAGTGCAAGTATCTACCTTACCCTATAAAACCCCAAATATGCAAGATGGCAAAATGCCTTCAAGTTTATCCCATTCTGATCCTATAAGAATTTCATATGTTGTCAGGAGCCAAACAAAGCAAGCTTACTAATCCAATGATAACCTTCCTATTTAATTGTATTGCCTTTTCTGTTCTCATTTTTTTCTTTTTTACTTATTACATGGAAGTGACATGTATGCAGATTTCAGCATTTTGCAATGGTCGAAATGAAATTCGTGCCCAGGTCTGATTCTGCTGTCAGAACTTCGCTTCTCAAGCCACGTGTGTTGAATGTCATAAATGAAAAAGGCACATGTCATGATAATTCACGCCATCTCGAACGACGAAAAAATCTCAATTTCGCACACTCATCATTATTGCACACAATCCTTCAAAATCGATGTCATAAATGAAAAAGGCATATGTCATGATAATTCACACTATCTCAAACTACGAAAAAGGCACATGTCAATTTTGCACACTCATCATTGCACATAATCATTCAAAATCAATGTCATAAATGAAAACGGGACATGTCTATCTCGAACGACGAAAAGGACACATGTACTCATTATTATTGCACATAATCATTCAAAATAGATATTATAAATGAAAAAGGCATATATCGTGATTATATTAATGATATTTGATATTACTTACATGTGGCTTAAAATGCAAACACATGGCAGAAGGAATGCAATGACATATGTCAATTGTCGAGATAGACTTCGTTTCAATGATTGCCGATGGAAGAGATATATACATTATATGTGGCTTAGATTGTAAACAGGTGGTGTAAAAATAGCCTTTGATCAGTGACACGTGTCGACTATCTAAAGTCAGGAAAGTAAAATATTCACGGAAGGGAGTCGGGAAAGAGAAATGTTCGTGGCGGCCTTGGCTGCCACGATAAATTTCTTGTAGTTCTAAAGACATGTTTTTAAAAGCTCGCAAAAACTTATTCTGCAGGGCATGCATATTATATTTACCTTTGGCTAAGCAGTTCCGAACTTTTATTCATCAATTCAGATAAGATTTTGGACATGAGATATAAGCAATCTTTCTTCAATGTTCATTAACTATAGTCTGCTTACAAAGGATTTATGAGCAATTTTCTTCTAGAAATCATGAGTATTGCTTAGTTATGGCTTACTTATGATGCATGCAATCTTGTCATTAACTGAACTACAGTTACTATTCATAATGTCAATCTTCATAATGTCATGGTATCAAGTAATTGTATTGTGGAGTAATAATTAAGATTGATTGTGATGAAACTGAAGCATCATTTAAGCCACTTCACCCTCAAGCCATGGAGGGCAACCCTCATTTAAGCCACTTCACCCTCAAGCCATGGAGGGCAACCCTCCGTGCGCAGCACCTTGTTTTTTTAGCACGTTTGCACAAACGCAAGTGGACACTTTGAAGCAATTTTAGAGTGTCCACGTTGCTGCCAGGTAAGATTTTTGTTCACGTGGATGCAGCTACAAGCCTTCGATTTCATCTACGGCTGTGAAAATTCAAGAAAATTCCAAGTGGGATGTCGGTTAGCAGAAGGCCGTGACGATTGCTCCAAATCCGAACAAAATAGACCCTACGATGAAGCAGAGGCAAGCTTGGTGTCGATAGGTATGGCACAGCCACCCTTCCTGCGAGCAACGATACGCTTAACGGATCTCCTATTTGGAACAGAGCACTATGCACGCAGGGCTTTTCCTCGTCATTGGATATGAAGCAATCCAAGTGTTGAGCCATGGCAAAATGTTTGGCCGAAATTGCTTTCGCCGGCTCTGTCGTTTCTATTCAAGCCAAAATGGATGTTTCTTTGTGTTCCATAATAAGGGCGAGCTTTCAGGCAGTTAAAATGGTCCTCTTGAGGAACTTGTGGGGAGGTGTAAGTTTACCCACTCAATTTATTCTGAGGACTGTCGGAGCTTTCCCGGTTTGGTTTTCATTTCCTTCTTTCTAACTACACATCCTTCAGAGCTTTTCCTTGCTCGAGGAAGGAGCAAATAAAAATCTGTATACCAACTCTGGGCCTGCCATAGCCACGAAGCTGGCTTTGATCTTTCTTTGTCGTCTCCGTATCCGGGTGAAGTGTTTGCCATCCGAGATAGATTTGCCATATCCTGTTTTCGGATGAAGGGAAACTTTGCAGTGATTTGGTATGATTTTCGCAGAAGCCCCTGTTTTTGTGCCTAAGGCAAGTTTGCTTATGTAACCCTGTTTTATGGATGCACACAGGTCCTCGCCCATTATTCTGGGCATATGGGTTAATATTTTGGGCATATGTTTTATGGTCTATCTAATACGGTCTGTTTCATTTTTCAGAATCTTTTAGACTAGATTTATCCATCAATCGGCTTAGGAGCTTAGGACTCCATTAACCGGCTAGAGCTGAGCAGTTCTTGGAGGAGCCATATTAAGAGGTACAATTTTTGCTTAGATTCAGGTATAAATAGCTCCAGATTCGATATATGCTTACCTGTTCGATCCTGCCATAGCCACGAACCTGCCATGCCATAGCCACGAACCTGCTTTCTGTTATGGTTTAGTTGAAAATAAGTTGAAACTTAAGTTTATGCCATAGCCACGAACCTGCTTTAGCCGATTCTTTGCTTCAGGAACAAGGATTGGCATGACTGTGTAGTTCTCGCTTTCGTATCAGACAGTTGAGTCCAATGGCCTGCTTGCGATGCTTGCGAGACTCTTGGATAAGTTTTGAACTCCGGTTATGATTAAGAAATGCAATCACAAATCCTGCAATTGCTAAAAAGGAAGCAGCATGCAGTTCCATATATTTATATTGAACATCATGTGAGCAAGGTTTCTTCAAATCTGAAATAGATCTCGCTATTGAAGCTTTGTATTGCTCTTTAGCTGCAAAAAATTCCACAGCACATTCATTAACGAAGTAATCAATTCCATTTCGGGGTTTCTTGCTTCTCAACTCTGAAAAGTGTTGCTTTATTATGCAAAGCTGATCTTTGTTGACTATAAATGATGGGCACAGAAGTCTTCCGGCATTACTAAATATATTGATCTCCTTCCCACTCAGACATACTTCAATCTACAATGCAATTGCATCTCTATTTGTAACTCCCTAGCAAAGAAATCCATGCAGGAATCAGAGAATATCTTACTGTCACAATATTAAACCTCTCTATGTAATGCCTCTTACATGTTCTGTTGTAAAACTAGCACATCCAGTGCATTTTGGCATTTTTGACATATGTAGAGTAGAAATTTGAAAACTTTATGCCTAGCATTATTTTTAGATTATTTTGCACGCTTTCCAACGGATGCCCTTGCTAGTGAAACAGAGCTTTGGTTTGCAAGTTATGGCCGAAATTGACTGGTGGTTTTATTTCATGCAGTCGTATTTTGATATAGTTTGTTTTATTTGGGCCATTCAAATCATAAATTTCAGAAACATGCATCTGTCTTTTTCTAATAAATGCTCATGCATAAAACATAGGGCTTCCTTCTTGAAGTTATGTCCTTCACATTTCTTGTTGTGAAGTTGGGACAACGATAACTTGGCTTTGCTATAGGCTGAATCAATTGAAGTAGGCTTACAATCCTTATTTCTTAAATGTGATTTATGTTAGAATTGCTTAAACTCACACCTCTATTTGTAAGTCCGATTAACAAAGAAGTTCATGGAAGAATCAGATAAATAGAATGTTAAACCTCTTTATGTAATGCCTCTTACATGCTCTGCTGTGAAACTAGCATAGCCAGCCCATTTTGGCATTTTTGACATATCTAGGGCAGGAATTTGAAAACTTTATGCCTAGCATTATTTTTAGATTTTTTTGCATGCTTTCCAACGGATGCCCTTGCTACTGAAACGGAGCCGGTTTGTAAATTACAGCCGAAATTGAAAGATGGCCTTATTTCATGCAATTGCACTCTGATTCATACGTTTTGTTTTATTTGGCCCATTTAAACTATCAATTTCAGAAAAATGCACCTAAGTCTTTTTGTAGGATGCTTATTAGGCTTTCTAAGAAGTACTCATGAATAAAGCATGAATAAAGCACAGAAGTTTTGCCATATGATGAAAGAGTTGCATAGTAATCAAATTTTGCACGTCGGTATTCCCTTTTAACATATTGGTTGAGATCACTTTGGTGTTCCTGTCACCATTGTTAGCACATATGAGATTGATTGCACGGGACTTTGAGTGTAATGCAGCATTACAAACAGAGTAGACAGCGAAATGCCCATCCCAATCTTGCATTTTGGGTTATATAGAAACCCATGACACAGACTTAGATTTAACGACAATTTAGCCACAGCTTAGAAACCCGCCAGAATAATGCTTACAATTCATGGCATGTCCATCACCTTCCAGGTTATTCTTGCATTTGCACATATCGAGTTGCAAGGTGTGAGACCAAGTAAGATTATATTTTTTAGAATATTTTCTGAATATGTGGTTTCGACTAAGGTAAATAGTTGCATGATCTAGTGGACTTAGTTTGGATATGATCGTTATGGAAATGGCAAGGGGAATGCTTTGAATGGCTAAACCTCAATTAGAAGTAAGAAAGGACAATTTAGATTATACAGTATGAAGTTTGTTTGCAAAAATTTGCCTTCGATATTCTTTAACGTCAAGAGAGGAGGCTCAACTCCACTGTAGAAATGATGCAAGCCACTTAAGTCTGTTTGCCTCTGTTTATGCATGCATGTAGATGGTGCTTACTTTGAAAGCATTTGAAATGAAAAATGTTGCAGCCTGGCATTAAGGTTGCTATGGAGGTTTTGAAAGCTATTTATGTTGACTGCACTTTTTGTCTGAAATCCATTTACTGAGGCCCATTTACTGTGCATGCTCTGGCCTTCTAGTTTGCAATCATAAGTGCATACAAATCATTTTGACTTGATTCTGCATATGCCAATTTGCAAATACTCAATTGTCAAGACAACTTGACATTTATTTCTAGGCGATTGGATCTTTCTATTTATGAATAATCTCCAAACAATCCCTTATTTGCATTTGTGCTATGCTTTAGAATGCTTTAAATGTCCCAACAGTAGAAAATCCTAAAACACAAACTTTTTAGAATAAGAAGTTCCTGAGTAGGCACATTGATCAAACATGCACCTAATAGAAGAAAAAAACTTGAAATCCCCTTTATGCCGACCAGGGTAATAAAGAGTGGTTAAAATTCGCCAAATGGCGATTTTTTAGACCTTTAGTCAGATTTCATGGCTAAAGTTTATAAAGGCAATTTTTTTAGAAAAAGTATAATTTAGCCACTCCAAAAGGGGGTAAATTCTGAACGCTTAGAGTTTAGCCGGGATTGTTTGCTGCATGGTATACTGAATCGCCTTCTCTAAAGTTGATTAGGAGAACCCTGATCAATTCAAATAGCCATGCCAATTCTATTCAGGGACCTCTTTCATTTAGGAATTGCCATTAGCTACCTCAATCATATTTTGAATTTGTATCTATAAGTTGTTTAGGTTAAATGCTATGAAGAATGTTACATGATGTGCATTTTAAGCTTTAAATAGTAGTGCTCTCTTCTTGCAATTGTTGACCCTAAAGGGCTTTATCACCAAATTCACCATTTGGATGCATTTGACCCCAACGTAAACATGCATGTTCCTTCAAACGATATTGTTTGTTCCTTATGAATTGTATTTGAACAACTTTATTATCGTTTTGTAAAAGAAGCATATTGAATCAATGTCATTCATGTACTAATCAGTGCTCAAAGTTTGAAGTTAAATAGTTGCACTTTAGCTAGGGACCAAGAAAAATTCGCCAACATTAGAATTTCATGTCATATAAATTTTACATTTTAGCCAAGTGGGAAAATAATTAAAGGGCTTTATTTTATCAAATTCCGCCAAGAAAAAAACCCAAGAACTTTTGTTTTTCATAGGTTTAGCCAACCTTAATTTGAATAGAAAAACATTTAGGGATGTTAAAATTTACCCCGATGACCCCCATATTCTAGACACATCCCCCAAGGCACTTGCATCATAGAAATGGCATAACTAACATAGGAAAACCCAATCAAATTTTATGACAATGCAAACTTGCTCCATAGGATTGGCGTAACTATCGTAAAATGCCTATCCACTCACCTGCTTCTTTTTGCGCCTGCCCTAAATCCCATCAAATTGCAACTCACAACATTCAATCCCCAAAGATGGTCACTTTTTTGCACGCAGACAATAGAAAGATAAAAAATAGCAATTTCCCAAAAGCAACTAGTTTGCCAAGAAACGTTCTAGCAGCCTTGTCCGGACTTACACTATAGAACTAGCGTAATTTTAGAAGCACTGCACGAACTTGCATAATAGGAGTTTTTGTAATTTTAACATAAGAAACCTTGCTACTCACCTGTCTCCATTTGCGTCTTCATGGAATCTTGCGAGATCTCATAAATAAAACCTAAGGGAATCCAGGGGAATCTACATAATACCTTAAAGAATCTAGGGAAATCTAAGGGAATCTTCATAAATTCTTGGACATTCTAAGGGAATCTAGAAGAATCTAAGGAAATATTTATAAAATCTTAGGAAACCTAGAGGAATTTTCATAGAATCTAAGGGAATTCTAACATAAAAAGCCTGGTACTCACTTGCAGTACAAAATTTACCTCATTAGGCAGTCAAAATAGAATTGCCCCAACTGCAAAAAATAGGATTTTTTGCTAAATATGCCACTCTATTCACATGCCTACCTTTGGGGAACTGAAACATGCACAAACTGGAACATGCACCAACTAAAACATTGTGCATCAATTTATCTAACTACAAGGATATCATTGTGGAAAATGCGCTTGTCAATATGTGTATGCATGCAAGCATTATGACCATCCATACATCTCTATGCGTGCACAAGTTTTTTACCTTTAGATTTAAATACATGCTCGACGAAAAGCCCAGCAAGCAACGCTAGGCAATTTTTCCAGTCATCATATAATATTGCAATAGATAATATATTATTGCCATGTTTCGGAGATTCTAATGTCTTTCCAAGCATTTGGAAGACGAAAACTACATTTTTTATTTTGTAACTAGTAGCGCTTCTAGAGTGTCCACGTTGCTGCCAACTAGGACTTTTTTCCACGTGGATGCACTTTCCATCGTTAGATTTAATCGACGGTCACAGAAAATTAAGGGAAATCCAAAGCGTGTATTGGCGTTGGGGAGAATGCTTGCCCGCGTTCCACATCTGCGGAATGGCGACTTTTTCCTCTCGATGTCGATGGTGTTTGGGCCGAAGATCTTAAGCCGGTTGTCGAGACAAGCTCTTTTGCGATAAGATGGCATTTGCTGAATGTTCGTTTTTAGATGTTTTTCGGTCCTTCCGAATGCGGTTATAGTCCTTGCTTTTTGCTTTGGCCGGAGTTGGGCATTGATCGCGTGACCAACAATAAGGTATTTCGTTAAGGCTCATGTAAGTTTTAGTAGCATATAAAATTTTTTAGCTATTGTTTCTTTGGATGTTGGTATGCATGGAGTGGAAACTTGGTAGCCCCCCGATGCATCTCGAAAAATACTAACATCCTCAATTAAGGTCTTCTGGGAGAGTGCTTTTATGGGCTCACGGGCTCCGCACTACATTGGTCTGATCAATTTCTGATTTCTTTATTGTTATAGATTATAGATATGCTTTTCTCAACATAAACATGAAGTTAATTTGGTAGTATTCTGATATGCAGACGTGGCTACAAAAGAAGCAAAGACCAGCCTGGTGTTAGCCTACGATAAAACATGGTCAGTTCATAAACACTTCTGTGGGATTTGTAGAAAAAAGAGCAAATTTAAACTTTGTATCGGCTATGGCAAGAGTTCTGCACAACTTTTATATCATTTGGTGCATAGAGCCCAAGCTTGGGATGACTCTTATTTGAAGGAGATAGATAAATTAATTGACAAACACAAAGAGGCTGCATTTGATTTGCAATCAGAAGAACAAGACCTCAGTGGATTTCTTGCAAACTTGCAAAACAATGTGAGCAACGTTTAGGCGACCATGGAAATATGATCAAGGAAGGTCTTGTTGCTTGACTATACAAAGTGAAGGTTTACAAAGATGGGGCTAGCGAGCATGTTCAGTTTGAGACAGGCGATATTGCAGTTTTCCGCAAAGGATGGTGTTCGTTTGGCCCAGCGGCCCACATTGGATCTATTATTCATTTGTTGGTGGTGAATGTTTACTGTCATTGGTTTACATTCTGCAAGAGAAGATGTGCAAGAAGGTTGGAAGGTGGTCTTTTAGAATACTTGATAATGATCTATCCTCTTTGACCACTACATCATGGTGCCTCATAGGAGGGCCACAAGAACAAAAAGCCTAGCTCGTTTATTAGTCCTTCATGTTTTGTTTCCATGAAGGGATCTTTTGCAGCATATGCAATAGTAATAGTTTTGAAGAATCTTTATGTCATTCCTTCCAGTCATTATGAGATGCAATCTATTTGTCGATTGAGACTTCCTTTAATCTAAAAGCTAGCTTCAACAGCATAGTACAAGGAGATGATTCTATGGCAAGCATGGCCGTGGAAATTTTGAAGAATGTCTTGTGCATATTTCTGGCGATATATAGTGATATCGATTGTGGTGCAACTGAATGACAAAAACCACCCATGCTTTGGAAGTGTTTTGATGCTATCCTTGTGTCAATGGATCGTCGACGATATAGCTACTGAGCATTGATTGTTCTTTTAGGTGGAGATCAAGAGTTAGGAGACCTATGTGAAGACGATGCATGTGACTTTGGCTGTTTCATTCCCATGATCCCGTGCCTTATATTTGCTGAACTATGATTTTGGTGCTAAATCCATTTGCATTCCATGGCATTTTTCTTTGTAAGTCCCAAGTATGGTTGTATTGTGCAAAGATAAACCGTGGCCGTTCGCGGATTCTCCTTTCTCGTTCTATGTTCTTCAAGCACCAATTTTGCTAATAAGTATGCTAGAAAAACAATTTGACTCCTCCTTCCCTTGGTATATGGTTGACATTCATGATGTGTCATAGAAACACATCAATAATAATCCGCCATCCGTAATGATAAAAGCGAATCCACAGCTTAGCTTAGGCATAGAGGAGATTTTTTGTAGGATGAGATCTCCCTGATCATAGCAGCTTGTTCTTCCTACTGGTATTTCCCAACTTCCAAGACTTATGATGGCAGAAACTGTTTATTAAATATGTGTCACATGATGCCTGTTCTCAACTTTGCAGGTTTTGTGGACGAGTAAAGTTTGCATATTTTTACTGCTGTGGTGGTTCTTTAGATTAGGCCAGTAATTATGAGAATTTAAGTCAAATATAAACTCCATTGTTCTGAATGTGTTTGAAAATCCAATGATAAACTGGTTAGTCTTTGTACAGGACTCAGTTTTGTAGAAGGCAATGCTAATTATTGTTTCCAAATGTAAACACTGATTACGAAAGAAGCATTATGTTGACCTACCTATATAAAGAAGCATTGTATTGCCATGAACATTATGCTTATTGGCCTTTTGCTTGTAAAACTTAGGTTACGTGATAGACCTAGAAACCCTTTTTCTTGTAAAACTTACATTATATGATGAATCTAAAAACTTAAAACAAAATAAACATCATAATTAGGGCACAACATAACATTTATATACATAGTTCTTCTACTTGATTAGGGTCATTCTCTATCAATTTGTGTTGCCTACCCTTTTGCCCCAAGCCTCATCCACAAGAACCATCGAATTTGATCATTTATTTAAGATCTTATTTTAATTGGTGACTCTGGTGTTAGCAAAACTAGCCTTCTCTTACGATTTACAACAGATACTTTTGATGATAGGACCCACACCAGATCCTACAATTTGCTATGCAAAGTAATCAAACGTGCTTTTGACTAGTTTTTTTTTTTTTTTTTTTTGTGTTTTCTCTTCCTACTTTTTGTGTTTGTAGTTTGTAGATGGGTTGCTTAAATCGTAGGCTTCTTTTTATCTAGCAGTTTGTAATTTGAAGATGGGTTGCTTTTTCATTCTGCTTCTAGAAGATGGTCCTTTGCTTTTTCATGTTTGTTTCTAAAAGATTGTTCTCTTTTTGCTCTTGCTTCTGTTCTCTGTTTCTCTCTGGGTTTTTGTTTCTTCTTGTACCATGTCGTTTAGCCTAGTGGTTATCATCTACTGCTCACGAGACTTTCTCATAAACATCATGAATTTTACTTAGATCCATTTATCCATTGTAATGCTAATAGAGTTTATGGATAGTTTCCTGGACATTGCTTTTTCTTACTCATTCTAAATCCCAAAAACATGATGTCTTGCTAGATTCTGTTGCTGTTTTGTTGCATAATCTTGTCAAATTTTTCATTAATCAGGTCTCTTGGCTTTTTATATTTTATATTTGTATATACAAATTTTCTTTTGCCGAGCCCTGTGCTACAATGGTAACAACGTATAGTTGGTGTCCGGCTGTGGTTCAAGCTAGAGGTCGTTAAAATTTTATCTATCTTGTTAAGTGGCTAAAAATTATTAAGTTATCGGGTTGATTTTCCCCTTCATGTCCACGCGCGGATCTGCGAATACCTAATCCGTCCACGGGCCATAACCTAGGAAGCTCTCTCGCCATATCGATTTTCTGCCTCACGATCCGGCTATCCTCTTCCTAAAATCGGCCAATTTGTTAGGCTAATCTTCCTTCCAATCCGCACCCAAATCGTTTTCGCATGCATTTCCCCTAGAATGGGTGGTTCATAGAGCCTCATGCCACTTTTCGTGTAATGCCCATATCCAAGCAAAAGGCTCACCACGATTACCTCTGTGGCATCAAATGTCTTAAAGAAATATCTACACTAACATGATCTATGATTCCACTATGACAAAGGTAATAGTTCTTCCACAACAAGATCTACCCGTTGTTTTGATTCGTGTCAAGATCCGAGAGTGGCAATTGTTCTTCTTTGCAAAAGACGAGAGGAATCCCCTGACAGCTTAAGCAGCCTATTTATAGCGCCCACATCCTTATCCGAAGCAAAATTCGATGCTCAATACCTCCGTTAGTGGAATCACAGAGAAGAAGATAAATTTTGGCCTCAACTAGATTGGCCCATCTTCCGGGCATCAATTGACCTTGATGGAATCTCCGCCTTTAGAGCATAATTTAGCAGATTTGGCCTATAGATCCGGACCATATTTAGCAAACTCACCAGATCGGGAATTCGTGCATTGGATTTCTATTATTATGCCTAGACTTTGATCGCTTCGGCTATGAGACATTATTTCGCTTCATATCAAGCCGTTTTTAGCTTTGCTCTTTTTCTCAACAGGAGCTTTTTGTCTCTCCTTTGGATCTCACCAGTAAGTCTGCTTCCTCAACCCTTTGTTCCATGTTGATAAGTTTACCATTCCATAGCTTTCGCCTGTGCCTCTGAGTATAGCCTTTCCTTTTCATCATGCATGAGAGTAATTTGTTGCATTAGATGCTGTATTTTATTTCTAATTGGCTTATTACAGCCAGGTTTTCGACACATGTCTGCTCATGGAACTGTTCAAACTTTGCAGCTTTCTCTATTGCCTCATTCAGACATATGTTCATGTGTCCTTTGTTGTATTCCTCATGTCTCTTGTCAAGTTCCATTTTTAACCTTGAAACCTCACTTTCAACTTAAGCACTAGATGATACTGATGATGAATGTTTCAAATTGATGATTTGCAACTGGTTCTTAAGTTTATTCTCTGTTATTTGCAGGTCTTTAATGTGGCCTACTAATGCTTTTACGTTTTCAAGATGTCCTGCGGCTTCATCTTCCGTCTGCTTTATCTCTATCAAACTTCTCTTTTGACTCATTATAGACCCTGCATCTTTCTTCTAAATCAGATTTGTTGGTTTCCAAGATGAGAACTCTAGCTCGGAGTGGTTCAAGTTCATTCCTTATATCATTGTCCTTATTAACAAATTCAATAGCATGGATTTCCAACTCTGCATTTTTGAACCTGTATGCTTCCTTCTTCTCCATGCAGCAAATCATCAGGTGTTAGTGTGTTGGACGTTAAGAGAATATGCCTCCATTAATGAAAGTGCAATTGCTATTGCATGATAACTAAGGGGACCTGCCCATCAATGGTGAACTTAAGAAGAAAGTCAAATTTGAAGATGCTTGCAGCAACCATACCTGATGCCAAGATGCTCCAACATGTGCTCCAGATCCTACCCTACAACATCATGCATGTGAAAAAAAAAAAGAGGCACATATCTTGTGAGATACAAGCTGTTAAAAGAGAGGGGGTCAGAGACCCTGTATGTGAGCACATGTACCCTATTATGTGAGCACATGTACCCTATTGGAGATACTGTTGGTGATAGCATGTACCCTGATGGTGATGCATAGTTGGTGCAGTGGATGCACCTTGGTGGTGCAGCAAATGTACCTACATTGCATCCTGCATGGCCTCAAAGGAGTCATGGAAGGTCCTCATTTGTGTGATTACAGCCCATGATAACGCAGTCGCCACACCTCAATTGCTAACCAATCCTACCACCATAGAGCACTAACATAACCATGAATGGTTGCAATCAGACCTAGTTAACTACACTACATATGCAAGTATCAGAGGAATTGAACCTCAAATAACCTAACTACTTACCTGCCATTGTTCAATGGCGGGTTATAGGAAAGAGTTTAAGGTTTAGGTTATCTGGGATTAGCCACACGCCAACATCAGAAGCATTCAGAAAGTAGTTACTCCACTTGCATAGTTGAAATAACTACATACAGAGAACAAAGTACAATTAGACAAGGTATAGGTAATGTTTTGAATATTCTTCACATCACAACAAACTTAAAATTTAGGAACATGTTGCAACTTTAGCATTATGGATCCAGTGGTACAACACAAAAAATAGAGAAGTAGTTACAGACTACTCATCATTTTCAAAAAGTGCTTACTAATTCTCTTGGGTGCACCTTGTGTTTCAGATGCAACAGGGTACCTATCGGCATCACTCCACAACTCCCAAGGCTCTGGAAATTCAGACCCTTGCACCTTCTTCTGATTTCTGCAATGCTCATCCCATGAGCACTCATGTGTACCCTCATAGCTACAGCCAACAGCCACATCTTCATCCACAGGTTGGCTGTCTTGGAAGAGGTGTTTTTGTGTATCTTCAAACTTGTCTTCATCACCTTCATCTACATCTTTGGCTGCAACCTCATCAAGTTGAGGCACATGATTGGCATGGACTTCATTTCCTGCATGCACATCATTGGCTGCTACATGAGGTGTAGCTGCCGCACTACTTGTACTATTCTGCCAAATCTAGAGCATGTTAGCACTTGAAGATTAAACAAGGTTTAAAATGAAACACACTTATTTAAGAAGTGCATTTGAAAGATTCCTTTATAAAAATTGAAAACTTGAAAAAAACATACAAAATAGGGAGCAAATTAGATTGTTAAGCAATTAGCGTTCGAAAAACCCCCAAAAAAGTAACATTTTTGAAGCCTTTTCATTTTTAAAAGAGGGCAAAAAAAAATGCTTGTTTTAAGGAGAGAGACATTAGTTTTGAAAACCCAATAAGTACTTATTGTTGAAAATAGAAGGAAATATAGTTTGTCTTTTTGCAAGCTTAATATAAGTACTAATAAAATCAAACATATGAAAGACAAAGAGTGTGAAATCATGGAGCAAGAAAGAGTTGTTCTAATTAAGCATTGTTGAAGAGACAAAGCTTTCAGTTTAAAAATTTTCATCAAAATATATTATAATTCTTAGCACATAGTTTACAATGAAAGAAGTTTATAATTCTGTCTGTATAAACTCATACGGGAGGTGGCTCTTCCCAGTCCACAGGACTCTCGTACCCCTTAGGATCTGGCTCTTGCGAGGACACAACAGCGGAGACGCCTACTTCTGATTCCAATCCTATTGGCGCAGGCAGTTTCTCCGGCACAGGCTCCAGGTCGACAAACTCCACCTCCTCGTCTTTTCTCCCCGTAATAGGAGGCTAGATTTCTGTATAAGTGCCTTTAACATCGCCAGCACCGTTCTTTGCTCCCGGTTCCTCGTTTTCATCAGGAAAGGATTCACAAGAGCTTATCCTGGTCCTGATGAAACTTATTTTATTAGGGTGTATGTCGACAGAGACAACATTATAGCCCACCGCTTTATATAAATAAATTGCCGTGGTGCCTGTTCGAAAAAAGCATCCAAAATCCGGTCGGGCGAAAACCATCGTATTAAGTTATTAATAAGCCTCGTGGTTTTCGATAATGGGACACCACAACGCCTTTGTCTCGTGGGTCTCTTAACTTTTGCGTAAACAGCCGGTCTTGAAAAAGCATTGCAGGGAGGGATCTTCTCATTCTGTATATTGAAATGAGCCATGGTCTTTTTGGCGTCCGTGCTGTAAAAACCTATATGGAAATGCTCAAAACAGCTCACTAAGCGCGGACCACCACCATGACCCTTGACGTTCGTTTTTAGCCTGCCAAACAATACATCAATTAAAAATTAGTAGGAAGAAAACAATAAAAATAAGTTAGCCCAGTGGTGTGGAGGTATAAATTTATACCACGGTTGCCTTGCTGTATAAATTTATACCACGGTGCCATGTCGTATGAATTTATACGAAGGTTGCTTTGCTGTGTAAACTTATACCACGATTGATCCATCCGTATGAATTTAAACCTTAAGGCAACTGTGGTATAAATTTATACCATGGAGTTACAGTAAATAGAAAAGCAATAAAATTTTTTTTTTGAAGAACTGTGTCATCAATATATTAAAAGAATGGTAATGTTACAAAGCAAGTGAGGAGGAAGGAGAACTGCCCCAAAGAGACAGCGATACCTCGACACTCCACAACAAACTCACAGAAAAACTGCAACTCTATTGCTGTACAAACCGACCATCACCATCTACAACACCCAAGAAGTCCCGCCAAATGGCAAACTTCCGCTCTACTACTCCCGGGAACACCAGAAAGCTTTGAAATAGCTTGTACATGAGTCTAGAATCGAGAGGCCGCAGTCGCCGAATCCCCTAAAAGATCCACAACCGCCGCTTCCAAATCAGCTACACCAACCAAGCCACGCGACAGATGTAGGTTTCTTTCGCCGCAAGAGCTGCCAAGCACCGTGATAATATGAAGCAAAAGAATCGCCGGCTAGTCAATCTCAATTCAAACAGAGAGCCCTAACCCAATCCCCTGTGCACCGGGCAAGTGAGGGCATAAAACCGCATAATGCCCACGCCTCATGATGAAGGCCACAACAAGGGCGAGAGGGCTCACACCCGCCTAAACCGACTCACAAGGGCATTCACCCCCGATACAATGCAGGCATCACCCCGCCACGTAAGCACCCTAACTTTGGTGGGGAAGTGAGCTCCATGTCCACGCCCAAACCGAAGGCCATCGAACCCCGAAGTCGCAGAGACCGCTTGCTGGAAGGGGGCAAGTGGTGTCATGAATGGCCAGACCCTGGTGAAGAAGACCGCACAAAGCAAGAAGACACAACATCAGGATGAACCTTCCAAACCCGCACCACCACATCATCCCCGAGGGACTATAGGTATGTGAAGTTGAATACCGCCACGCGGTTCCCGTGATAGCCCTGGCCACGCCTCAGCGTAAAGCCAGCTCAAAAGAACTCCCACGGCTAGCTGACCACCCCAATACCAATCCTCCAAGGTGAGCACAAAGAGTCCGCCCAACGGGCTCGCGCCAAGGAAAGCATGCACGGGCAAGTGCGCAGGGGGTAGAGGAACCCACAAGAAAGGAGAAGAGTGGTGATAAACTGAGGCATAATCTAGCAAGAAGAGCACACACACATGATCCCAAGCCCGCAACACTCCTGTGAGAAAAGGGGATGCATGTGGGAAAGGCCAGAGACCATACAACAGTGCCAAAGGCAACTCCACATGCACAGACGGCTTCCCGAATGCCACACAATGGCGAAGAGACTGCAACAACAGCGCCGCAGGAGAAGATGCTCCATCCTGCAGAATGCTAATAAATTTAAAGCTTACCAAACGCAGTTTTCGAAGCCGGCGTTACAGACCGCTCCCATAGGTTTAAGCACCGACATCGTCTGCAGGTCGGAATGAAAAATGATAACCCTCCAGTTTGCTGATATCGTGACCAGGGATAGGTTCTGTACGTACAAAATTATTTTTCCAGATGTATAAAGTCCAAAAATACGTATTTTTAGGTTAAATATGTATTTTTTGTATTTTTAACCTACCGGCCGGAAAAATTTTTTTTTGCGTAAGCGAAACCTTTAGTTTCGCTTACGCGAAACTTTTTTCGCGTAAGCGTACGCGAAACTTAAAAAAAAAAAAAAAATCGCGATAAGCAACCGAAGATCGTGATAAGCAAAACCTTCAGCTTTTGCTAAACGAAAAAAAGTTTTTGGGTTTAAACGCCGAAATTCAAATCTTTTTTTTTGAATTTTTTTTTTTCGCGTAAGCAAAATCTTCTTCAGCAGAAGTTTAAATAACTGCTTTACAAGGAAAATAAAAAAAAAAAAAGGAAATGCCAATTTTTTTTTATTTTTTATTTTTATTTTTTTTGAAGGACGAACAAAAAGTTTATTAATGAGCAAGAATAAGTACAAAATGAATATTTCTCATCTAGTTGTGTAAACACAAGAAGATGCTGCTGGAACACGAGCCTGCGACACCATGTGCTTACTCCATACTAGATAAGTAAAAGGAGATAAGGTCTGCTTAAGAGTCTAACCGCACTCAATCTGTAATGGCGTCAAATCCGATATAATTACCGGAATCTCAGGAGAGTTTGAAGATGTAACTTGGTCCTTCGACAAGACAGTATTATCTTCAGCTAAATCAGCCCACTGAAGTGGAGCAAAGCGACCACATGCAGCAGAAGGATCAGAATCACGTATAGCAAGTGCAGAGGAGAGCTGAGATGCCGAACCTTCGCTATGCTATGGAAGTTTTGTAGTTTAAACCTTCAGTTTCGCTTTACGTAAAAATAAGGGAAACAAGGTTTAAGCTATCGCCGAAGAGTTTCAGCGTAGTTTAAACCGGTTTTGTTTTACGCCAAAAAATTTCCGACGCCGGAATTTTTTTTTGCCATATTTTTGATGTATTATATTTCAAATTAGTGCCGTATTATTCGAATAATACGTATTGAGTATAAAACGTATACAGTATTGAACCGATCCCTGATCGTGATATCCTTTAGCCCGTCCAAAAAAGCACGAACTTGCACGTGCGTGAAGGCTTCATCATCGAAGGTGCTATCTTTAATTTTGAAGCCGTATGGCATATCTGCTATGCACAAAGTAAAATTTTGCTTGTCCAAAAGTGTCCCCAGCCTAGTAACAAAGTTTAAAATGAAACGCACTTATTTGCTGGAAACACACTTCAAAAGGAATCTTTGAAAGATTCCCTAAAATTCCCTTTAAAAAGTCCATTTTTAAGATTTTTTTGTGACAGGTGTGACAATTTAAGTAATTTAGGTACCATTTTTGAGGGGTTGATTGAACATAACTTTCGTGCAAAAATTTTAAATAGCAATTTTCATCCTCCTAAACTAGAACAAAAAATAGTTACTATTATAAAGTGTAGAAAAAATGGGGCAATAAAAAAAATAGCAAGGGTAGTAGAGTGACAAAGAAGTGATATATTCAAGGTTGTGAAAATTGTACAAAATTATGAACAAAATTGTCAAAAATATAGGACATTTTGACAAACACTCATCACTCGTGACTTTCGTTCTTTACATGTTCGAAGTCATCGGACAAACTTACATTTTGCGAAAGAAGATCAGAATGCATCTCATCCTCAGACTCATTTAATCCCCCGATCACTTGAGCCTTCATCCCGGCTTCACTCTCAAAGATCGGATGTACTCGAACGATCTTCTTCCTCACTGTCTACAAGTGAGTCTTCATCATCATCTTTTTTTGCCACCTTTCTAGGTTGTTTGTCTAATCCACATGCCGACCTTATTAAAGTTTGAGTGACCATACGTAACTTATTAGCAAAGCAATGTAACAAAGCCATATGCAAGAACCTTTACTTGGCTAGATCTATGACAAAGTTGCTTTGCTTTGACTTTGCTCTCTTTCCCACTCCTGTTTTTACCATCTCCAAAGTATAACTCCCACTAAAAGCACTGGCAGCATTTGTTCTCATCCAGTGCACCTTTAGTTGAGTGGGAATTCCATCCTCTCTTGTTACCTCCAGTACTTTAGCTAGCCGAATGGCTTCCCCAGATTCATCATTATCACTGGGACAGCTATGAGCATTCCTTTTTCAATCTCCGGACCGAACCAGATACTCTAGCAACTTGTTGTGCCGTATGCCTGGGGCCGCTGTACATGACTCATTATCTTCATCCGAGCTAGCCAATATCTCTACATGTTCCTCTTGATTCTCAACTTGCACAGTGGAGAGTTTGCCTAGATGGCCGCTTGAATGTAACCGTTCTTCGACCTTGTAATGAAGCTTGCAACATGTCACGCTGTCGAGAAAAAAACTGAGGCCACCATAAAGCATCTCGCCTCCCCCAAAGTGGTTAGAGCATGACCAATACTTGTCTCAATATAATCCAATGATTTGTTTGAGTCAAATGCTCTTCCCTCCTTTTTACTCTTTGTGATTTCTTTCAAGCTTTTTAGAGGCATTTTTTCGGGCAGAGAGCATGGAACTAGTATTGGGGATGGTGCTAATGAATTGAATAATACTTTGGTCGCCATCGCAAGGATGTGGCATATTTCTTTCCTTGTAAGATGGCCTTGCCATCTTCAAGTGAAATTTTGATCCGATGCTGAAATGTAATGTTTCTCAAGGGCTCAATAGCACGGTGACCAGTTGATCTCTCAGAAAAATCCATTCTTTGAAATCATAAGTTTCTTCCAATAACTCGATGTCCGGACGAGGATTGTAGGAATCTTGGATAACCTCAATCATTCTTTGGTAGGTCGAGAGCTTTTTTCGAAAGCAAGACGCTTAGAGAACCCACTTGAACATCCGATCAATTTGATCGTGTGTATGACCAACAAGCGGTGAAACCAATCTTCACCTTCTTGAAGATTTGTTTCTACTACTAGCATAGCAATGTAAGCAAACAACTGATTCTTATTTTCCCTTGTCGTGTTGTCTAGTCAAGATCTGAGAACGGTGGGTATATGTTCTAGATTGGAAAGAAGCTTATTCAATATTGTGATAGTGAGATTTGGATCAGCATGAATATTTGGATAATTCAAAAATGCCTTGCAAGAGAGTTTTCCATTAAATACCATAGCACCAACAACATGCGGATGTATGAAATCTTCTTCAAGAAGATCCTTAGGCACATTGACAAAATGTGGTAGGGTGGTCTTCTTCCGTCCATTCCATCAATAACAACCGATATGTAGTTGAGTGGTTGTTCCGGTCTTTTCTTCCTATGTTTTGTCAATTTTCTCCTTTCCAAAGATTGTTGTTCTCTCTGTGGTTTGTTCGGGTTTCTCCTTCAATGCATCCTAAAATGAAAATATGTTTAGGAAAGAACCTACTTTTAAGTAGAACTAGGCAAGAACACGTCCCCGAAGCTTACTTTTAGTGTGTGAAGTGTCCTTGCATTTTGTCTCGAAGCTTTTAATTGAGCATGTAGCACAAACAGACATCCTATGCTTTCTAGGAATGGACACGCCGAGAAAACTCTTTTTCCGAGCACAAGAAAGTAAGAGTAGCAGCATAAAGCCGTTCTCCAAGCCTCAACACACATCTCCTTATAATTATCGTAGACTTCTTGTTTCGCGGAAATTGTCACTCAAGTGGTATATAGGGCTGTTAGGGAGTTTCTCACAAGACTCCTTAAAGAAACCTTCCATCCAGAAAACACATTGAAGGGCATGAATTTCGGTTATGCCTCCCCGAATGGCAAGAGTCATTGATGCCCGGATTCTTGTCAAGCCTTTTCTTCAGCGGTCAAGTCGTCACGCCTAAAGCATGAATCAATTTGAAGGTCGTTTTGATTGTGGTGTGGCCACCAATGTGTAAGTAAACTTCTCACCATCATCGGCCTAATATTGAAGGCTAAGTAGCCCCTTTGGTCTAGCGAGTCATTGAACTCAGAACTATCATTTAATCAACCTCAATTCCTTTAGTCCAATCTTAAGCAAACAACGTTGAGAACAACAGTGCTTTGTATGTGTTGCCCGCAAGTGAGCCTCGTCCATGAGTTTCTTTCTTCTAACGGTTGTATACATGCTTTCTTGTGTAAGTTACGCTTAAGATTCTTACTTGCAGGGGCTTTGAATTCGAACATGGAGTCTTGTGGCTTTGGTAGGTCCTCGTTTGAGACATCAACATGAGGTGTTTCTTCGTCTGAAAGATCAACATGAGGTGTGCTTGTAGATGCTGAGAGGTTTGATGTGGTCAAGTCCTGGGGGGAGGTGCTTTCCCTCTCTCTGGGAAAAAGTAATCGAGGTTGGTGACGTAGTTGACCAGCTCCTGAAGTGTCGTAGAACACAGGAGTTGCGTGTCGCTGACTGCTCCCACTTGTTGTAGTACCATTTAGCGAAATGGATGGAGTTGGTGTGATTTGCCTCCGTGGAGGGAGCCTACTTGTGGACTATGGGCTTAATGTACTAAAATGAACTGGAGTAGGTAGTCCGAGCTCTCTAGCCTGTGGTGGAGTAAAACGCATTGGTGGGGGCAAACGACGCTCGTGAGGGAGGTGGTGTGGTGGAGTAAATTGAACTGGTGGTGGAAGCCGAGGTGGTCGTGCTGGAGTAAGCTCAACAGAGCTGGGTGTTGGAATGTCGGAGCTAGAATATTCGTGACTACTTCCTGGTGTCTGTTGAGGAGGTGTGAAAGTCATTGCAGGAGGGAGCCTGCGAACAGGAGTTGGAGGCTCTGCGGTTCTTTTCTCTCGAGCCATACTCAGAAAGTTAGCGGCATAATCGTGTATAAATTTATACTACACGTAAGAACAGACGGTATAAATTTATATAGATGGTATAAATTTATACAGAAAGGGAAAAAAAAAAAAAGAAAAAAATTTATAAGATGGTATAAATTTTTTACAGAGGAGGGCAACATAGAACGTAAAACGTATAAATTTATACCTAAAACTCACAGACACTTGTATTAGAAACTTTATGGAGAAACGCTTATACTTAGCGGCACTTAGATATATGGGGTACTTAAGCCCGCAAGACCGCCACCCTATTTTCCATATACGCAAAGATGAATTCGAGTCGAGATAGGCCATGTCATGGTCCAAAAAATTTATATACCCCTTCTTATTTGCTCTCCTAACGCGTCTATACGCTTAGTTCATACGGTCATGGCCACGTAAGTCTACTTTCCGCATCGTATTAGTTTCCATTTTGTTTTAATCTGTTAGAGTGTAAGCCCCCACGGTATAAATTTATACCGAGATGGCTCTGGATCGGTATAAATTTATACGCACTTTTGTGCTTTCGGCGGTATAAATTTATACCGTTCGAACACATTCGTGTATAAATTTATACCGCTAGTGTTCTTGAGCGGTATAAATTTATCTGCATTGGATACACGAGCGGTCTAAATTTTTACCGTTCAAGAACACTTGCGGTATAAATTTATACCGAATGTGTTCTGGAACGGTATAAATTTATACCGCTCGAGCACAAGGCGTCTAAATTTATATCGATCCGAGCCATCTCTCAAGATAAATTTATACCGCTTTGCTCGGCTTATATAAATTTATACCGTTTCAAAATAGTTTCGGAAAATTGGTGTCTAGCGCTTAAAATATGGACCTGAACCTTAATATTTTAGTAACATTGTTGTGTTTTAAGCTTAAATAAGACAAAAGAAGTGTTAATTTATTGTGGATTTTATGCCCTTCTAGCCTCTGTTTTTACTGTTTTTGTGTGTCAAAAAGTCGAAAAATGTTTCGCTTTCTTACTTAAAAAATGGGTTTTTTAACGCACAGTTCCGGCCCAAGGATAAAATTTGTACAGAAAGGCCAATCTTCAAAGGCTGCACCAATAGAGCCACAGACGTACGAACTAACAGACCAGACGTGGTACGTCCACAGGGGAGCAAGAGAGAGCAAACCAACTGAGGCGTACCTGTACTTGTGCCATCAGTCAGGGAAGGGCAAGTACAAGGCCGATGATTATTATCCTGCCGGCGAAATTATAAACCTGGCTACTACAGAAAACGAAGATGAAATTTTAATGAAGTGCATGCATGACAAAGGGGAAGTCTTTTATGTTCTTAACAGTAAAATGCTTAGATTAAGCATGTGCAAGCCCAAAGACGTGCATGAGTACATATCTGAAAATTACAAGGGCGGCTATGTAAGTTATTCTTAGTGGCTTGCGTATAAATTTATACCGTCATCCTCCTAACTTAACCCCGCAGACATTCAGATAGGGGGGATCCTGGTGGACATTTTGATGTCAGTGGTGCTTTGCGAAGACAAGGTGTTGGTCAAAGGTCTGTGGTACCCCACTCCTAACGATGAGGAAGAAAAAATTGAGGAAGTAGAAGAAGAAGAGGAAGAGGAGGATATAGTAATACCAAAGGGAAAGGGTAGGAAGCATTCCCTGGTAGTAGATACACAGGCTCCCACAAAAAAAAGGTCTAGAACCACAAAGCAATTGACTATAGAGGAGTCAGCAGAAGCACTTCAGAAGGCTCCTGGTGCAGATATTGTTGTGAAGCCCACAGATAAATCAAGTGCTATTCTTAAGCGGGTGAATGAAACTAAACTGCTTAAGCAAACTATATCTTTGACATTGAGCACTATTAAGAGGCCACCTAAAAATGAAGATGGGGTTAGAGTGCTACAGGTCCGGAAGCTGTATGCGGCACATGTGGCTAACAAAGAATGAGAAGGAATCCTCATGCCCATGTGTCGCCACTAGTTGTTATGGTGGACAGGAGTCAGTGCAACCAACTAAAAGATTATAAGAAGGCTGACTTTGAAGATTACACATACTACGTTCTTGGTGGCACACATAGTTACAAGGCAAGAAAAGAACTAGCAAAGGAAGAAAGCCGTAACGAAGTGTGGAAGAGTGTGGAAGCGCACATCTACGTGGGTGTAACAGATGAAGAAGCAAAAGTCATTGCCGTGAGTCATAATCTCGACAATGACTTTAGATTGAAGATGAGTTTGATAGACAAGATCCGCTTCATGCACCGTGAGTACGTGGAATTTAAACAAGCGCATGGAGAGGATTTTAAAAAGCAAAAGAACAAGCTGCAGGAACTTCGAGAAGCCTGCGTGACAGAGTGCTGCCTCAGTTATGACTCTGATAAGAAGCCCATTATGGCAGTAAAACAATACGATAACTACTTTCAGCTCGCATTTAGAGATGGTCAAGTGAGTAAATGCTTTCTTTCTGTCTTTTGTAGTTTGTTTAGCGTGGTTACAAGTGACGAGTCACGGTATAAATTTATACCGCGTCGGGCCCCGCATATAAATTTATACCTGCGCCGTGTCGCGGGATAAATTTATACCGCGTCTGGCCGGTATAAATTTATACCATTCGGTCGCGGTCTAAATTTGTACCGGTGCCCTCCGGGGTATAAATTTATCTGCGGCCGAGCACGCGGTATAAATTTATACCGCGACGGCACGCGATAAATTTATACCTGCGACCGCACACAGATAAATTTATACCGCCGACTCGATCCAATGTCCTTTCTCTTACGCCAATCAACACTAAACTTCGTCTGACCATTTTCAGGTGTGGGATCTTCAAGAGAGGATTTTCTGTATGTTCGAGGATAATGAGCTTAAAGAACAAGCTAGCGCCGCAGGAAAGAAACCAAAGAAAGGTGGTGAATCAAAACAAAAAAATATGAGCATTGTACCCTGGACGCAGTTACAGGGTCTCAAAAGCAAAGAAATATTTGTTCGCCTGTTGGAAAAAGTAGTTGCCAAAGAATTCACATTGGACGAGATGGCTAAGGAAGCTAAGACGTAAGCCCCACTTGCTTTGCCGTGTTGTTTCTACCTTTTTTTGTCTTACAATATTATTTTCTTTGCAGTCAAAAAGATATTGTCACCTGCCAGGCTGAGTTAATGAAGCAGCTCAACCTAGAGGACTGGGAGGAGTGCAAGCTTTTGTACCCAAGTTGCACCACAGATAGTATCATCAGAGAGCACGCTGTTAACTTCAGTGGCTGGGTAGGTTTTGCATAAAATATGTTCTGTCTATGTGCCTTTGTCTCACATTATTCTTACAGAACAAGAAGAAGGGGCTACCAACTGGATTCTTAAACCTGGTTCGTAGGGCCAAGGAGGAGAGGCAAAGGCTTAAGGCAATTGAACAGGGTAAAGAGGTCGCCACTTCCAGTTTTGACACTACTTACGAGAGATTTACTACATTTAATCAGGACGTCCAGTACAGGGTTGTTCAGGGTGACTGCACAAGATTGGGGACTCTTTTAGACAAACAAAATTTTACATTATGCATTGCAGATATTCCTTATGGCTTCAAAATCAAGGATAGCGCTTTTGACGAGGAGGCTTTCACTCACGTGCAAGTCCGTTCTTTCTTGGATGGCCTAAAAGAAGTCACGACATCTGAAAACTGGAGGGTCATTATTTTTCATTCCGACCTGCAGACGATGTCGGTGCTTAAACCTATGGGAGCTGTCTGCAACGCTGGCTTCGAAAACTGCGTTTGGTAAGCTTTACATTTAACGCTTTTTTTTTTTACATTAACTCCTAGGTATAAATTTATACCACATCTGTCTTAAGGTTTGAATTTTAAAGGCTGGAACAACCGTGGTATAAATTTATACAAATTAGCAATGTTCAGAGATAAATTTATACTGGCTTGCCGCGTGGTATAAATTTATACAGCAAGGAAACCGTGGTATAAGTTTATACCGCCACACCACTGGGGTAACTTATTTTCCTTGTTTTCTTTCTACTAATTTTTTATTGCTGCTTTGCTTGGCAGGCTTAAAACAAACGTCAAGGGTCATGGTGGTGGTCCGCGCTTAGTGAGTTGTTTTGAGCATTTTCATATAGGTTTTACACGGTAGCGGACACCAAAAACCATGGTTCATTTCAACACGCAGAATGAGAAGACTCCTCCCCGCAATGCATTTCGGTTCCCAAATTGTTACGCAGAAATTAAGAGACCCACAAATGACAAGGCGCCGTGGTGTCCCATTATCAAGCCACAAATGGGCTTATTAATAATTTGATCTGATGGTTTTCGCCTCGAGACCGGATCTTAGATGCCTTTTCTCGGATCGGGCACCATGTGCCAGATTTGCGCCCTTAAGCGAGGGCCGCAATGTCGCCTCTCGATCGACATAGACCCAAATAAAGTAAGTTTCATCGGGGACCGGGATAAGCTCTTGTGAATCCTTTCCTGATGAAAACGAGGAACTGGGAGCAAAGAACGGTGCTAGCGATGCTAAGGGCACTTACACAGAAATCCAGCCTCCACTTACAGGAAGAAAAGATGAGGAGGTGGAGTTCGTCGACTTAGAGCCTGTGGTGCCCGAGCCAGAGAAACAGCCTGTACCTGTGCCATTGGAATCAGAAGCAGGCATCTCTGCTATCATACCCTCACAAGAGTCAGATCCTAAGGGGTACGAGAGTCCTGTGGACTGGGAAGAACCACCTCCTCCACCAGTTGTATAAATTTATACAGTCAAGATTACAAACTAACTTTCATTGTAAACTATGTGCTAAGAAATATAACATATTTTGATGATGATTTTTAATCTGAAAGCTTTGTCTCTTCAACAGTGCTTAATTAGAGCAACTCTTTCTTGCTCCATGATTTCACACTCTTTGTCTTCCCTATGTTTAATTTTCTTAGTACTTATATTAAGCTTGCAAAAAGACAAACTATATTTCCTTCTATTTTCAGCAATAAATACTTATTCAGCTTTTAAATTTAATGTCTCCCTCCTCAAAACAAGCTTTTTTTTTTTTCTCCTCTTTAAAAAATGAAAAGGCTTCAAAAATGTTGCTTTTTTGGGGGTATTTCGAATGCTAATTGCTTAACAATCTATTTTGCTCCCTATTTTGTCTGTTTTTTTCAAGTTTCCAATTTTTATAAAGGAATCTTTCAAACGCACTTCTTAAATAAGTGCGTTTCATTTTAAACCTTGTTTAGTGCAATCACCCTGAAACCTTGTACAAGCAGTCCTGATCAAACATTGTAAATCTTTCATAGCTAGTGTCAAAACTGCTGGGGCCAACTTCTTTTCCCTGTTCAATGGCCTTAAGTCTCTGCCTTTCCTCTTTGGCCCTACGAACCAGGTTCAAAAAGCCTGCTGGTAGCCCTTTCTTCTTGTTCTGTAAGAGAACAGTGAGACAAAGGCACAAAGACAAAACATGTTTTCTGCAAAACTTACCCAGCCACTGAAGTTAACTGCGTGCTCCCTGATTGTACTGTCTGTCGTACAAACTGGGTAAAGAAGCTTGCACTCCTCCCAGTCTTCTAAGTTTAGTTGCTTCATTAGTTCCGACTGGCAGGTGACAATGTCTTTCTGACTGCAAAAGGAAAGAGGTTGTAAGACGAAGTGAGGAATAAAGAACATAGTACAAAAGGCTTACGTTTTAGCTTCCTTGGCCATTTCATCCAGAGTAAATTCCTTGGCCATAACCTTCTCCAGGAGACGTACGAAAATTTCTTTGCTTTTTAGACCCTGTAGCTGAGTCCAGGGTACAATGCTCATGTTTTTCTATTTTCCTTCAATATTTTTTTTTTGGTTTCCTTCCGGTGGAGCTAGCTTGTTCTTTAAGCTCACCATCTTGAAGATCCCAAACCTGTTAATGGTCGAAGTCAAATAATTTAGTGTTGAGTAGCGTAACTTGAAAGCCTAACCTTGAAAGCAGGGCTCGGCTTAAATTTATGCCGAGCCAAGGCACGGTATAAATTTATACCGATCCAAAGCACGGTATAAATTTATACCGAGCCAAGGTTCGGTATAGGGCTCAGTATAAATTTATACCGTGCGTTGTATCGGTATAAATTTATACCATGTCTATACCGTGCCAAGGCATGGTATAAATTTATACCGAGCCCTGCTTTCAAGGTTGGTATAAGTTTATACAGTCTGAGGCCACTGCACAGTTCACTCCGCATTAAACATACTAAAAGATAATTAAAAGTTTTACTTACTTGACCATCTCGGAAGGCAAGCTGGAAGTAATTGTCGTACTGCTTTACAGCCATTATAGGCTTCTTATCGGAATCGTAACTAAGGCAGCACTATGTGACACAAGCTTCTCGAAGCTCTTGGAGCTTGTTCTTTTGCTTCTTAAAGTCCTCTCCATGCATTTGTTTGAACTCCACGCTCGGTGCATAAAGCGGATCTTGTCTATCAGGCTCATTTTTAATCTGAAGTCATTGTCGAGATTGTGACTCACGGCAATGACCTTTGCTTCTTCGTCTGTCAGCCCCACGTAGATATGTGCTTCCACGCTCTTCCAGACTTCATTACGGCTTTCTTCTTGTGAAAGTTCTTTTCTTGCTTTATAACTATGTGTGCCTCCAAGAACATAATAGGTGTAATCTTCGAAATATGCCTTCCTATAATCTTTTAATTGGTTGCACTGACTTCTGTCTACCATCACAACTAGTGGCGACACATGGGCATGAGGATTCCTTCTCATTCTTTGCTTGAGGATAGCCACATGTGCCGCGTACAGCTTTCGGACCTGAAGCACTCTGACCCCATCTTCATTTTTTGGTGGCCTCTTAATCGTGCTCAGTGTCAAAGAGATGGTTTGCTTCAGTCATGCTCTAACCACTTTGGGGAGGTAGATGCTTTATGGTGGCCTCAGTTTTTTTCTCGGCAACGTGACATGTTGCAAGCTTCATTACAAGGTCGAAGACCAGTTACATTCAACTGGCCATCTAGGCCAACTCTCCCTGTGCAAGTTGAGAATCAAGAGGAACATGTAGAGATAATGGCTAGCTCAGATGAAGATGACAGAGTCATGTACACTGGCCCCAGACGCACGGCACAACAAGTTGCTCGAGTATCTGGTTCAGTCTCAGAGATTCAGATAGGAATGCTCATAGCTGTCCCAGCTGATAATGATGAATCTGGGAAGCCATTCTGGCTAGCTAAAGTACTGGAGGTAACAAGAGGGGATGGAATTCCCACTCAATTAAAAGTGCACTGGATGAGAACAAATGCTGCCAATGCTTTCAGTGGGAGTTATACTTTGGAGACGGTAAGAACAAGAGTGGGAAAGAGAGCAAAGTCCAAAGCAAACACTGCTGTCATAGATCTAGCTGAAGTAAAGGTTCTTTTCTCTATAATGCAGTATGCAGATGATACTTTTACCTTCCTTCAAAATGATGGTTCCAGTTTGCCAAAGTTTCTGGAGATGCTAAATCTTTTTGGGGGTGCATCAGGAGTCCATTTGAATAAAAGTAAAAGCACAATTATCCTGCAATCTGAGGAAGACGAGATCCATGGAATAAAGGTCACAGGTCACAAAACTGCCACCAAATTACTTGGCTTACCTTTGGCAGTTAATATGAATCTGGCAGGGTTATGGGATCCCATAGTCAATAGGATGAGGAAAAAAATACAAATGTATCCTAAATCCCTTTCCCTTGCAGGAAGAGTCGAGATTGTTAATAGTGTGATTGCAAGTACACACATTTTTTTCTCTTCAGCCATCATTGCTGATAAATCCTCCTATAGGAAGCTAGAATCAGCCATGAGGGATTATATCCGCAAGGTGCGAGAATGGTCTCCTGGAGTGTCTGACCGCCTAGGAAAGAAGGAGGTCCGGGCTGCAAAAGACCTTTTTGTCCAAGCACAAGCCCCGCAAAGCAAAGCTAGTAGTGGAGATCTTTAATGCTCTTTGCCCCCTCTCTCGACCTTTGAAATTGGTAAAAGTCTTCGGCCGGGGTTACATCTCTAGAAGGGTCTCCTTCACTCCCTCATCATCTTCCCGACTCGGCTTTTCTTTCAACTTAAAGCTGCCCCAGGCACATCCAAAATTTTGAGAAGAATTCTCTCTGCATGGAACCAAGCATCTCCCTGCTTCAGAGCTCGGCCTTTGACTTCTGTTAGTAATAATTTTAGTTTCTTCTGGCATCAGGACCTGACCGAGGAAGAGGAGGGATGTTTAGCCCTTAAACATCCTCTTAAGTATAAGGAATGGTGCTATGCAGATCTGCATACCATTGGTTCCATGAAAAATGGTGACAAATGGAAAGATTGGGGAGACCTCACCTCAATCCTGCCTGACACGGATACAAACAGAAACATCTATGCCACTCTAACCCGAAACCCAGTTGGACAAGCAAATGAAGCTCAGAATTGGACCTGTGGTGGGCGTCCATATAAGGTTTCTAAAATTTATAGTATGCTTTTGGACAGGTCTCAATTAAAAGTGAGCAGAGCTTGGAATTGCCAACAGGATCTTGCTATTGAAATCATAAGACAGGGGTGGAAACTTCAATGTGCTAGCAAAATCGGGCTCTTTAGATGGTTACTGTTGAACAAAAGTTTAAAAACAAATGGTTTCAGAGCCCAATTCAACAATCAAATCTCTGATTTATGTCCAATGGACTGTGGCTCCACAGAAACAAGTTCACACGTCTTCCTCTGTCCTTGGCTTTCTCTTTTTTGGCAGTGGATTCAACCTCTGGTGCAACATACTCCTATTGATGAGGCTTCCTTGCTACAATACTTAAATCAGAATTCCCCTTTCAAAGGAACCATTCGGATCCTTTCTTGCTGGGCCATATGGAAACATAGAAATGAAGTTGCTATCTCTGGATCGGCCCCAAGTCTGAATAAACTCAAAGCTTCCTTTCAGGTCCTCCTAGCTGAAGCTGCCATGGCTCATAAGGCAAAGCAGGGCTTGAATTATAACAGACGCTGGGATTCCTTAGGAAACTTCAATGGTTTCTTTCAGTTTTTCACTTTGCTCTTTAATGATGTGGATTCTTTGTTTGACAGAGCTTCTGCTGAGGAGGCACCATGAGGGAGGACATGCCCGCGAGGTTGATCCCTGCTACTGTTCCTCTCTCGCCTTTGGAAACCATTGATGCACTTTTCTCGGCTTAAAAGCGAGGTTATCACCGCATTACCTTTACCCGGCCATTTGAATGATGAAGATCTTCGGAGGTTCATCCAGGAGATTAAACCTTACTTCCAAGCAAAGCTGAAAATTCATGAAGATGCTCGTGATGCTTGGGTTATGTATCTCCGGATTCAACGAGGTTATGGGCGAATGAACTTGACGACTGATGCTTGTCCATCTGAGAGGAGGCCTTTGCTATAATCAATCTCGAAGGGGTCCCCGATATTACGTAAAATGTTGACCAGCTTTTGGACTTTCTCTATGCTCGAACTATTTTTTAAAAGTGCTTTTTCCTTTGTTTTGAGCGGGTATCCTTCCCCTAAAAAAGGTTTGTGGTGGTCCTCTAGCCATCACCATTTTTCCATTGCAAGGTTGATCCCTACAATGGTTTTTTTGTATGTATGATCATGTAATTTTCTCATATACTAATACAATCTCTGCCGTTTCTTCAAAAAAAAAAAAAAAAAAAAAAAAGTAAAGGTTCTTGCACATGACTTTGTCGACCGGCCGCTAATAAGTTACGTATGGTCACTCAAACTTTAATAAGGTCGGCATGTGGATTAGACAAACAACCTAGAAAGGTGGCCAAAAAAGATGATGATGAAGACTCACTTGTAGACAGTGAGGAAGAAGATCGTTCGAGTACATCCAGTTTTGAGAGTGAAGCTGAGGATGAAGGCTCAAGTGATCAGGGATTAAATGAGTCTGAGGATGAGATGCATCCTGATATTGCTGCAAAATGTAAGTTTGTCCGATGACTCGAACATGTAAAGAACAGAAAGTGCAGGTGATGAGGGTTTGTCAAAATGTCCTATATTTTTTACAATTTTGTTCATAATTTTGTACAATTTTCACAACCTTGAATATATCACTTCCTTGTCACTCTACTACCCTTGCTATTTTTTTTATTGCCCCCTTTTTGCTACACTTTATATAAGTAACTATTTTTTGTTCTAAATTGGGAGGATGAAAATTGCTATTTAAAATTTTTGCATGGATGGTATGTTCAATCAACCCCTCAAAAAGGGTACCTACATCTGTCACGAAAAAACCTTAAAAATGGACTTTTTAAGGGAATTTTAGGGAATCTTTCAAAGATTCCTTTTGAAGTGCGTTTGGAGCAAATAAGTGCGTTTCAATTTAAACTTTGTTATTATCCTAAAGATAATAGTAAGCACAAATTAAGTGTACCTTAGCACTTTCATTGGCCTCAGCAGCCTCAATGACCTTTGAACTTGACTTCCTCACACGTTTGCCGCTCCTCATTTGATAGGCAACCTCTATGTTGGCAATCTCAATTTCTTCATCAGTTTCACTATCATCACTTTCAGCAAATTTCCTACCCTTCTTTCTCTTTCTCTTCTCGGGCCCATTGGCCTTTCTCCTCTCATCTCTCTCCAACCTTACCTTCTCCTTCCTCAACTTCTCTTCCTCTTTCTTTTTGGCCTTCTCCTCCCTTATCCTAGCCTTCTCTTCAACTTGCTTCTTTCTAATTTCCTTTGCCTCCTCTAATTGCTTTAAGTAATCTCTCTTTGCAGCCATAAACTCATCACTAGTAATGTAAAGCTTCTTTTTGAGAGTAGGAGGAAGCTTACCTTTTCCCTTCTTGCTTGTATCTTCATGTGTTGCAACTACCACTGCCTCATTTGCTGCAGCTATTTCAGTGATTTTATCTTGCTCAATTGCAGCAGCTAGTGCATGCAAGCCATCTGCAGGTGCTTCAGAATCAGGAACAACATTGTCACTGTTAGTTTCAGCCTCATTGGCTGGGGGATCAACTCTATCATATACAACGTCAGAATCCCATCACTAGTCCCCTCCTCATCTGGATGTTCTGCTGCATACTGATCAGCAGTAGGGTCTGGTAGCACCATATCAGCAAGAAAGGGCCAAATTCCAGTTGCTTGGAATCCTGCTTTGATGTTTTCAGGGGTAAGTGCTGCATCACAAGCTTTGTAAACAAGAGTAGCAAGATCTGGCTTGGATGGCTCAACATAATTGGTTGTATGCATCAGTTTGGCTCTTAATCTTCTGAAGGCTTGCTTGAATGGGGAGAAGCAAGACACATCTAGAGGCTGGAGTTTGTGAGAAGTGTGTGGAGGGAGTAGCACACTGTGCAGCCATATCCCTAGCTTTGGACATCGCCTCCATGGTCACATGGCTGCCATGGCCATCACACACCAACAAGTGTGGTCTTTGTGGACTAATCCCCCCTGGAACTGAAGCTTTGAAGTGATCAAGCCAACCTGCAAACAAGACATCAGTAATCCATGCTTTTTTTTTATATGACCAGACTGCACCAGGTTCACAGCCTGCCAACACATTACAGTCCCTCATCCTCTTCCCTTAAAAGACATAAAGGTTAGGTATTCTTTGGCCTGCAGCATTGACACAGCATAAGAGTGTCACCCACTCTCTACTATTGGGAATAGTGCCACCAACATATCGATTAGTGGACTTGGCAAGCATCTTAATTCCAGTCCTATCTCCAGCTTGGATCCCAGTCTCATCACAGTTCCAAATTCGGCTGGAGTCCAACTGCACACTACGGTAAATGTTTTGTAGGGTGCCATAGAAGTTGTTCAGGTTAGATGTTGTCAAGGCCCGGGTTCTAAGCACCTCAATTGGCTGGGCAGATCTGAGCCTGATCTCAGGGTGTCTTCTCTTGAACCCTCTCCACCATTTTTGGCCGGGCAAGCCATCTGCAAAAGTTGTAGGCCTGTTAATTGCAAGCTCAGCCACTCTTTCCCTAAATATTTCTAAAGTGATGGCCCTTCCATTATTAGCTTGCTGCAAAGCCCAAGCAGCAAGACTATTTTCCTCATCAATAGTCAAGGCCCTAGGAATGCAACCATGCTTGTGTTGGGTTAAACCTGACAGATGGTTTCTAAGTGTGGTTTGGAGGATGCCATAATGAATAGCAGCAGCTCTAATAGACATGAGAACATCATCTATTGCATCAATGGCTTCCTCCATAACTTTCACAGTCCAAGCCCCCCTTGCTGCATTTCTAACAAGATCTTTGGGCTGACTTCTTTTTGGTCTAGTTTGGAGGTTTGCATGGCCTGATTTCTTCTTCCTAGGTGCAGCAGATAGGGATTGAGGATCAAGATTGGCATCAACATTAGGTTTAGCAACATGGATGGGAGGTGGAGTTCTAAAACTCTAAGTTCTACTAAAAGCTATTATCTTCTATTAGCCTGACTGTCATTGAATTGTGTTAAAGAAAGTGCAAGACTGAGATAGGGACCTCATTAGAGGCTTTCCTGGCAAATTCGGTTGGGAGGATAGCAAGGTGACTTGTGGGATTTGATATTCATATTTAAGTTTTGTAGGTTGCAAGGAGATGAGATTGTTCTTTCATTTCACTCACACTACACTAAGAAGGAATGAACTAGTTCTTAGATATCTAAAAAGGTAGACAAAAACTATGTCCCTTACACGTCAACCACGTATTACCTATGGCCATCCACAAGCAAAGGCTTTGAATCTAGTGAAATCCATTTGACTACAACTTGCTTGTATGGATGGAATAAGCTAGTGTTCACTTTAGTTGAAGGGTCCTTTTACGAGGGCCATCACTATTGATCCAAATGTTCCCATCCATCAGACTCACAAACATGCAACATTATAAAGTCCATAGTGTTTTCCTAAAGCTAGATTGAAGCCGATATTAGATCAAATGCACTTTCATAGTAAAAATGGCATGAACATTCACATGAATGGCAAACATTTAGCGTTGCAATTTTCAAAACATTCTTACTAGCTTAGTTCAACCATGCTCCTGTTGCTTTCCTCCATATGGTGTTACAATAGAAAATTGTATTTTCTAACTTCAAGATGCTTTAGCATTATAGTTCATAGCTTGATCTGACTGTTGCATGTTCCAGTCTTAAAAATGGTTAGTCTTAGACGTAATTAGCCATGTGCCCTAGGAAGGTATGATGCACTGCAAGCCCAAAGATTAATAAACACAAATGAGAAAAAGCTTAGAGGCCCTAACTTGGCCCCATTACAAAGGCTGCTTGGAACTGCGGAAAAGGATATCATTAGTTTTGAGAAAAGCATGGATCAATAGCTTATTATGAACAAGTAACCACTCTGACATGCATCTGCCATGATTTTATTATGGAAGCAGCGAAAACCATGAAATTTGTCTAAGCGCTCTAGTTCTAGGCCATGAAGCTGCAAACTATCATGTTCAGATTAAAGAATGACTCTAGGCACATCTTGAACCCATAGATAAGAGACTTACCCCCAGACGGTGTAAATCTGCAATAGTAGATGAATAATTGGTTTGAAATAGTAGAGTCGTAAAAAATTCCAGTTTTAAGAATTATTCCTTAGCGACTTTTCATTGAAATGCTCGCCAACATGTGCATCTACAGAAACACAAATATCTAAGCTAAGCTTTCACTTATATCTTAAGCTCTAGGGATAAACAATAGCTTTATTCAAATGTTGTTGGAGAAGAGACATGACTGCTTATCAAAGAAAGCATTCTATATCATTTTTGTTGATCACAAATAGAAAAAGAACATACAAGGCAACGAATAAAGAATGGCTCTTTGCAAATATATTCTTTGGAGGACACACTGGGCTTTGGCAAAACCGGATTATTTTCTCAAAATTTTTTTGGACTAAGCCAAAAATAGGTCAGATCTTATTTGTAAAACAAAATATGTCAGCAGTAGGTTGAAACGGATTTGAAGAAAATAATAGCCTTCATCTTTGTCTTGGGTTTGTAAAAGCTTTTTCAAGACATAAATGTGAATGCTTCCAAATATTCACAAAATGTCTCTGTGTTTTGCAACCGCTATAAGAAGAAAGAGATAAGAGAATACCTGATCGAGCTATACACTGGGATCACCTCCTATAGCCCAGCAATTGCAATGCTGGTGTCCCTTCATGGCAAACCAAAGAAGTGCGAAAAGGACAAAGATGGGTTTACAACGCTGGCCAAATATGCTTCAGCTCAGTGCAGGCGCAATACAAATGCAAGCTCTGGTGAAGATAAAACTCATTGTTGGACAATTCTAACATATACATGTAATTGTTATCCACAAGCCTAATAAGCTAAATGGATTGGCAGAAGTAACAGTTGCATCCATGCCTTGTTGAGAAAAGGACAATGGAACCATGCCTTAGAATATAATTTGCAGCATGTGTATGAATGATGACAAGAAAAGAAAGGCATAAAAAAATCAAAGGCATCAAAGTGGGAACGCTGGGGAGTCCATTATTTTCAACAACTGGCGAGGCCATGCCAGTTATGACTGGTCAAAGCAGGAAAAAGAAGAACGTGTGAGATGAGAAAAGCGTGTCATATGGGGGTATGAGAATATGAAGGTGTGCTTAAGGTTGGAAGGAAGGAAGAAATTTTAACGTCCACGGAACCCAATCGGGTTGGGAAGGGGGAGGAAGAGGAATAGCGAGCAATGGAGGCTTAGAAGGTGTGGGTGCTGCTGGTAGTGAGCTTGAGCTTGGTGTGCACAGATGCCAAGTCGCCGCCGAGTGGCTGCGACACGGCATCTGTGCTCGATGTTGCAACTCGCTGCAGTGGAGGATTGGTGCGCATTCTGCAGCCCATTGCGGGCGGCGTCAATTCCTCCACAGATTTCTCCCCTATTGTCAACCGCATTGGTCGCCAATTAAATGCCTGCTGTAACCTGTTACTCAGCCACCCAATGCATTGCCTCTGCAGCAAACAGCTCCCCACAAGCTGTGTTAATGTCCCTGACTGGGTTCGCCTCTGTGACAAACAATGCCCATCTTCTTAAAATTATTCTTGTATCTTGCATATGGAATAAATCTGGAAATGCGGCACTGACAAGCCAAGGCAATAATGCTTTCTGGCTGTATATTGAATATGATGTGTTCAAGTGAGCTTGTTTAACATATTTGTATTCAGTATCATATTATGTTGAGCAAAATAATTCTACTTATGGTTCAGATCATCTATGAAGATAGACTGCAGCAATAGCAACTATTTAGAGCGTACCTTTAACAATACCACGGTGATCTGTACAAGGTTTGTCAGTAATCATTGTCTTCTATGCATCCTCTTTGGTGTTTCCCAACTGTTCTTCGATTTTCCGCCCCTTCAGCTTTCATTCTAGATTTGACTGAAAAAGAGGCTTACGAAATAGCAGAAGCTTAGCTGCTTAAAGCTTGATTTAGCTTTGGTTAGATCTTAGCTGCAGTCTATAAGGTTCATCATATTTGTCAATTTTTCAAGAAGTTGTTGGAGACATGCAAAAAGAATAGTTGGACATGTATTGCTAATAGCCTATAAAGCAGTGCAAATGAAAGTGAGTCATAGAGTTGTTATTAATGAGTTTGTTTCTACCTAAATGTGATCTGGTCCAAGCAGACGTTGATTACATTTTAAAGCTTCATGTAGGTATCTTAGAGCAAGATGGACCTCTTGAACCTCCTCTTGAACCTGAGATATCTACAGAAGTTGATCTTTCTATGGTATCTTCTGTTTTTTCTTTAATATCACCTTTTTACTGTTTGCCTCTATGTTTGATAGTTTCCATGCACCATTCTTTCAAACATTTTGTTATTACTCCATAATCATATGTATTCTCTCCTCTCCCTATGTTTGTTTGGTGTTCACTATTTTTTCCTCTGTGTTCTGTAGGTGTCCATCTGAACTGCCACTCGCCTCTTTGTAGAAGGCACCTGCCACCGCCTCTCTGTAAAAGACAGGCCAGACTATTCAATCGGCAGTGGGCGATTTGTTTGCAGCAGCTCCCGCTGCACTCTTCACTATTTCCAACAGTCTGTGGTGAGCCACTCGATTTTTTCCATAATGGTTATTAGAACCATTCTTAGTTTTCCATTTTATTTTATTTTAATGGTTCCATGGCTGACCTTTTGTCTAAACTATCTAATTCACTCTTTGCTTGCAAGATGTAGTCTGAAGCCGGCCTTTTAACCATAGACAATCACTTCTTGAGTCTTCATTCTTTGCTTTTCTTTTTGCCATGTCTTTTGGTTTGGATTTTTATTTTTAAATTAGCTCATACTATCATTTCGTTCTTTCTAGTCTTTTAGGCAATTTTCTTTGAATTTGCCTGTTGCTTAATGTTACTCTTGGTATCTCTTCTTTATTCATACATTATACTTCTCGATTCTTTTGAACATCATGCATTAGGCCTAGATAAACAATAGGTAGGTTCAAAGTAATGCTAATAGGCATTGATAGATATTATTTATTGAGGCGTAAGTTTGATTTGGTTTCATCCTTTTTTTGCTTGTGCTTCACACTTCCAACAGGCATACTTTTCATGCCCATTTCAATAATTTTCGTTCTTTTGTGCACTAACACATTTGATGTTACATTCTTTATAGCCTATGGCCAAGGCAGTACTTACGTGTACATCTTAAGTGATGTGTATATTGGCGTCTATTCTATTCTATTCCTTTGGTTCTTTTTTTGGGGCAATGCAGTACTTTGGGTTTTTTGACAATACTAAGTACTTGTTCTTCCTTGCATAATGTTCATGTTTGGCCTACTCTATCTATCCTCATGGCTACAAATGGGGTCATTTGGAGGTTTTATCCCATTTATATTCCATAGTTATTTTTCACTCTCTTTCCCTTTTTCTTTCTTGACGTTTGTTGACTTCTTTTTCTCCATTTGTCTTGTCTTGCATCTCATCTTTTCCTTTCTTGCTAGTTTTTTCTGCCATCTACCATTGCACCTAGGGTTTATGTTCGGCCATATGTTGTTGTTGATTTTGCAAGATGAGTCTTCCCAAGAATGCAATGATTCTATGGCAACTGTCAAATGATGGATGGATGATGCACTTGTGTGGCTCCTAGTCTGTTATTTATCTCCATGGGTTCCCCGAAAACCCGAAAGGGTGGGGTTTTTATTCAATGATCTCTGACTTTGAGTTTCATTGTGGCTTACCTCTTTTCCTTTTGAAACCTTTGGTAATTGTCTACTTCCGGAGTTTATTTAGCTTTCTATCTGGGTAGAAGCATGAAAGGGTGGGCAAAAAAAGTGCCAGTATTTTACATTTACAAATTCAAAGTGTAAGAAAATCCCTCCCCCCAGAAATTATTATTCTTGGAATGAATCATTAATAGGGCAAATAATTTTGAACTCTCCTCCCGCTCTCTGTTCAACCTCTCTCCCGCTCGAACCTCCATAGCCGAAAGCTTGACATCCATATTCAAACCTCCATAGCCAAGATCAGGACCTCCATAGCCAAAAGCTTGCATTTTCAGAGAGCTGACGCACCAGGGAAGAGATCATGACGAAACAGCTTGGAACAAAGACATCTCCAAGGAAATCTCCTCGCAACAAATCTGTAAAGCCCATGCCAAGGTCTCCCACTGGAACTGCCGCCCAAAAACTCAAGAGTGGGTCTTCTTCAGATCGGGAGGTCTTGCCGCCCGAGTTTGACAAGGTAAGCATCAGGCAGCTTAGGAGCAACAATTTTGATAGCATGTTTTCAGGGCTAGTGCAAATAGTGCAGGATGTTTGGGGTTCTGAAGCCCCTACTATTAGGGGTTATCAAGAGTGCAGGATTAAGCCTATTTGGATGGCAGATTTTTTTTCTTTTGATGAGCACGTTTTTTGTAGGAAGGACATTGCAAATCATCACATTCCATTGTATTTTGCCCGAGCATATGCACTTCATTACAAAGGAGTAAGCATTGATTGGGATGAGGTGAAAGCAAGTGCAAGTCTTCATTCAAAAGGCTCTCAAAAAGAATCGACCATTGAATTAGCTACTGATAAAAGTCTTCCAATTGTTAAAGCTACTAAATGTATGCCTCAGTAGAATTGGGGCAGCAGTTGGAAATGATGAAAAGGTGGAGGGAAAGAAGAGCATTAGATTTTGCCTCCATGCTTGATGAAATACAGACTTTAAAAGAGAAAAGGAAAACAATGGAAATTGAACTGTTGAAGCATGAGAGTGATAAGAGGTTCTTGACAAGACTTGTGCTGAATAAAGATGCACAAATATGTGAGCAGTTTAGCATTATGGCAGGTGTAAAAGCAAGCGGGAAGCCAACTGATGTGCAAATGGCTTTGGCATCCCACTTAGAGGAGGAGAAATCAAGTTATATTGCTGACTCAGATGCTCTAATGATTCACATTGATTGTTTAAAGGCTGATTTGCAAGAATTAGAAGCTGCCATTGAAAAAATCAGTAAGGATTTGGAAGTTAATTCCAATTGTGAGAATAGAATAAAGGAGATGACTAAGCATTTGGAAAGATCAGAGACCGATAGGCTGCAGCCCGCTCCCCATACTCGCAGAAAGAAGGCGGGCGCTTCATCCTCACATATCACCAATACTTGCAACAATTTGCAATGATTGCCTTGACTCGACCATGGTAATATCTCCACTTTGTGGTCATACATATTGTCTATTTTGTCTTGTATTCGTGGTTTCAACGATTTTAATACATGTGTACATGATTGTTCATGGTCCGAGGGGACTGCGTAATCGCTTTAGGAATCTCTTCTCAAGGTACATCTATTTCTATTTTCATTACATAATTAGTTTGAGTGTACTTAGATGTAGTTAGTTTCCATCATGTACATAAATCGTATTAGCATTTGATTTGGCGTGGTTTTGTCTTTTTGTAAAGACTAAATATATATTTCGTTTCTTTACATTTACATGTGCCATGAAGTGCTTTTCCGAATTCCTTTTGTGGTGTATTGATAGGGTGTATTGCATATGGTATTACTTTGCATTTACATGTGATCTCAAATGCATATGAATTTAGTATTTGACTTTCCTTTACATTCAATTTCAATGATGTATTTGATAGGGTGTATTGATAAAATATTTTGTTCTTTACATTTTACATATGTTCGGAAATGTATTTGAATTTAGTATTTGGTTTTCCTTTACATTCTCGATAGCTATGCACACTAATGTACTTCTATTTTGTAAATTTACATTAGCCAATGAAGATAAAGTTTGCCTGTAATAAAAACCTACTTGCATCTAATTAACATTTGTTCTGTTTTGATTTGCATTTGATTGTTTTTCTGCAGATTTTGCTTCTATGTACTCTACATCTCCCCTTGATTCTAAATCAAGTGTTTACATTTCTTATTTGCTTATGAGCCTAATTGTGTCAATGCAGATATGGGTAGTATGAAGAAAGCAAGAACTAAAACTCAGATTCTAAATCAAGTGTAAACTAAACAATTCATGTTTCTAAAACCGCAGTGTAAACTAAAACCCATGTTTATGCACTATGCTTAAGTTCTGAATATAGCAAAATCTTATGTTGTAGGTGAAAAGAAGAATGTTGTTGGGAAGGGGTTGCATTTACCATTCTTAGACATCCCAGTTGCTGAACCTGGCACAAAAGATGCTGCTGCTATCAATGTTGGAAGTCCATCCACATCTACATCACCTTTGAGAATTGCAACAACTCATAAGCAATCAGTGCAGGATTTGGAGACCGAGGGGTACTTGGATAAAACTTCAGAAATTGTGGAAGGTAGGGTGATTACAGTCTGATTACATTAAGATTATATCTGTTGTAGTTAGAGTTCACTAATGTTCAATATTTTGCAGAAGAGGTTGTTTTCCAAAAAGACATCCCACCTGTTGAAGCCGAGCTGCTACTATTGTAGCAACAAGCTGAAAGCCCAGAAAGTAATTCTTTCTCCTTTTCAGGGTTTCTTTTTTTTTTTTTTTGTATTTTGAAACTTACATTGACGTGTTTACAGATAAAATTACTGAACATGTTGGTGACGACATTGAAAACAGTCATGAAGCTGCTGTTGAAGTTCAAGTTGAGGAAAAGTCTTGTTCTTTGGCAGGTACGTGTTTCTTTTTTTGTCTTGCTTTCAAAACATTAAAATGAAGCACTTTCTTTACCTTAGAGACTTGTGACGATTCAATGGAGCCAGATGATGTTGAAGAAGCCTTGGAGATTGCAGTCAAGGCAACAAAAAAATTTATGGTCAAAGCTGATGCCAAAACAGCTGGAAAAAAGAGAGTGCAAACCAGAGCAGGGACATCCGCTGCAAAACGGTAATTGCTAGCTTACATTTACTTAGTTATACTTCAGTAGCTTATTAGATTTTACTCGTTTTGCAGGTCTAAACCACTGGAAGCAGAGATTGGAAGGTATCAATTTATGCTTTATTGTCATGGATCAATTGTTAATATGACACTAACATCTTGGATCTGATAACAGAAATGATGACAAGGATAAACTTATGGAATTCACGCCATTCAAGAAATGTCCACCGGCTGAATTGAAAGTGGTTGCATCTGACATAGCAATTTTATGTGCAACTAACTCTAAAATGAGTAGCCGCTTAGTGGATCTTTATGGCAGGTAATAACCTGGTTGTAACCGAGTTGTATTTGTTGCGGCTCGCTTTGGATCCTTCTCACACTTCCATCAAGGATGTGCAATGCGTAGTCTATGGCACTCCAGATGGGAATGCTCCTGTTGAGCGTGTCGGTAAGAAGAGGCACATATATTGGAATGATTGTATTGCGTCCCAAGAGCTTGATGAGTTGGATGGTCCTGATAGTGTGGGAGAGGAGGAGAGTGGAGGAGATGAGGAGGAAGAGAATGAGGAATATAGAGAGGAAATGTCTGGTTTTATTCCTCCCGAGAACGCTAACGTGCTCTTGTTTCAAGATTACATCTAGTTGGATTCATACGCTTGCCATCTCTTGATCGTATGTTATGCTTTATGCTAGTTTGTGCTTGAAAGACACTGACTCTTTGATTCTCTGATGTAGGTCGCGAGGAAGATCATGAAGGAAGGTTTGTGGACTTATTTTCGTCGCTTGTTTCTTTAGACAGTGAATCTGAGAGCACTGATGTGCGAAGAAAAATCGAGGTTCTTGTTCAATGCTACACGTGGAGATCCTTTTTTTGATCCTCAAGGAATGGCCACACATACAATGCGTATAATCTATGACTTGCAGATTGCTCTGACGAATGCATTTGATATTTTGGAGGAGTGTCTGTGCGCAATGGATGATCCTGGAATCCATGTCCCTCAGAAGGAAAGGAGGACCTTTCGTGCTGAGATGAACCATGTGTGGGGCCTTCTCTGTCGGAAGCTTAGGGACTTTAAATCTCTTGCTCTCACCACGAGAGTACGATGCATGCCTAGTTTTGTGTCTCTTCGTGTGATGGTGTCATGCTGTTTTGTTTTTCGTGTGTATGTAGATATGTGAAGTGGATTGTGCTAGCTTGTACATGAAGCTGGCTTCTCTTGTAATTATGTTGCTCGTCTTCTGAATGCAACACGTTTGTAATATATCTGTTGTTTAAATTTGGTTTTTCCAGCAAGTGGAAAACCTTTTTAGATTTTTTTTATTCAGGTAGGCCTAAGCTTTTGAAGCTTTTATGATGCCGAAAATTTTTCTGATAGGCCATATCGAAATTTCGACTTTATACTGCAGTGCTCCTCTCACATGGAATCGCAGCATGCGGATGGGTGGAAGGCCGCATGCTTGTGTCATGCACTTGCTACCTTTCCATATCGTTCTTGAATGGATTTTTGCTTCTCAAGATGTTTTATTTTTGTTGGGTCTGAATTTTTCATCTCGACATGCACATCCCGCCATGTTGAGGACACTTTGAGTCATAAAAATGCGATGTTCGTTTTTCTTGCTGGAGCAGCAAAATTTGCATGCAATCAGCCATGCCTTGAATGAGAAGCTCCACCAATATTTTTGAGAAGAAAATAGAGAGTCGATGCGAGTCAAACTGTGTTGTCCATCCCTTTTTAGATATTGAACTTCTTCTCTCCCATCTTTGTTATTTTCATTAACATCGTTTTTATGAAATCATCCCCTCAAACAGAATATAGCATGTTGCTTAGCTTTTGTGGCTATTCTAACCTCAGAAACTAGCATGTTGCCTAGATATTCTAATCTTCGGCAACTATGTGAAATTGCGAGGTTTCAAGATGTTTTCGGTGGTGCTTTATGTTTTCATCGTACAAGCGATTTGCCTCATTGGCAATGCAAAAGAAATAGACATGATTAGGACACGAGGGGCATGTGCAGAGATGTATGTAGTATGCAGATAGGTGACCAAAAATTTGATAATCCAATCTTTGGACCTAAATATTCTGAGATGGCGAAGTTATTGCAACAAGAAGTTTTGTTTTGCCACATGCTTTTTAGATTGTGCTTAGAATCAGAACAAACAAGAAATTCTTAAATAATCACTACATGTTTGTTAAGTTGTAATTCTCTCTCCTTGATGAATAATACTCCATAACATTGTAGAGAATTTTCCAGGTCAGCCCGCTTGATGTTGCATTGCATTGTTCAAGAGTAGCATGAAAGTCGTCAAACACATAAAGCATTATTAGCTCAATCTAATCAAGGGCAAAAGTACTACTTGATGCACTGGCCACCATTTTTCCTTCAGACATAAAGTTTCAAGTTCAATATAATCCTTATGTCTCCCCATGTTCTGCCATGATTGCCACGCTTTGTTCATTTAGCTTGACACAATTTCTTCTATATTGCTTTGTAGTTAGGTTTTTAGTCTGTCCATCCTCCCTTTACTTTGTGTTCTAACTACAAAACATTATTTATACACCAAGAATAAGTGTTTCTACACACCAACAATAGGTGAAGTCTACTCAGGACAATTCAGGTCCTAGTGAGATGGGAAGACCTAAGGTATGTCCCTTTAACATTGTTTGCAATTGTCAGTTAGCTGAATTTGAAGCTCTCCGTTGCATTTGGTTTGGAGGTTACTTCTAATTGACTATTGGAGCTTCTTGGTAATGGGTTGCTTGGTAGTTTTTGTAAATGGATTTTGCCTTGGTTATAATTTTGTTGTCAGCTTTTTGAGCATGTTAATTCTAGCGGCTCCAAAATTGGCTCCACAATAAACAGTTATGTCCAAGCTTACCCCAAATCTGTCTTTAACCCAATTGACTCCATTTACAAAGTAGCAATAACTATATCAAAGATTTGCAACATGTTTCTTTAATTGAGCATGCCCTCTACATGCGCGGGAATGATTGAGTAACCAGTTGGTCGTTCTTTACTCCAAACTTTGGCAACCCTATTGATGTTTTTTGAATAACTCTATTTCTTGGATCTTCAACTTTTCCTGGAAGTGGATATGGCTGGGGTACTTATTGTAATTATTAGGATTGCTTTTGGCTTTTGTCATGATGGAGATTCTAACTTGGCATTATAATTTATGACAGATGGATGGAGTATGTGCACTGTTAAGGATGGGTTGCTTATGTGTGTAACTGAAATTCTGTACTCACTTGATGCTGAAAAAAATTTAGTACTTGAATGAAACAAATCCATTATTGGAAACTTGAGTTGTCTGCAAGGATGTGCGAAGCCCTACGCACCTTTTGCATGTTGTTGATTCAAGCAAATCCCATGCTCCACTTTGGAGTGGATATTGAATACACAATTTTGTATTTGTTTCTGAAAGAAGTAGGACGTCACCATATGAAGATGGAGGTTATACTCAAATGGCATTGTTGGGATGGAGCCATGGCCGACACTTGCATTCTTATTCTTACACTACTCCCAATGGGCAACATAAGGCATTAGTATCCCAACGTCTTGGATATCATGTAATTGCCATGGATTTGTCTTTAAATTCAATCACCATTGTGCTTCATTGTCTTTAATCAAGATAATATTGTGGAAAGGCAGTTCAACAGGTCATGAGGAGGGATGAGAAAAGAAGCAAGGAGTTTGACAAAGAAGAGGTAGTTCAAGAATCCAACATTTCTTCCTATTTGGAATGAAGACTTGAAGCCACTTATAGAGTATCAGGCAGCATCGGCAATTGTAAAAGAAGTGCTTGAAACTGGAAGTTTTCAATGTGTTGGACTTGATAAGGAGCATTTCGCTATCACATTTTTACGCTATTCCTCTTTTGAATTTGCCTCCATTATTATATGAATTCCCATATCTTGTGTGCACATAATGTATCGTTTTTGAAGCTTGGGTCTGGTTTTTGGTTTGTCAACATAAATTAGATGATATCAATCTTAGCATAGATAATTTATCCATTTAGCATTTAAGTTTTTTACCTCGTGATTTTTTACCTCATAAATTCTTTCTCTCATGATTTCCCATGTATTTTGGTTCTGTTGTATCCTTTTACACAAAATAAGCATGATTCTAAAACATTTCAATGCTGGATGATTGTACGTGTTAGGATCAAAGGCCTTAACTTGAGAGAATCCATATTTATTGAATGAAATGCATGGTGTTATTTGGAATAAGCAATGAATAAGCAAGAAATGCAAAGAGAGATTGACGGTATGCCATAACTTATTACAAAAGTATTCAATATGTTTATTGACTAAATTGCATGGTGTTGTTTTGGAATGCAAGAAATGCAAAGAGAGACCTATGGTACGCCATAACTTATCTACCACAAAGGTATTCAATGGCTAGCTCATCGAAATGGCATTCTTCCCTTCTATCCACATTCTAATGTCCTTGAAATTTTTTATAGTATCGTGTTCATGTTTATCCAAAACATACTATCATCTTTTGATTCATATGTAGCAATTCAAAACAAGGTAAATCATTGCAATTCAAGACAAGGTAATTTGTTAGTGCACCTTATAGGATAAAATAAATTATTAGTGCCCATTCACACTAATAAGTGTTCGTCAACAAGTTGTAATATTGGCTGGCCTAAGTAATTTGCTATGATTATGAAAAAATGGATAAAGTAGAAGCACATGCACCTACTTATGCATTTTCTATATGTGATCCCAGGTTACAGCATAAGTAGAAAATGTGTTTGTACGTATTGCAGGTGTAACAGAGCCATTGCAAAGTCATCAAGATGCAGGAAGCTTGATAATGGAAGGAATGTATATATCAACTATATCATAATTGAGACTTTTATGGACCTTTCAAACTTGGTGAGCATGCCATGGATAAACCCATATGTACTTAAAGTTGATCATTGAAGCTTTGATTTATTGAATAAATTTTTGGCACCATACATGATCCCAGGTTATAGCTCTTATGTTAATGATGGTGTATGCTTGCAGAGGCAATACAGTTTTTGAAGTGTTATTGGGTTGAAAGACATTCTTGAAACACTTCAAAGACAATAAATATAGAAGCTACACTTTCTAGAAAGGAGACGAGTTTTGTGCAAGCAATTTTATAAGGGGGAACTCATAGTCATTCTTTTTTCACTTAATATGAGGAACTTGCAAAGATCAGGTTAAAATACATGCCAATCGTATGTCCATGCATCTTGAACTTGCAAAAGCGAAGTAGGTTAACTCTAATTTGCTTGCAAACATAGATTAATGTAACACGTTTTCCCATGTCTTTGGTCTATGGTACTACGTTTTTGATGTTTTCTCTTCTAAAAAATCTATTCTATTCTATTCTTATTTTCTATGGATCAAAAATATGTTTATGTGTATAGTTGCCATTGCAGTGCACCTTACCTATGTAAGGTTTCAAGCAATGAACCGACTTCTCAGGAACTTGCCTAGCACACTTGAATGTTGAATCAATCGACTTTAAATGACGATAGAGTAATCTCTCCTAAATTGGATGAGCGTTAGCTACCATTCTTAAAAAGAAATGTTGAAAGTAATAATGTTATCCAGCCAATGATTAAAAACACAACACTTGCACTTAATGCAAATTAATAATGTTGCACTCCAAATCCACAATGTAGTATTTATGATATTTAGGTTGTCAAATGCAAGTTGGTATATGTTTCATACCAATTGTGACACATGATCTTTGCTCATGTGTGTCACATCTCATTCTTTCAAAAATAGCATTGTATAGATGTCTACAACTTTATAGATACCTATAATAAAATTGTATCTATGCCCGGCAATGCGGAGCACCAGTTACTAGTTGGTTTTTATTTGAGTAGATTATTTCCAATGGTCATGACTTTTTTTTTTTCTCCTTTTTTTTTTTGCAATGGCAAATGGTCTTTACAAGTTTTTTGGTAGGGAAAAAAGATTTATTCAAAAAAAAAGGGGGTTTTCGTGCTTGTTGAACCATTGAGAGTTCATATCAATATAGAGGAAAAGATGTAGCTAGATGTAGGAAAAGATGTTCTCAAGATGTTTTATTTTTGTTGGGTCTGAATTTTTCATCTCGACATGCACATCCCGCCATGTTGAGGACACTTTGAGTCATAAAAATGCGATGTTCGTTTTTCTTGCTGGAGCACCAAAATTTGCATGCAATCAGCCATGCCTTGAATGAGAAGCTCCACCAATATTTTTGAGAAGAAAATAGAGAGTTGATGCGAGTCAAACTGTGTTGCCCATCCCTTTTTAGATATTGAACTTCTTCTCTCCCATCTTTGTTATTTTCATTAACATCGTTTTTATGAAATCATCCCCTCAAACAGAATATAGCATGTTGCTTAGCTTTTGTGGCTATTCTAACCTCAGAAACTAGCATGTTGCCTAGATATTCTAATCTTCGGCAACTATGTGAAATTGCGAGGTTTCAAGATGTTTTCGGTGGTGCTTTATGTTTTCATCGTACAAGCGATTTGCCTCATTGGCAATGCAAAAGAAATAGACATGATTAGGACACGAGGGGCATGTGCAGAGATGTATGTAGTATGCAGATAGGTGACCAAAAATTTGATAATCCAATCTTTGGACCTAAATATTCTGAGATGGCGAAGTTATTGCAACAAGAAGTTTTGTTTTGCCACATGCTTTTTAGATTGTGCTTAGAATCAAAACAAACAAGAAATTCTTAAATAATCACTACATGTTTGTTAAGTTGTAATTCTCTCTCCTTGATGAATAATACTCCATAACATTGTAGAGAATTTTCCAGGTCAGCCCGCTTGATGTTGGTATTTGCATTGCGTTGTTCAAGAGTAGCATGAAAGTCATTAAACACATAAAGCTTTATTAGCTCAATCTAATCAAGGGCAAAAGTACTACTTGATGCACTGGCCACCATTTTTCCTTCAGACATAAAGTTTCAAGTTCAATATAATCCTAGTAATAACATGTTATGTCTCCCCATGTTCTGCCATGATTGCCACGCTTTGTTCATTTAGCTTGACACAATTTCTTCTATATTGCTTTGTAGTTAGGTTTTTAGTCTGTCCATCCTCCCTTTACTTTGTGGGTCAAAGCACAATATTGGGGGGCAAAAACGCGCATGGCAAGCACCCCTCCAGCACCCCCCCCAACCCTTTTTTCCCTCCAATTTTTTTTTAATTGTAATTACTTTTCTCGACTCGAACGGAACCCTAGGGCGCAGTTTTTCGTGCCGCAATTAGGCCGAGCTATGATTCTCTACTCCATCTTCATCATTGCCATGCTTCCCATGATTGTCCCTTACGGGCTACGAACCGATAGTCCGTTCTATGAGGAGCCTAAGTGAAGAGACAGATACCGGATTTGCAAAGAACCGTGAGGTATTCTTTTGCATTCTATATTTTCGGTAAAGATAGATAAAGGCCGATCTTTTTCGCTCCTTTATGTGAAAGGATGATGACAATGGTTAATTTTTGAAGTCTTTATGATCCGGGATCATTTTTTAGTTTCCAATGATCTTTTAGGCTAAAAGTCTAATAAAGGCCTCCATTCTCGATTCTTTAAGTTACCGGGCTTTTCAATTTTGATGCTTAATGTTCTTATTTATCCGTTATGATCCGACCTCATTTCTCCGATTTACCTTCTATTTATTTTGCGTGATGAAGATAGCTTACATAGTGAGGAGTTTGTCCAATATCGTGGCTTTTGTGTAATGAGGGCAAAGATCCTTTGCAGATCACTTGGACAGATTGCCCTAAGTCAGATTTTTTGACGCTTTGGTCTCAAGAAGTAAAGAAGGATAACAAAATAAAAGTGTCTTGCATTAGGCCGAGTTTGAGAATCGATCAAGGTATTGATCAAGAAAATCTATCGGCTTTGGTCCAAGAACAATGAAGCTAGAACTATTTTTGCCCGCATTTGCATGGCATGACACTGTAAGAGTCAAGAAAACCCCGGTAAATATATGTTGGATTGGGCTACATTTGCCTTTGAAAGAATTAAGATTTCCAATAGAAACAAGAGACATAAAACAGATATGGAGGAGATTGCTTTGAAGAACATTAGTATGGGTGTTTCTTCTTTAGAGACCGACATGTTAGGTTTTGAAGAATCAATTTCACGATACAAAACAAGACGAGAGCTGGAGTTTTAAAAATCGAGTTGAGGGCTTGATGGCGTGCTTTGATGAGGCAAACCGCTTCGCCTTGGATAGATTGAAGAAGACTAAAGTAATGATTGAAGACCTTGTAGAGGTTTGTCCAGATGAAGACCAAAGCCCTTGGAAAGCTTTGTCAAGATGAATCAAAGCTTGGTTTGTCATTGCTCACGATTTTGAAAAGGAAGAGGCAAGTCGATAATAGTGCAGATTTGGACCAGCAACTAACAGATCTAAGAACCTGACTTTGCGTGCTAAGATTTGTAATGTTGATGATTACAAGGTGAAGGTTAAAAATCAAAAAGATTTTGGGGATAATTTTATGAGCACAAGCATTGTAAAACCTAGTCCAGCAAACGCTTTGTTATCAATTTTGAAGATGGTTGCCAAGTTTGTGGCTTTGCTTTTAGTCCATCTTATAGCATGTTTGTCCAATTGGTTTGTGGACACAAATATCACCTCTTTTGTTTCCAAAGAATGTGTGGAAAACCTACAATGCATGGTTTGCAAAACTAGATATACCGAGAGAGTTGTATGTTGAACTTGGATACCTAGACTTTTACCTATTAAGGAGAGTGCGTAAGATCCAAATCAAGATGATGTCAAGAAGAAGAGGAAGATGCCGATATTGTATGTGGTCGTGGTAAGAGACCTTTAACCTAGGTCAATGACATCACCACGTAAAGGCAAGCAAATGTCAATTTCAATTTGTAATTGTAAAACTTTCTTCTTAATTTATTTTTTTGTTATTGCAAGAGTTTCCAGCCGAAGAGAAGAGGAGAAGACTGCATGACACCAAGATGCCGCAGAAGATCTTGATCTTCAAAACAACTCGCCACGTAAAGGCAAGCAAATGTCAACTTGCATTTCAGATTTCAAAAACTTTCTTCTTAACATTTTTATTCTTATTGCGCTTGTTTCCACCCGTGAAAAGAGAAGAGGAGAAGACAATACGATGTCGCAGATGATCTTGATCTTCAAAACACCTCGCCACGTAAAAGGCAAGCAAATGTCAACTTGCATTCTGTAATTTAAAACTTTCTTCTTAACATTTTTATTCTTGTTGCAAAGAGTTTCCACAAGAAGGAGAAGAGGAGAAGACAAGACAACCGGCCGCAGATGATGTTGATCTTGAAAATATCCCACCGGGGCTTGAAAAGGAAGGGGCAAATGTCGCACCTGCCGTTAGTGATGTAGTTATTGTGGCCAAGCTTCCAAATGAGAGAAAAGGCAAGCCTAAAAAGTGTAGTGCACGCGACCTCCCTGCTGGTAAACTAAAGGTTATTTTTGTTGCCCTTTTTAATGAGAGGTGTTTTTGTGAAATGAATCAAGTTTAACCACATGTTTTACTTTCAGATGTGCCAAAAGTGGAAAGAAGAGAGGTCCTTATAAGAAGGGTGTGTGCTAAGCTGTGCTTTGAAGAAAATCGCCAAAGAGACTCCGCTAGAGAGTCTTTTAACAATCCAGTTTACATTGAGCAATCCAAACCGAAGTTTTAACTCCAAATTTGATTGCAAACATGTGGTTCGATTCTCGCAAGGCCGCCAGGTGGTTTGGTGCAAAATGCGTAGCATGTGGAAGCCAAATTGAAGACCTCCTCAGATAGATTTAGGTGCCGCTAATGCCGCATTTGAATCAATACGAAAGCGCTGCCTACAATGCCATCTATTCTTGCAATGGCAACTATTCCTACCATGCCATCTATTTCGCTACACCGCCTCGAATACCAATCATTCCACCAATGCCCATTGTTCCCGAGATGCCAATCATTCCACCAATGCCCATTGTTCCCCGAAATGCCAATCATTCCACCAATGCCAATTGTTCCCCGAAATGCCAATCATTCCCCAGCCAATCTCTTTCGAGATGCACTTTGATCAAAGCATGCCCTTGTGCAAGCAAGTGATGTTTCTAAAGGTGTCAGATCTCGCAAATAAACTCGAAGATCCCCACATGAAGATCCCACACTTGAGCTTCCCAAATCGACGAGGAAAGTGATGAAGAAGACATGACTCTTGAACAATATGTAGAGAAGACAGCTACTCTAAACATACCAAAGTTAGGCAAATGTTTATTCTCAGATGTTTACCAACCGTGTTTGTTAACAATTGTGCATCTTTTTCACCGCAGACCGATGGAGACCTAATATGGCTAGGCTATGAAGCTTCATTTTCGCCTCTACGGATCTTTTTGAAGAAGTCCGTTTTTTTTTTTACAATGTACATACAATTTTTAATGAATGAAAACAAAGCTTTTCAAGGAATGAATTTGTACTTTCTATGCTTTTACAAAATGTGTTCGAATGTCAACATGACATGTTGTTAGATTCGCATGCTTTTAGGAACATACAGTTCTAGATTCACACACGTGAAACTGTGTGAAACTGAAAGCTGAATTTGCAAACGTTATTGCAATATATGCAATAAGCAAACTGAATTTCACTTCCAAGCTTTGAATCTGATGAACTTGCAAACGTTAATGCAATATATGAAACTGAATTTCACTTTGAACCTTTGAATTTGCTTAAGTGTAGTGCAAATATCTTAAGTGTAGTGTTAATGTGCAAATTTGCTTAAGTGTAGTGCAAATTTGCTTAAGTGTAGTGCTAATGTGCAAATTTGCTTAAGATAGTGCAAATTGCTTAAGTGTGAAAATTTGCTTTAGTGTGCTCAAATTGCCTAAGTCCCAACAATGCCAATTGCCAATTGCCTAAGTCCCAACAAAGCTAGGTAGACTCTTGGCTTGGTCTCTTTACCAAGTTGGAGTCATTTAATGTTCTTTCAATGTCAGATCTGTTTGTCAAGTTTACAAAGTAAACATTCTTTAGTCTAAATCAAGGGTAGTCTAGCAACACACACAAAGAGGGTTAACTGATTACATACCTTGCACAATTAGCTAAGTTTTACACATTTTCCAAGAGGATAAGATTCTGGTCGATATGTTCTTCACTGGAGCTTGTCTTTTTAGCATGTAGCCAAATGCACATCTAAAAAATCCACAATAATGTGGATGCAAGTAATTCGAAAGTACAAGGCATCTCAAGAAATTCCATTACAAGCAAGCCCACTACTAGAAAGGCGTAAATATGTTAAAACAAAGGGTTCAATCATGTCATTAAGAGATAAAAATTTATGTCTGAGCAAATAGTACCAAAAAATTTTATAGAAACAGACAAGAGTTGAAGAAATTGCTTCCACTGCAATGTATATCAGATTCCAGTACATTGTTTGAGCCTTTGCTCAAAGAACCCTAAAGTAAGTACAGTTTTGTACTTAAGATCTCAAGAATCGCAAATGGTTTAATCTAAGTCCAAGGCAAGAACCCTTTATTGTGGCATCAAACCCTTCTGTGGTTTGGGCCGGCAAAGAAGTACCTCTGATGTTGGAGGAGGCAAATACTCAACAATTTGTTCATGTGCCTCATTTGAAAGGAAGTATACATGTTCCTCATCAGCCACGCCTCAGACCAACTTTGCACACACACTACAAGGTGGGAATAGTGTGTTACCTCGTGCATGTTGTGTAACAACAGATTTACCATCTCCAATGCTCTTGTAATACCGACCGACAATACAATTTTCTCGCTTGTTGAATTTAGAGCCCCAAGAGTCCTTAAATGCACGCTCCACAAAGGTGTTTAGGTTCGCACTTAATGATCCGTAAATCAACATTATCTTTATTGCCCCTCTCAAGATTGACAACAAAGTTGTCACCTACATCAACCATTTTCGCCTTCCAATCGATTGTCCCTTCATACCGCATATATGAGTTACGTGATGCCTCTTCTACCACCTCCATAGGAAGTAAAGTTTCATGTGCATACCTCCAAGCCGAGATGCATGTTTACACTTGACCACGCTCGCCCAAATGTACCGCAGAAAACATGACAGATGCCCTCAGGTGCCACTTCAAAAGACCCTGGTTTTGCAAGATGGCTCGATTGTATGTATCTTTGTTGTGCCTTTGAGAGTCTCACAATCATATTGCATGTCCCTATTAACATCACCTAGCTTCACAAGCCAAAAGAACCTAATGTTGGAGTTCCAAACAGCTTAGTAGCAGCTTTGAGAAGTAATAAGCAAACAAAAAAAAAGGAAAGAAAAAAGTATTGACCTCGCTTTTATGTTAGTCTCTTTCAAAGACAGCTTTGAGCTAAAATACCAACTCGTGAAGTTCACAACATCTTGTGCATTCCTCAAGGGGAGTGCTGCCTCGCTTTGAGCATTTCACTTGTCAAAATTCTCTTTATGACAGCTCCAAAGACCGCCATGTTCCCTTTTCCCATGTGATGAAGTGAAAAAGTTCCACCGTGATCTTAATCCCCGCCAACTTATAGAATCTGCCTAAGAAGAAAAAAAGCCCTAGAAGATTTGAACTGGAAGCACATCCATCGCACTGTAACACATGTTTAGACAAGTGTACTCCCTTGCTCAATAAAAGTCATGATGACTTTGTAAACCGTGGCCGGACAAACAAACTATCATGTTTCTTGTCATCGATATGTAGAAATGTGTCTCTTTGACAATCTTTCTATCCCCAACCTTGATATTTGGGGGATCTCCATCTAAAGCATGCCCGTATGTAATATGTGGTCGTTATGCCAATGCATGCTCGATTTCCTCACGAACTTTGAAAGAGAAATTTCTAAAGAAAGTCTATGACAAAACCATAGTACCTTTTGAAAAGATTGACGACAGTTCTTGAACTGATCCGCTTGCCATCTGGCTGTGTAAATATGTACCATAATAATAGGGGGTTGTTTTTGTATTTTTTGTACGCTTTTTGCTATGGTTTTCATATGATTTGATGGGCGACAGCGAGGCGCACTAATCAAGATATCTAGAGTGTTCCTAGTATTTTTTTGATTAAAAATCCATTTCTCCATGGTTTACCTCTTCAACTTTCCTTCGCGGAAAAGTCGAAAGCGATGCAAAGCTCGATTCTTCTATTCTAGGGTTTCTTTGTTCTTTTATTCATTCCTTCTTGTTTTCTCGCTCCGGCCCCATCTTTGGAATTAAGGATTCATTTGCTGCAAGCTATGCTTTGAAATGCCTATGGCGGTCATGGAAAGATGAAGATCTTCTTCCGAATCGGTAATCGCAACGTAATCGTATTGTTGAAGGCATGGGCATTTCAGAGCGCTTACTTCAAAGGATTAGGTTTGAGCTTCTTTTCTCCTCTGGCGCGCATGGCATTTTCCAGGTAAATTTAATTCATGCATGATTCAAATAACCAAATGTTCTCGATGCACCACTGTGAAAAGCCCCGGGTTTCAAGGAAAGTAGGTGAAGAAAGAGCAATGTCCCAAGCCATCTCGGATAAAGCAAGAAAGAGTTTTCTATTGAAACAAGGCTAGTTCACTATATTCCAAATCCCGAACAAGTGTCCTGAGCTAAAACATCATTGGCCAAGTGTTCACCATTCCTAGAATTGACTCAAGTTTAGTAGTAGAAATTGAACCGCGGCATCCGATCTTGTGCCGATAATTCCAAGCTCCAGTTAATTTCCTTCCTTTGATGTTTTGGTCAATCAAAACTTGGAGTTCAGACTTGGGTTTTTCGTGTAGTTGAACCGGATACCGTGATGTGTGCTTTGTTTGCCTTTTGTCATTTTCCACAAGGCCCATTAGCAATAAGCTGAAATTCCTCTTATCTCCACAAGGCCCATTAGCAATAAGCTAAAATTCCTCTGATCCGTGGAATGCAAAGGCAGCTTGGGCAATGGTAAGAATGATAAGGAATCTATGACAGGAATTTTATGTAAAGTAGTTGGCGTTGGTTAAGAATGATAGAGAATATAAAGAAAGGGCGGCCGGGCCCCCGAAGTCATGCAGCCCTTTTTGAGAACATTATACGGGCATCCGCAATTGTGGCTTCCAATAAACTGATATGTTACCATGATTACCTTTGCATTCCGACCTTATATTTGGAAGCAAGTGAACTTTATATACTATGCCGCTTTTAAGAAATGATGGCAAGACCAAATGATGTAATCATAATCGATTGAAAATGTATGTATTTTTAAAAATGCCGTGGCTTGATTTTTTTATGTATGATCTCTATTTTATTTACTTATTCGGGTTATGCATTTGCCAATTTAGTTATGTATGATCTTTGTCTCATTTTATTTGTGCTATACATTCAATTAAACATGACTCGGGCAAAGCCGCTGTACATGAAAGCTTGTTAAATATGAAATTGATGACATTATGTCAAACCAAGCTCCACAACCTATAGTATTTGATGTTTTGGTCAATCAAAACTTGGAGTTCAGGACTTGGGCTCTCTCGTAGTTTGAACTCGGGCAAAATCAGATGTGCTTCTTGTTTGCCTTTGTCATTTTCCACAAGGCCCATTAGCAATAAGCTGAAATTCCTCTTATTTTGCACAAGGCCCAATAGCAATAAGCTAAAATTCCTCTTATCTGTGAACGCAAAGGCAGTTGGGCAATGGTAAGAATGATATGGAATTTTATGACAGGAATTTTATGTAGAGTAGTTAGGGGAATTTTATGTAGAGTAGTTAATGTGGTTAAGAATGATAGAGAATATAAAGAAAGGGCGGCTGAGCCCTGAGTCATGAAGAATTGTTGCAGTCCCTTTGAAAATATTATGCCGGCATCTGCAGTCGTGGCTTCCAATAAAACTGATATGCAGCTCACGGATTACCTTTGCATATTTGGAAGCGGTGTTAAACTTCATATGCTATGCTGCTTAAAGAAATGATGGCAAGACCAAGTGACATGTATTATATTATATGTTGATAAATAACTTCTTCTCTTGTTTGCATTGGGAGTGAGACCATTATTACCATCTTCATTTTTGGGCTTAGGAGATAATGAAGAAGAAATGAGAATATCATACAAAAGGTACCTAGAGTGGTTAGATAAATAAAAAACAATGTCAGTATTACATGTGGTTAGATAAATAAAAAACAATGTCAGTATTACATGTGTCATTTGGATCATGAGGATGAGGCTCTTGCGGGATTTTTAAGCCATTGTGGTTGGAATCCGATGTTGGAAAGTATATGTGCGGATGTGCCCATGATTGATAGCGTTGCATTGTTGCATTCGTTCTCCAAAGGCGAGAAGGAGAGATTTATTGGTAGAGAAGGGATAGAGGAGGCTTGGAGTACCCAGATTCGATTCCCAGGGGGGTTTCACTGCTTGTATATTTTTTTAATGTGTGTAATGATGTTTCTACAATATTGTAAATGTGTTAAGATGTCCTACTATAAAACCATGTTGTGTTCGGGCCCAAAAATACACATTACCTCATTTAATACGCCTCTCATTGTTTCAAACATTTTTACTATATATCATTATAATTTAAACGGCTTGTTTATATGCAATACCTTTCTAAGGCTGAATGTGCATTGCTTTTGATTAGCCCATGCTTGATTCCTCGGGAGTTTGTTGTTAGGGGCCCAAGGGCCCAAAAATTTTTATATATCAAACACATATCTACTATTAATATTAATTAACACAAACTATTGCATTTAACACATTTAATTAAAATCCCCCGAAACCCCTTTGGTTTGGGTGCATATTCACACCTGGGTGACATAGGGCGAGAGCCCCTAAAATTATGTTTCGCATGTACGAAATCAACACCATGTAGTATATTACCTCAAATCTTATAGTATTTTGCAAATCTTGTTATACAGTATAGCAAATTTTGTACATGGATACCCCACAAACGAGGAACTTTATGTACGGTGTAGATTAAGGAATAAAGGGTGAATATGCCTATCCAATGTCTCTCGATGTCCAAGTCACCCCCGCAGGGGAATATGCACCCAAACCAAAGGGGGTTTCTGTGGGGATTTTAATTTAAATGTGTTAAATGCAATAGTTTGTGTTAATTAATATTAATAGTAGATATGTGTTGTTTGTTATATGTGTTGTTTGTTATATTAATAGTAGATATGTGTTGTTTGTGTGGGATAAACTGTTTGATAACACCATCAGCATGTGTCATGAACTCCTTCAAGGTAGTTGTCTTGTACACAAGCCTCATAATGTCTTTTGTCTTCTATGATTTTTCCCTTTGCCTACGTGACTTTTTTATTGTCTCCTTAACCCCGTGTTGACAAAAACAAGATGAATACCACCAAACAGAGCCCAAAAATCTGTTTTGAGCACTACCATTCAATTGGCAAGTAAACAATTGGAAAACAATTGGTACACCTTCTCAAAGTTCTTCCAATCGATAGTTCTCAATGCACTCTTTCTCCCTTGGACATCTTCTTAGTTTCTTGATACCACAAAAGTGCAACCAAGTTTAAGGCATTTTGCCTTGTGCCAAATCTCCTCCTTCGCTTTACAAATGCACTAGTGACCTCCATAGTTCACTTACACCGTTAAATGTTTTGTCTTTTGCTTCACAAAGGTCTCCCTTACCACAAACCATATTACACTTGCAAGCACAATTTGGCTCATGTGTGTTTGGATCTCTTCTAATTCTATTCAAAAGCCTTTACAAATTCCATCTTCATGTGGTAAATGCACATGCAAGTTTTCGATCTTTCAATCTCCTAACAAACAAAGGTTTCAAAGATTCAAACTTCCTCAATCCAATCTTCATGTCGGTGCTCTTTTTCAAATTTTTGTAAAATACAACCTAAATGAAAAAAATGAACTCAAGTAGGAACTTTGTTTGCGTAACCGTTAAATGCATGTGCTTAGAATTTGCATGTAGGAAATGCATGTAATATGCAACATAGTGAAGAAGAAAATAAAGAAGACAAAGCATTGGAATTGAATAAAAATCGAGTTAGAGATCTCAAAACCCGAGATTCTTCCAAAAATGAATCGATGCAAACTGTAGGGTTTCGAAGTCTTCAAGCCTTCATTGCATCTTCTAAGCTTCACAACTTGCTTCTTGTTAGGGGAAACCCCGTGTTGGAAACCAAAGAGTTGTATACCTTCTCTCGATCACCAAATAAAGTTTGTCACTCCTATTTTTCCTTTTTAAACATGGACCAAGGTCCACCAATTGTACCGCTTCTTCTTGTCCAAAGCAAAGATAAACAACCTTTTCTTTATGTTCAATGTCTTTGCAATACGAGACTTATTGTTGGAATTGTTGATACCATTAAAAGTGTAGATGATCTTGCATGAGTAATGTCATGATTCCTTCTTAGCTTGTTGCTTTGAAGACCGCTTTAACATTATCAACAAGATCCCCGACCGCTAAAAATTCTTTTGTGGCCCATGATGCCAATTTGAGGTAATCCTTGACCCGTTTCTTGCTAATATCTCATCCCTATCATCTTGAAACAAATTTTTGCACACATTCTCAATATTATCCAAAATATCTTTGCCAATTTCGCTTGGTTCTAGTGGCCAATCTATGAGGGGTTGCAAAATGATTCTTGTGCCAATCTTTCGCTCTTTCTTTTCCTTTGCATTCTTCTTTGGCGCATATAATCTTCCCGGTAAGTCGTGATTTGGTGATAAACATTTGCATTTAACACTTAATGCAGCCACAACAAGTGTGTCCAACGACACTTTCTCAAACCGAAATGGGAGATGAAACTCTTTTAACAGCGAAATTGAAGGGGAAGGCAATCCTTCTCCTAAATCGTTAATTCATCCCGGGCAACGACAGTTGGATGGCACAAACTCGCGCCTTTATATCCGAATTTCAGACTCCAAATCGAAGCCTGTGTCCTTTGCCACCAGTTCGATCAAGATTCGAATTTTTGCTTCAAATTCGGCAAAGAAAACGCTCAACCAAATCCATCTCTTCTTGAAAAAATAGGAAGAAGTGCATCTTCGAATGGGGAAGACGGATTTATGGTATGATCATTTTGAGAGGATGCTCTTTGGCGGCCAACGATCTCTCCTCAAATTGCTCGAGCAGCTTACGCCATAAAACCTAATTCGATAATGGAGTCTAAAATTAGGAAAAAGGCCAAAAGCACCCCCAAAGACCCAATGCTCAAGGTCCGTAAAATTGCCCCCCAATATTGTGCTTTGACCCTTGTGTTCTAACTACAAAACATTATTTATACACCAAGAATAAGTGTTTCTATACACCAACAATAGGTGAAGTCTACTCAGGACAATTCAGGTCCTAGTGAGATGGGAAGACCTAAGGTATGTCCCTTTAACATTGTTTGCAATTGTCAGTTAGCTGAATTTGAAGCTTTCCATTGCATTTGGTTTGGAGGTTACTTCTAATTGACTATTGGAGCTTCTTGGTAATGGGTTGCTTGGTAGTTTTTGTAAATGGATTTTGCCTTGGTTATAATTTTGTTGTCGGCTTTTTGAGCATGTTAATTCTAGCGGCTCCAAAATTGGCTCCACAATAAACAGTTATGTCCAAGATTACCCCAAATGCTTTTTAACCCAATTGACTTCATTTACAAAGTAGCAATAACTATATCAAAGATTTGCAACATGTTTCTTTAATTGAGCATGCCCTCTACATGCGCGGGAATGATTGAGTAACCAGTTGGTCGTTCTTTACTCCAAACGTTGGCAACCCTATTGATGTTTTTTGAATAACTCTATTTCTTGGATCTTCAACTTTTCCTGGAAGTGGATATGGCTGGGGTACTTATTGTAATTATTAGGATTGCTTTTGGCTTTTGTCACGATGGAGATTCTAACTTGGCATTATAATTTATGACAGATGGATGGAGTATGTGCACTGTTAAGGATGGGTTGCTTATGTGTGTAACTGAAATTCTGTACTATCGTGCTCTTTCTCACTTGATGTTGAAAAAAATTTAGTACTTGAATGAAACAAATCCATTATTGGAAACTTGAGTTGTCTGCAAGGATGTGCGAAGCCCTATGCACCTTTTGCATGTTGTTGATTCAAATCCCATGCTCCACTTTGGAGTGGATATTGAATACACAATTTTGTATTTGTTTCTGAAAGAAGTAGGACGTCACCATATGAAGATGGAGGTTATACTCAAATGGCATTGTTGGGATGGAGCCATGGCCGACACTTGCATTCTTATTCTTACACTACTCCCAATGGGCAACATAAGGCATTAGTATCCCAACGTCTTGGATATCATGTAATTGCCATGGATTTGTCTTTAAATTCAATCACCATTGTGCTTCATTGTCTTTAATCAAGATAATATTGTGGAAAGGCAGTTCAACAGGTCATGAGGAAGCAGGATGAGAAAAGAAGCAAGGAGTTTGACAAAGAAGAGGTAGTTCAGGAATCCAACATTTCTTCCTATTTGGAATGAAGACTTGAAGCCACTTATAGAGTATCAGTCAGCATCGGCAATTGTAAAAGAAGTGCTTGAAACTGGAAGTTTTCAATGTGTTGGACTTGATAAGGAGCATTTCGCTATCACATTTTTACGCTATTCCTCTTTTGAATTTGCCTCCATTATTATATGAATTCCCATATCTTGTGTGCACATAATGTATCGTTTTTGAAGCTTGGGTCTGGTTTTTGGTTTGCCAACATAAATTAGATGATATCAATCTTAGCATAGATAATTTATCCATTTAGCATTTAAGTTTTTTACCTCGTGATTTTTTACCTCATAAATTCTTTCTCTCATGATTTCCCATGTATTTTGGTTCTGTTGTATCCTTTTACACAAAATAAGCCTGATTCTAAAACATTTCAATGCTGGATGATTGTACGTGTTAGGATCAAAGGCCTTAACTTGAGAGAATCCATATTTATTGAATGAAATGCATGGTGTTATTTGGAATAAGCAATGAATAAGCAAGAAATGCAAAGAGAGATTGACGGTATGCCATAACTTATTACAAAAGTATTCGATATGTTTATTGACGAAATTGCATGGTGTTGTTTTGGAATGCAAGAAATGCAAAGAGAGACCTATGGTACGTCATAACTTATCTACCACAAAGGTATTCAATGGCTAGCTCATCGAGATGGCATTCTTCCCTTCTATCCACATTCTAATGTCCTTGAAATTTTTTATAGTATCGTGTTCATGTTTATCCAAAGCATACTATCATCTTTTGATTCATATGTAGCAATTCAAAACAAGGTAAATCGTTGCAATTCAAGACAAGGTAATTTGTTAGTGCACCTTATAGGATAAAATAAATTATTAGTGTCCATTCACACTAATAAGTGTTCGTCAACAAGTTGTAATATTGGCAGGCCTAAGTAATTTGCTATGATTATGAAAAAATGGATAAAGTAGAAGCACATGCACCTACTTATGCATTTTCTATATGTGATCCCGTGTTACAAAGATAAGTAGAAAATGTGTTTGTGTTTAACAGAGCCATTGCAAAGTCATCAAGATGTAAGCTTGATAATGGAAGGAAGCCTATTGCAAAGACTTTTATTTCAAACTTGTGTGAGCATGCCATGGATAAACCCATATGTACTTAAAGCTGATCATTGAAGCTTTGATTTATTGAATAAATTTTTGGCACCATACATGATCCCAGGTTATAGCTCTTATGTTAATGATGGTGTATGCTTGCAGAGGCAATACAGTTTTTGAAGTGTTATTGGGTTGAAAGACATTCTTGAAACACTTCAAAGACAATAAATACAGAAGCTACACTTTTTAGAAAGGAGACGAGTTTTGTGCAAGCAATTTTATAAGGGGGGAACTCATAGTCATTCTTTTTTCACTTAATATGAGGAACTTGCAAAGATCAGGTTAAAATACATGCCAATCGTATGTCCATGCATCTTGAACTTGCAAAAGCGAAGTAGCTTAACTCTAATTTGCTTGCAAACATGGATTAATGTAACAAGTTTTCCCATGTCTTTGGTCTATGGTACTACGTTTTTGATGTTTTCTCTTCTAAAAAATCTATTCTATTCTATTCTTATTTTCTATGGATCAAAAATATGTTTATGTGTATAGTTGCCATTGCAGTGCACCTTACCTATGTACGGTTTCAAGCAATGAACCGACTTCTCAGGAACTTGCCTAGCACACTTGAATGTTGAATCAATCGACTTTAAGTGACGATAGAGTAATCTCTCCTAAATTGGATGAGCGTTAGCTACCATTCTTAATAATGTTATATATATATATTTTTTTTTTTTAATTAATATGACATGGTAACCTACACAATATAAGTTCATGAAGTGGCATGTGTAGATGCATGATTTCATATTTTTGGGGCAATGGTGTAGTTCTTGAGACAGTTGTACCATGTAGTGCTCTAAGATACCTTGTAGTGCTCTAAGATGAGAAGATAGCTTGTTTGCTATGGGCTAAGTGCTATTATGCTAGTGGCATATGAACAAGAGTATGTGTGAACATATGTTGTTACATTATACAAGACAAGGATGGATGGGTTAACAAAGGCAGTTTGAAACAAATGAGTGCTTGTATGCATTCATGTTTTCATATTTTTGAGACAAGGGTCTAAATTTTGCATGTGCTAACATTGGACATTCTTGAGACAAGGGTGTAAGATTTTCATATGCTAACAATGGACGTGTAGTATCACACCATATGGGATAAGACTATGGGATATGGTGGACCGTGCAAGATGTGGGGCCAAAAAGATACTTTAATTTTAATGATGTGACCTTAAAGGAATTTATATTTTTCTTGACATGCAATATTGGAGGAAAAGGGAATTTAGGGCAAATGGCTAAATATCTAGGGTAAAACCAATTGGAGAAATCCGGCAACATATCTTGCTTGCCGATTCTTGTAAAACATGCTTGTAAGGCAACATATTCTTGCCGATTCCTTAAAGCGCAAGACTCTTGAGCATAAATGCAAGAGACGGCTATGGCATGCTATGGTGCTTGGTTCTGATTCTGAGCTGCCTATGGATGAAAACTCTGGAGAAACAGCAATATTGTTGGAACTCATAATAAGGTCCAGGGAGATTCAAATGATACGCATCCATGTGGAGAAAAGAGCGATGGAGTCCAAGGCAAATCATATGATCGCACAATCTATTCAGGTTTGAGGTTTATTTGGCCATTTGGCATTTGTGTAGTATACAATATGAACTTCTGCATGATCAGTATATGATTGTTAGCTTCACTATTGCTTTAGTGTTGCGTTTGACATTTCGTGCTTTGATTGGAATCTTTGTTTTACAAACAGAGTTCAGATTGATATTTCTGTTACTAATGTATAGTTAAACTCCACTGATCTAGTAAATATGAGACAAAAAATTGTGCATAACCAGAAGTACCATGTAAATTTCTAGCATGTAATCTATGCTTGCTTGCAGTGACCACTGGTCAATGCATTTGTGTTTTTACTAGTAAACAGATCCAGTTTGGATAAAATTAAAATAGTCTTGGACATATGATGATCATGTACTCCTGATGTAATGGGCTTAAAGGAGTGAAAAATTGGCTTATGCAGCAGAACATGTAGATTAAAGTCATATGCTGCTTAATATAGATAATAAAAGTTGATCCGAACTAAAATTTGAGCTTATAACAGGGGATAATATGGCTGAGGCACACTTGTTTGATTTGCTTTGATTACATAAGCCTTGTTATGAATTTTTGCAAGATCTTTGTAATGAAAATATCTTGTGCCAACTTTATAGTGTATATGGTGATTAACCTTTTATTTTGGATATTTTTCTGATTACAAGCAGTGTGAAGGGGGATAACCTTAGAGGACCCCATGACACCTGCTAGTAGCTTAGGCTCTTACCCATGAACTTGGCTAACCGTCCTTTGGTTCTACCGCAGTAATGTGGTCCTCGCCTCGCGCTTTTGTTTTCAATGCATGATGACTTTGAAGCGTTTGGGCTGTGCTATTATTTATAGTGGAGCTACAATGGTTACATTTGGAAACTTGCAATGATGATTGTATCTTTGGTGGTACATCCACTAATTATAAGGTAAATTATAGTCATTTGAATATTTTGGAGTTGTTACTGGAATAAAGAGAACTTTTTGAAAGGAAAAAACTGGTATATGTTTTGTTCTTCACAAAGTATTGAATATATGAATGACAAGAAAAAAAGGAGATGGTTTAATGCTAAAAAATGTGACCAGGTCTATGTCTTAATGCATATACACCTGTATGTATTGAGAACTGCAAATTGAATCTTGATTTAGACAAATGTCTTGATTAAGATTAATGGTCTGGTCTGTACCAGACTTAAAGGTTTTTTTTTTTACTTTAAAATGTGCTACTGTGGGCTTCTTGCAAGACCATATCTCAAAAGGTGTGAAACCAGCGACAGATGAAGAAGATATACAATTTTGAACATAAACCAGAAATTTCGCCGCTTCAGCCCAAAATTGTGTATTTAAACCGTAATGAAGCAACATAATCAATAGCATTCAAGACGGTCCCGTTTTACGCTCGCCACTCCATTATGTCGTGGTGTATGTGGTAATCAGAATTTCTCGTAATGCCAAAGATTAGTACAAAAAAGAGTCAAATACATGATTCTTAAATTCACCACCATTGTCACCGCTAATGCTTTTAAGGGCACATCCATCCGCAATTCCACCATTGCCTTCCACTTACGTAACGCTGAGAAAACATCGATTTCTTCTTGAGAGAAAAGATGAAAGAATAACGGAGTAATCATCAATGATTAAGAGAAAATATATGGCACCACCAAGTGACCGTGGCAATGGTCCACAAAGGTCCATATGGACCAACTCCAAAATAGAAGATGCACGAGGTCCAACATGATTAAAAGAACGCCGACAAGGCTTACCAAGTACACAAGCCTCACATGGTGCCAAGAGTGCCCGAGAATCCATCGAGAAGCCATTAATCCACACCATGTCGCTTTCATGTCCAACAAGATTGAAAAAGAGGCATGACAAAAGCGCCCATGCCATAAATCTCCATCGATGTGGCAAAGAAGAGCATAGATTAGACCATCCGTAATTCGGTACTCATATAAATTGGGATGGCGATGCCAAGCATTCAAGTATTAAGCCATCTTTCAAAAAGGTAGCAAAATAACTCATCAAAGTAAAGATGAATACCAACATCGCTTAATCGAGAAACGTAAAGTAAATGACGATGTAAAGCAAGAACATGTAAAACACCACAAAAAAAAATGAATTCTCGAATGAGCTCAGAATGGTAGATCACCAATACCAAGAATTTGTTGACGATCGCCATCTCCCATATAAAACATATTTTCAAGGGATGGTAATTTTTGAGCAAGGATTTTCTATATACCATATGTTGTTGCACCTAGATGAAAAATTGCACAAAGTGTAAAACATAATAGCTAGACAACACCATATAAACTCAAGATAATACTATAAGTTAGAACTTAATATTTCAATACCACACACAATATCAATGCTCAACAATATATATAAGAAATAAATTCCAACACTATATGTAGAAGTTGACACCATAGTGCAAACACACAATAACACATGAATAAGGAACATGCTGTATACACACATGCCCAACACCATAACAAAGCTCAACACCATTGCTTAACACACAATACCATCATTAGCGTGATGCACACCGAATCTATCATCATGTTGTCGGCATCTAAAAAAACATTTGTACTAGCTTGTACAGATGTCCAATTGTTCTTTCCACACCATAATCGCTCACTATCACGGACGATTAACACAATTAGCTTCCATATCTCGCTTTCATCCTCTTTTCTATCAAAGCATCTTGCAATGCCATGACCATCACGCACTACATATTCACACACAATAGATTGATATCTAGATTGATATCCACGTGACCCACCCACCACGCCCATATCCACTACGACAAAAAGTGTTATAATCATGGCGACCATTATAATCATCGCACCATACACACTACTTAACCATAACCCCCACGCCCATGGTCATATCCTCCATCATAACCCCGACCATAACTACGCCATAACCAATCCACCAAAGGAAAAAAAAAAAAAAAAGGTAATAAAACACCAAAGTTCTACCACGCCGGGGATCATCATCGATAACCCCAAGAACCAACTCCCAAAGATAAACATACATTGGCAAGGTTTGAACCCCTGACCAAATGCACATTTATTTTTGGCATTTAGGCCTATACCAACTCACCACACATCCGCTGGGCAAAACTTTGCCTTACATGCATACTTTGTAGGCGTGGATATCTCCCGCCTTAGGAAGTCACTTAGTATTTTTATTTTTGTTTAAGGTCCATGCTAGACTAGCTAGTTATATCCCATCGCTTTTGCTACCTAAAGTGGAGGACACGATAGGCTTTTAAGTTCTACCACGCCGGGATCATCATCGATAACCCCAGTAACCAACTCCCAAAGATAAACATACATTGGCAAGGTTTGAACCCCTGACCAAATGCACATTTATTTTGGCATCACTAGGCCTATACCAACTCACCACACATCCGTTGGGCAAAAAAACTTTTGCCTTACATGCACACTTTGTAGGCGTGGATATCTCCGCCTTAGGAAGTCACAGTATTTTTTATTTTTGTTTAAGGTCCATGCTAGACTAGCTAGTTATATCCCACTCGCTTTGGCGGCAGCCAAAGTGGAGGACACGATAGGCTTTTAAGTTCTACCACGTCGGGATCATCATCGATAACCCCAAGAATCAACTCCCAAAGATAAACATACATTGGCAAGGTTTGAACCCCCGACCAAATGCACATTTATTTTGGCATTACTAGGCCTATACCAACTCACCACACATCCGCTGGGCAAAACTTTTTTGCCTTACATGCACACTTTGTAGGCGTGGATATCTCCCCGCCTTAGGAAGTCACTCTAGTATTTTTTTTATTTTTGTTTAAGGTCCATGCTAGACTAGCTAGTTATATCCCATCGCCTTGGGGGCCTAAAGTGGAGGACACGATAGGTTTTTAAGTTCTACCACGCCGGGATCATCATCGTGATAACCCCAAGAATCAACTCCCAAAGATAAACATACATTGGCAAGGTTTGAACCCCCCCACCAAATGCACATTTATTTTGGCATTACTAGGCCTATACCAACTCACCACACATCCGCTGGGCAAAACTTTTGCCTTACATGCACACTTTGTAGGCGGATATCTCCCGCCTTTTAGGAAGTCACTTTAGTATTTTTATTTTGTTTAAGGTCCATGCTAGACTAGCTAGTTATATCCCATCGCTTTGCGGGCAGCCCAAAGTGGAGGACACGATAGGCTTTTAAGTTCTACCACGCCGGGGATCATCATCGATAACCCCAAGAACTAACTCCCCCAAAGATAAACATACATTGGCAAGGTTTGAACCCATGACCAAATGCACATTTATTTTGGCATTACTAGGCCTATACCAACTCACCACACATCCGTATTTTTATTTTGGGCAAAACTTTGCCTTACATGCACACTTTGTAGGCGGGTGGATATCTCCCAAGAACCAACTTTTAGGAAGTCACCAAATGTATTTTTTTATTTTTGTTTAAGGTCCATGCTAGACTAGCTAGTTATATCCCATCGTATTTTTTATTTTTGGGCAAACCAAAGTGGAGGACACGATAGGTTTTTAAGTTCTACCACGCCGGGATCATCATCGATAACCCCAAGAACTAACTCCCAAAGATAAACATACATTGGCAAGGTTTGAACCCCCCACCAAATGCACATTTATTTTGGCATTACTAGGCCTATACCAACTCACCACACATCCGCTGGGCAAAACTTTTGCCTTACATGCACACTTTTGGTGTGGATATCTCCACTTTTAGGGAAGTCACTTAGTATTTTTATTTTTGTTTAAGGTCCATGCTAGACTAGCTAGTTATATCCCATCGCCTTTGGCGGCAACCAAAGTGGAGGACACGTGATAGGCTTTTAAGTTCTACCACGCCGGGATCATCATCGTGATAACCCCAAGAATCAACTCCCAAAGATAAACATACATTGGCAAGGTTTGAACCCTTGACCAAATGCACATTTATTTTGGCATTACTAGGCCTATACCAACTCACCACACATCCGCTGGGCAAAACTTTTGCCTTACATGCACACTTTGTAAGTGTGATATCTCCCGCTTTAGGAAGTCACAAGTATTTTTATTTTTGTTTAAGGTCCATGCTAGACTAGCTAGTTATATCCCATCGCCTTTGGCGGCAGCCAAAGTGGAGGACACGATAGGCTTTTAAGTTCTACCACGCCGGGATAACCACGCCGGGATCATCATCGATAACCCCAAGAACTAACTCCCAAAGATAAACATACATTGGCAAGGTTTGAACCCCGACCAAATGCACATTTATTTTGGCATTACTAGGCCTATACCAACTCACCACACATCCGCTGGGCAAAACTTTTGCCTTACATGCACACTTTGTAGGCGTGGATATCTCCCGCCTTTTAGGAAGTCACGCAGTATTTTTTATTTTTGTTTAAGGTCCATGCTAGACTAGCTAGTTATATCCCATCGCTTGGCGGCAGCCAAAGTGGAGGACACGATAGGCTTTTAAGTTCTACCACGCTTTGGGATCATCATCGATAACCCCAAGAATCAACTCCCAAAGATAAACATACATTGGCAAGGTTTGAACCCTGACCAAATGCACATTTATTTTGGCATTACTAGGCCTATACCAACTCACCACACATCCGTTGGGCAAAACTTTTGCCTTACATGCACACTTTGTAGGCAGGATATCTCCCGCCTTTAGGAAGTCACTTAGTATTTTTATTTTTGTTTAAGGTCCATGCTAGACTAGCTAGTTATATCCCACTGCCTTTGGGCAGCCTAAAGTGGAGGACACGATAGGCTTTTTAAGTTCTACCACGCCGGGATCATCATCGATAACCCCAAGAATCAACTCCCAAAGATAAACATACATTGGCAAGGTTTGAACCCCTGACCAAATGCACATTTATTTTGGCATTACTAGGCCTATACCAACTCACCACACATCCGTTGGGCAAAACTTTTGCCTTACATGCACACTTTGTAGGCAGGATATCTCCCGCCTTAGGAAGTCACGAGTATTTTTTATTTTTGTTTAAGGTCCATGCTAGACTAGCTAGCTATATCCCACTGCCTTTAAGAACTAAAGTGGAGGACACGTGATAGGCTTTTGCTCCTACCACGCCGATCATCATCGATAACCCCAAGAATCAACTCCCAAAAGATAAACATACATTGGCAAAGGTTTGAACCCCACCAAATGCACATTTATTTTGGCATTACTAGGCCTATACCAACTCACCACACATCCGCTGGCAAAACTTTACCTTTACATGCACACTTTTGTGGCAGGATATCTCCGCCTAGGAAGTCAATGGTATTTTTATTTTTGAGCATAGTCCATAGACTAGCTAGTTGAGATCCCATCGCCATGGCAGCCTAAAGTGAGGACACGTGATATAGGCTTTTAAGTTCTACTCACGTCGATCATCATCAGATAACCCCAAGAATCAACTCCCAAAGATAAACATACATTGGCAAGGTTTGAACCCTTGACCAAATGCAATACTTATTCTTTTGGCATTACTAGGCCTATACCAACTCTCAACACACATCCTGGGCAAACTTTTGCCTTACATGCACACTTTGTAGGCAGGATATCTCCTACTTTAGAAGTCACGAAACAGTATTTTTATTTTTGTTTAAGGTCCATGCTAGACTATTAGCTAGTTATATCCCATCAAGCCTTCATGGGCAGCCAAAGTGGAGGATAATGATAGGTTTTAAGTTCTACCATCGCCTGGGATCATCATCGTGATAACCCCAAAGAACAAAACTCCCAAAGATAAACATACATTGGCAAGGTTTGAACCCCCACTCAAATGCACATTTATTTTGGCATTACTTGCTAGGCCTATACCAACTCACCACACATCCATGGGCAAAAACTTTTGCCTTTACATGCACATTCCCTTTGTAGGTGATATCTCCTACTTCTTGGAAGTCACGAAGTATTTTTTATTTTTGTTTAAGGTCCATGCTAGACTAGCTAGCTATATCCCATCAAAGGCTTTAAGTGGTTAAAGTGGAGGACACGTGATAGGCTTTTAAGTTCTACCACGCCGGGGATCATCATCGATAACCCTCAAGAATCAACTCCCAAAGATAAACATACATTGGCAAGGTTTGAACCCCCACTGCCGCACATTTATTTTGGCATTACTAGGCCTAGTACCAACTCTCACCATATCCGGGTTGGGCAAAACTTTTGCCTTACATGCACACTTTGTAAGTGTGATATCTCCCCGCCTTTAGGAAGTCACTTCTAGTATTTTATTTTTGTTTAAGGTCCATGCTAGACTAGCTAGTTGAGTATCCCATCACTAAGTGGCAGCCAAAGTGGAGGACACGATAAAGCTTTTGTCTCTACCACGTCGGATCATCATCGATAACCTCAAGAATCAACTCCCAAAGATAAACATACATTGGCAAGGTTTGAACTCCTAATTAAAATGCACATTTATTTTGCACATTAGGCCTATACCAACCTCACCACACATCCGGTATGGGCAAAACTTTTGCTCACATGCACACTTTGTATGTGGATATCTCCCACTTCTTAGAAGTCATTTGTGCATTTTTATTTTGCTTTAAGGTCCATGCTAGACTAGCTAGTTATATCCATCGCTTCAAGGCACTAAAGTGGAGGACACGATAGGCTTAAGTTCTACCACGCCGGGATCATCATCGATAACCCTGAACTAACTCCCAAAAGATAAACATACATCGGCAAGGTTTGAACCCCACCAAATGCACATTTATTTTGCATTACTTAGGCCTATACCAACTCACCACACATCCGCTAAAAACTTTGCCTTACATGCACATCTCTTTGTGGTATGTGATATCTCTCACTTAGAAGTCACGAGTATTTTATAGGGCAGATATCTCCCGCCTAGGAAGTCAATGGTATTTTTTATTTTTGTTTAAGGTCCATGCTAGACTAGCTAGTTATATCCCACTGCTTTAAGCAGCCTAAAGTGAGGACACGATAGCTTTGCCTTACCACGGGATCATCATCGTGATAACCCCAAGAACCAACTCCCAAAGATAAGCATATTGGCAAGGTTTGAACCCCAATTAAAATGCACATTTATTTTCGCATTACTACCATACCAACTCAACACATCCGCTGGGCAAAACTTCTTTGCCTTACATGCACACTTTGTAGGCGTGATATCTCCCATTTTAGGAAGTCAATGCAGCATTTTTATTTTTGTTTAAGGTCCATGCTAGACTAGTTGAAGAGAGTCCCACTGCTTCAAGGGAAATAAAGTGGAGGACACGATAGGCTTTTAAGTTCTACCACGCCGATCATCATCGATAACCCCAGTGACCAACTCCCAAAGATAAACATACATTGGCAAGGTTTGAACCTCCTGACCAAATGCACATTTATTTTGGCATTACTAGGCCTATACCAACTCACCACACATCCTGCTGGGCAAAACTACTTACATGCACACTTTGTAAGGTGATATCTCCCGCCTTTAGAAGTCACGTTATTTTTGTTTAAGGTCCATGCTAGACTAGCTAGTTATATCCCACCGCCTCATGGGCAGCCTTAAAGTGGGAGGACACCGTGATAGCTTTTAAGTTCTTACCACGCTTCTGGGATCATCAGATAACCAAGATCCAACTCCCAAAGATAAACATACATTGGCAAGGTTTGAACCCCTAATTAAATGCACATTTATTTTGGCATTACTTAGCCTATACCAACTCACCATTGCATCCGTTGGGCAAAACTTTTGCCTTTACATGCACACTTTGTAGGCAGGATATCTCCCGCTTTAGGAAGTCACGGTATTTTTTATTTTTGTTTAGTCCATGCTAGACTAGCTAGTTATATCCCATCGCTTCAAGGCAGCCTAAAGGGAGGACACGATAGCTTTAAGTTCTACCATCAGCCTGTGGGATCATCATCGTGATAAATCTCAAGAATCAACTTCCCAAAGAAACATACATTGGCAAGGTTTGAACCCCACCAAATGCACATTTATTTTGGCATTAGGCCTATACTCAACTCACACATCCGGCTGGGCAAAACTTTTGCCTTACATGACACTTTGTAGGCAGATATCTCCGCTTTAGAAGTCACGAGTATTTTTATAAAGGTGATATTCTCCCGCCTTTAGGAAGTCACGAGTATTTTTATTTTGTTTAAGGTCCATGCTAGACTAGCTAGTTGAGGTCCCACGCTTTGGCGGGCAGCCAAAGTGGAGGACACGATAGGCTTTAGTTCTACCACGTCGGGATCATCATCGTGATAACCCCAAGAATCAACTCCCAAAGATAAAACATGCCGGCAAGGTTTGAACCCCACCAAATGCACATTTATGGGTATTACTAGGCCTATACCAACTGCCACCAATACATCCGTTGGGCAAACTTTTGCCTTTACACGCACACTTTGTAGGCGGATAATTTAGGGAAGTCACGGTATTTTTATTTTTGTTTAAGGTCCATGCTAACTAGCTAGCTAGTTATATCCCACTCATCAAGCCATGCAGCTAAAGTGGAAGACACGTGATAGGCTTTTAAGTTCTACCATTTGGGATCATCATCGATAACCCCAAGAACTAACTCCCAAAGATAAAATACATTGGCAAGGCTTGGAACCTCACCAAATGCACATTTATTTTGGCATTAATACTTCAAAGCCTATACCAACTCACCACACATCCGCTAAAACTTTTGCCTTACATGCACACTTTGTAGGCGTGGATATCTCCGCCTTTTAGGAAGTCACCAGTATTTTTATTTTTGTTGGCGTCCATAGATTAGCTAGTTATATCCCCCACCGCCTTTGCTACCAAAAGTGAGAATGCGATAGGTTTTGTACCCTACCACGCCTGTGGGATCATCATCATGATAACCCCAAGAACTAACTCCCAAAAGATAAACATACATTGGCAAGGTTTGAACCCTGACCAAATGCACATTTATTTTGGCATTACTAGGCCTATACCAACTCGCCACCACACACACTGCTGGGCAAAACTTTTGGCCTTACATGCACACTCCTTTGTAGGCGTGATATCTCCGCCTTTAGGAAGTCACTTAGCATTTTATTTTTGTTTAAGGTCCATGCTAGACTAGCTATTATATCCCATCGCCTTTGGCAAGTGCCTAGTGGAGGACATCAGATAGGCTTTTAAGTTCCTACCATCGCCGGGATCATCATCGATAACCTCAAAGAATCCAACTCCCAAAGATAAACATACATTGGCAAGGTTTGAACCCCCCACCAAATGCACATTTATTTTGGCATTACTAGGCCTATACCAACTCACCACGACCTACAAAACTTTTGCCTTACATGCACACTTTGTGGCAGGGTATCTCCCGCCTTAGAAGTCACGGTATTTTTATTTTCTTGTTTAAGGTCCATGCTAGACTAGCTAGCTATATCCCATCGCTTTCGGGCAGCCTAAAGTGGAGGACACGATAGGCTTTTAAGTTCCTACTCACGCTCTGGATCACCATCGATAACCTCAAGAACTAACTCCCAAAGATAAATATTGGCAAGGTTTGAACCCCGACCAAATGCACACATTTATTTTGGCATTACTAGGCCTATACCAACCTCACCACACATCCGCTGGGCAAAACTTTTGCCTTTACATGCATACCTCCTAGCAGATATCTCCCACTTTGTCATCACGTAGTATTTTATTTTTTGTTGCTGGGTCCATGCTAGACTAGCTAGCTATATCCCACGCGGCAGCCAGTGGGAGGACACGATAGGCTTTTAAGTTCTACCACGCCGTGGATCATCATCATCGATAACCCTCAAGAGAATCCAACTCCCAAAGATAAACATACATTGGCAAGTTTGAACCCCTAATTAAATGCACATTTATTTTGGCAATACTAGGCCTATACCAACTCACCACACATCCTATGGCAAAACTTTTGCCTTACATGCACACTTGTAGGCGTGATTCCGCCTTAGAAGTCACGAAGTATTTTTATTTTTGTTTACAACCATGCTAGATCAGTTGAAGAGATCCCATCAAGCCAAGCAGCTCAAAGTGGAGGACACACGTGATAGGCTTTTAAGTTCTACCACGCCTGGATCATCATCGTGATAACCCCAAGAATCAACTCCCAAAGATAAAACATACATTGGCAAGGTTTGAAACCCCGACTGGGAATGCACATTTATTTTGGCATTACTAGGCCATACTAAACTACCACACATCCTGGGCAAAACTTTGCCTTACATGCACACTTTGTAGGCAGGGATATCCCGTTTTAGGAAGTCACTTCAGTATTTTTTATTTTGTTTAAGGTCCATGCTAGACTAGCTATTATATCCCACGCTTTTCAAGCGGCAGCCTAAAGTGGGATGACACGATAGCTTAAGTTCTACCTCACGTCGGGATCATCACTGAGCAACCCCAAGAACTAACTCCCAAAGATAAACATACATTGGCAAGGTTTGAACCCCTGACCAAATGCACATTTATTTTGGCATTACTAGGGCCTATACCACTCACCACATCCGTTGGGCAAAACTTTGCTCATATGCACACTTTGTAGGCGTGATATCTCCCGCCTTTAGGAAGTCACGAGTATTTTTTATTTTTGTTTAAGGTCCATGCTAGACTAGCTAGTTATATCCCATCGCCTTATGTAAAATAAAGTGGAGTGACACACGATAGGCTTTTAAGTTCTACTCACGCCGGATCATCATCAGATAACCCCAAGAACTAACTCCCAAAGATAAACATACATTGGCAAGGTTTGAACCCCACCAAATGCACATTTATTTTGGCATTACTAGGCCTATACTAACCACCACACATCCGCTTGGGCAAAACTTTTGGCCTCCATATGCACACTTTGTAAGGATATCTCCTACTCTTTTGTGTGGTGTCAAATTTCTAAAAGTATTTTTTATTTTTATATATGCTAGACTAGCTAGTTATATCCCACGTTTCATGCAGCCAGTGGAAAAACACGATAGGCTTTAAGTTCTACCATCACGGGGATCATCATCAGAGAATCTCAAGAACTAAATCCCAAAGATAAACATACATTGGCAAGGTTTGAACCCCCACCAAATGCACATTTATTTTGGCATTACTAGGCCTATACCAACTCACCACACATCCGCTAGCAAACTTTTACCTTACATGTACACTTGAAGGTGGATATCTCTCATTTTAGGGAAGTCACTTCTAGTGTTTTTTATTTTACAGTCCATGCTAGACTAGCTAGTTATATCCCATCATTTATGCACTAAAAGGGAGGACACGATAGTTTTGCCCTTTACCATTTGGGATCATCATCGATAACCCCGCAGAATCAACTCCCAAAGATAAACATACATTGGCAAGGCTTGAAACTCGACCAAATGCACATTTATTTTGGCATTACTAGGCCTATACCAACTCACCACACACATCCGTTGGGCAAAAACTTTTGCCTTTACATGCACACCAGAGGCGTGGATATCTCCCCACTTTAGGGAAGTCACGAAAGTATTTTTTATTTTGTTTTCTATTATCCATGCTAGACTAGCTAGTTATATCCCACTGCTTTGCGGCAGCCTAAAGTGGAGGATGATAGGCTTTTAAGTTCTACCACGCTTCTGGATCATCATCAGAGCACCCCAAGCAGAACTAACTCCCAAAGATAAACATACATGGCGAAGGTTTGAACCCTAATTCAAACGACATTTATTTTGGCATTACTGCGCCTATACCAACTCACCATTGCATCCGGCAAAACTTTTGCCTTTACATGCACACTTTGTAGTGTGGATATCTTAGGTCACGGTATTTTTTATTTTGCTTATCTACGCTGTATTAGTTAGTTGAGATATCCCATCGCCTGTCAGTGTATGGAATATAGCTTTTAAGTTCTACCACTGGGATTATCATCGAGTAACCTCAAGAACTAACTCCCAAAGATAAACATACATTGGCAGGCTTGAAACCCCCATCAAATGCACATTTATTTTGGCATTACTAGGCCTATACCAACTCACCACATCCATGGGCAAAACTTTGCCTTTACATGCACACTTTGTATGTGATATCTCCCGCCTTTAGAAGTCACTTGAGTATTTTTTATTTTGTTTAAGGTCCATGCTAGACTAGCGAAGAGAGTCCCATCAAGCTTTGCTACAGCCCAAAGTGGGAGGACACGTGATAGGCTTTAAGTTCTACTCACGCTTCTGGGATCATCATCGAGCAACCTCAAAGAACTAACTCCCAAAGATAACATACATTGGCAAGGTTTGAACCCCTCGACCAAATGCACATTTATTTTGGCATTACTAGCCTATACCAACTCACCACACATCCGCTGGGCAAATCCGCCTTACATGTGACACTTTGTAGGCGTGGATATCTCACTTCTAGGGAAGTCACGGTATTTTTATTTTTGTTTAAGGTCCATGCTAGACTAGCTAGTTATATTCCACTTTACAAGCAGCCCAAAGGGAGGACACGATAGGCTTTTAAGTTCTACTCAATGTCGGGATCATCATCGTGATAACCCCCAAGAATCAACTCCTAAAGATAAACATACATTGGCAAGGTTTGAACTCTAATTAAATGCGCAATATTTATTTTGGCATTGGCTTTGTGCCTATACCAACTCTCACCACACATCCTCATATAAAACTTTGCCTACATGCACACTTTGTAGGTGATGGTTCTCCCGCCTTTAGAAGTCACGGTATTTTTATTTTGTTTATTGTCCATAGACTAGCTAGTTATATCCATCGCTTTAAGGCAGCCTAAAGTGGAGGACATCGTGATAGGCTTTTGCCCTACCACGGCTGGGATCATCATCGATAACCCCAAGAATCAACTCCCAAAGATAAACATACATTGGCATAAGGTTTGAACCCCCTCGACCAAATGCACATTTATTTTGGCATTACTAGGCCTATACCAACTCACCACACATCCTGGGCAAAACTTTTGCTCATATGCAATACCTCCTTTGTAGTAGACATCTACTTTAGGAAGTCACGGAGTATTTTTATTTTGTTTAAGGTCCATGCTAGACTAGCTAGTTGAGTATCCCACTGCCTTTGGCAAGCAGCCTGCTAAAGTGGAGGACACGATAGGCTTTTAAGTTCTACCACGCTTGGATCATCATCAGATAACCCCAAGAACTAACTCCTAAAGATAAACATACATTGGCAAGGTTTGAACCCTCGACCAAATGCACATTTATTGGCATTAATAGGCCTATACTCAACTCACCACACATCCGGTTGGGCAAACTTTTGCTCATGCACACTTTGTAGGCGGATATTCTACTTCAGGAAGTCACTTCTAGCATTTTTTATTTTTGTTTAAGGTCCATGCTAGACTAGCTAGCTATATCCCATCGCTTTCTGCTACTAAAGTGGAGGACACACGTGATAGGCTTAAGTTCTACCACGCCGGGATCATCATCAGATAACTCCCCAAGAACTAACTCCCAAAGATAAACATACATTGGCAAGGTTTGGAACCCTCGACCAAAATGCACATTTATTTCGGCGCTTGTTTAGCCTATACCAACTCACCACACATCCGTTGGGCAAAACTTTTGCCTTACATGCACACTTTTGTGGTATAGTGATATCTCCTTCTAGGAAGTCAACAGTATTTTTATTTTGTTTAAGGTCCATAGATTAGCTAGCTATATCCCATCGCTTTACAAGCAGCTCAAAGGGAAAACACGATAGCTTTTAAGTTCTACCAATGCCTGATCATCATCAGATAACCTCAGTGAATCCAAATCAAAGATAAACATACATTGGCAAGGCTTCTGAACCCCGACTAAATGCACATTTATTTTGGCATTACTAGGCCTATACCAACTCACCACACATCCGGCAAAACTTTTACCTACATACACTTTCAGGTGGTGATATCTCCGCTTTGTAGTTTTGTATTTTATTTTTTGTTTAAGGTCCATGCTAGACTAGTTAGCTATATCCTACATCAGTTTTCGCGGCAGCCTAAAGGAGGACACGTGATAGGCTTTCTTTTAAGTTCTACCACGCCGATCATCATCGATAACCCCAGTAATCAACTCCCAAAGATAAACACATACATTGGCAAGGTTTGAACCCCTGACCAAATGCACATTTATTTTGGCATTACTAGGCCTATACCAACTCACCACACATCCGTTGGGCAAAACTTTTGCCTTACATGCAATACCCTTTGTAGGCGTGATATCTCCGCCTTCAGGGAAGTCAATGGCATTTTTATTTTTGTTTAAGGTCCATGCTAGACTAGCTAGTTATATCCCACCGCTTTGGCGTAAAACAAAGTGGAGGACGATGTTTTTAAGTTCTACTCTAATGCTTGATCATCATCAGATAACCCCGGAAGAATCCAACTCCCAAAGATAAACATGCTGCTACTGGCAAGGTTTGAACTCGACCAAATGCCATTTATTTTAAATACTAGGCCTATACTCAACACACACATCCGCTGGGCAAAACTTTGCCTACATGCAATACCCTTTGTAGGCGTGGATATCTCCGCCTAGGGAAGTCACTTCAGTATTTTTTATTTTTGTTTAAGGTCCATGCTAGATTAGCTAGCTATATCCCATTTCTATGCAATTGCGCGGAGGACACATATAGGCTTTTGTTCTACCACGTCGGGATCATCATCGTGATAACCCCGGCAGAATCAACTCCCAAAGATAAACATACATTGCAAGGTTTGAACCCCCTCGACCAAAATGCACATTTATTTTGGCATTACTAGGCCTATAACAACTCACCACACATCCATGGCAAACTTTTGCCTTACATGCACACTTTGTAGGCGTGATATCTCCCACTTTAGGAAGTCACGCAGTATTTTTTATTTTTGTTTAAGGTCCATGCTAGACTAGCTAGTTATATCCCATCGTTTTGGCGGCACTAAAGGAGGACACGTGAGGCTTTTTAAGTTCCTACCATCGCCGATCATCATCGTATAACCAAGAACTAACTCCCAAAGATAAACATACATTGGCAAGGTTTGAACCCCCACCAAATGCACACATTTATTTTGGCATTACTAGGCTTCATACCAACTCACCACACAACTGGGCAAACTTTGCCTTTACATGTACACTCCTTTGTAAGGATATCTCCCGCCCCAGGGAAGTCAATGCAGTATTTTTTATTTTTGTTTAAGGTCCATGCTAGACTAGCTAGCTATATCCCATCGGGCTTTGGCGCTAAAATTAAAGTGGAGGACACGATGCTTAAGTTCTAACAACACGCCGGATCATCATCGATAACCCTGCTAAGAACTAACTCCCAAAGATAAACATACATTGGCAAGGTTTTGAACCCCCGACCAAATGCACATTTATTTTGGCATTACTAGCCTATACCAACTCAAATGACATCCAAGTAAAACTTTGCCTTACATGCACACTTTGTAGGGATATTCTGCCTGTGAAGTCAATGGAAGTATTTTATTTTGTTTAAGGTCCATGCTAGACTAGCTAGTTATATCCCACTGCTTTCATACTAAAGTGGAGGACACGATAGGCTTTTAAGTTCTACTCACATCTGGATCATCATCGTGATAACCCCAAGAATCCAACTCCTAAAGATAAACATACATTGGCAAGGTTTAAACCCCGACCAAATGCACATTTATTTTGGCATTACTAGGCCTATACTAAATCTACCACACATCCGCTGGGCAAAACTTTCTTTGCCTACATGCACACTTGTAGGCGGATATCTCCCGCTTCCAGAAGTCAATGGTATTTTTTATTTTGTTTAAGGTCCATGCTAGATCAGTTAGCTATATCCCATCATTTCCGGCGGCAGCCTAAAGTGGAGGACACGTTAGGCTTTTAAGTTCTACCCACGCTTCGGATCATCATCAAAGATAACCCCAAGAACTAACTCCCAAAGATAAACATACATTGGCGTTTGAACCCTCAATTAAATTTATTATTTATTTTGGCATTACTAGGCCTATACTAACTCACCACACACATCCGGTTAGCAAAATTTTGCCTTACATGCACACTTTGTAGGCGTGATATCTCCCCGCCTTTAGGAAGTCACGGTATTTTTTATTTTTGTTTAAGGTCCATGCTAGACTAGCTAGTTATATCCCATCGCTTTGGCAAGAGCTAAAGTGGAGGACACCGTGATAGGCTTTTAAGTTCTACCACGCTTCGTGGGATCATCATCGATAACCCCAAGAATCAACTCCCAAAGATAAACATACATTGGCAAGGTTTTGAACCCTCAATTAAAATGCACATTTATTTTGGCATTACTAGGCCTATATAAACTCACCACACATCCGGCAAAAACTTCGCCTACATGTACACTTTGTAAAGGTGGATATCTCTCGCCTTTTGGAAGCTTCTAGTATTTTTTATTTTTGTTTAAGGTCCATGCTAGACTAGCTAGTTATATCCCACTGCCATGCGCAGGCCAAAGGGAGGACACGATAGGCTTTTAAGTTTCTACCACGCTTGATCATCATCAGATAACCCCAAGAATCAACTCCCAAAGATAAACATACATTGGCAAGGTTTAACCCCCGACCAAATGCACATTTATTTTGGCACATTAGGCCTATACCAACTCACCACACATCCTGGGCAAAACTTTTTCCTTACATGTCAGCTCTGGGATCATCATCTAGTGACAAGATCTACCTAGCCGACCAAAAATAAAAATACAAAAATTTCGATTCCTAAGGTGAGATATCCCGGCCACAAAGTGTGCATGTATGCATAAAGTTTTGCCCAATGGAAGGTTTTAACAAAGAAGTGGTTAAATAGGGATAAAGGTTAAGTTTTATTATATACATAGGATTGTAATGTGAACATTAAAGTGTGAACGTAAAATAAAGATCTGCCGCGGTAAGTGCCTTTAGTATTTTATCGATTTAGGATAAATAAGGTGAAGGGCGAGCCAAGTCATATTGCTTACCGACGCCTTTGTCTTGTTACCAATTTCTTGCTAACATTGACATTGTTCGCGTAACCATGACTTCTTCTCTCCTTGATGTTTATCTTTTGAGAATGCCGCATGAAGAATTTTGTGGATAATGATATCGTAACATACTACGTGGTGAGATCCGTCCCATCTGCTGAGTGCAAACATTATCCAGGCAATAATAAATTTCGGATGGTCTATTTTGCAATGATCGTGAGACTAATTTTTGTACTTGAAGAATACATATTCCTCGATTAAACTAATGTTTATTTTGGTATATGGAATGGTATATGGATGGCCCGATTATAACCGTGGTGGATGTGGAAAATGTTTTTGCCATGAATTAGGTCATCTATTGTATTTATGCATAGTATGATTATAATCTTGGTAGAAACATAACGAAGAAAAAAAAAAGTAATAATGTTATCCAGCCAATGATTAAAAACACAACACTTGCACTTAATGCAAATTAATAATGTTGCACTCCAAATCCACAATGTAGTATTTAAGTTTGTAGTATTTATGATATTTAGGTTGTCAAATGCAAGTTGGTATATGTTTCATACCAATTGTGACACATGATCTTTGCTCATGTGTGTCACATCTCATTCTTTCAAAAATAGCATTGTATAGATGTCTACAACTTTATAGATACCTATAATGGCCTGTATCTATGCCCTAAATGGGCACCAAGCATTGGGTTGGTTTTATTTGAGTAGATTCATTTCCAATGGTCATGATTTCTTTTTTTCTTTTTTTTTTGCAATGGCAAATGGTCTTTGGCGCTTTTTGGTAGGAAAAAAAGATTTATTCAAAAAAAAAGGGGGTTTTCGTGCTTGTTGAACCATTGAGAGTTCATATCAATATAGAGGAAAAGATGTAGCTAAAAATAAAAAGGAAAATTAAAAAGCTTATATTATTTTAGGGGGATAATATTATTTTATTGATTTATCTTTTTAAGGGCTTGTTATTTTTAAACCTAACAAACTTTTTAAGAACATTTTTGGCTTATCATTTTAAGGCCTTATTACTTGGAAAGCCACAAACGCGAACGCAGCTAGGGATTTTTGTTGGACAACCGTTTGCTTATCAGAGGATGACTAGATGAGTTGGGCGGCCTGCCTGACTTGGGCAGACTGTTGCAGGGGGTGATGTAATTCCTGGACTCGGGGGTTTGCTTAATCCTAATAAGCATGAGCTTCCTGTGCTTGATCTTGAGCTTGTGCTTGATTCTGGAACATAAATTTTGAGGGTTCACCAGCAGATTGTGTTGATTTGTCCATAAATTGATTTTATTTGGCTTTCCAGGTGGCGGAATTTAGGGTCGCTTTTGGATTCATGCCGCAGAACAGGAAAGAGGAGATGAACGAGAGAGGCTTGGTTACTTTTAGATCTTAGCCATGTCTGAACAACCCAAAAGACCTGCAAAAGGCAACATTGCATCCTTGCTTTAGGAATGATGTTATGGTTGCCGCGCTTTATTGACTGCATTTTGTATCGCAATTTTTTATTTTATTTTCATATGTATGGGATTTGTGCTATGTTTAATGTTGTATATGTTATTCATAAACATGCCCATTTTTTTTTTAAATTTTAGATTTTATCCTTTTTTTTTTCAAACAAAAAAAACCACATCAAGACCTGTAGAAGGGGAGCTTGAAGCTGCGGCTATGGCGCAGTGTTGGAAGCCATGGCAATGGCATACGAAAGAAGACATTAATGGCCTAGACACGTGTCAATAGTTATGGATGTTATGACTATAACGTACTTGTTATCAGACTGTTATAGTGATAACAATTTTATTGCAGATAATGATCCGTCCCAAGGATTGCCATCGGATATAGCACATCTACCATCTATGGTTCAAATTAAATCCTGGGCCTAAATGACGAGGTCCGGGATGTTAAGGTAGCCGCGCTTTCTTGACTGCATTTTGTATCGCAATTTTTTATTTTTTTTTTTGGTATGTTATGGGATTTGTGCTATGTTTGATGTTGTATATGTTATTCATAATGCCCATGTTTTTTTAAAATTTTATCCTTTTTTTCAAACAAAAAAATAACCTCTCATAACACACCAAAATAAGAAAAATAACTAAAAATAGAATAGAATAATAGAGTTTCAAATATAAAGATTACTTTTTACTTTTAGACAAGACTAATATGGAAGACAAGTGTGCCTTTTCAAGTTGATCCTTTATCATATTGCCCCTATTTTGAGTGCTATGGCTTTAAGAAAATTGTTGGAGGGACCTCTCTTTCTCTACTGATCTAACCTTGAATTATAGAATAGAATAATAGAGTTTCAAATATAAAGATTACTTTTTACTTTTAGACAAGACTAATATGGAAGACAAGTGTGCCTTTTCAAGTTGATCCTTTATCATATTGCCCCTATTTTGAGTGCTATGGCTTTAAGAAAATTGTTGGAGGGACCTCTCTTTCTCTACATCTAACCTTGAATTATGGTTTTACTTTGGCGTCAATCCTTCGATTTCTGATGCTTAAGGCTGTCTTCTAGATCTTCGTGTGCATTGTACACTATGCCCATTAATAAGTGTAACATATCCAACAACCAAAGGTATATGTTTATTTCAATGTGATGTTGATTTCTGATTTGTTGCAAATGTTCTTCCCTTCCTAATATTTTCCATAGGGTAGGGGAAGGGCCGATAACGGGCCGGCGATGGCGGCCAGTTTCTTGGCCGAACTGTAGGAGACGGCTACGGCTGTCTCTGCTGCTTGAAGAACCATTTCTCTGGCAGATGCTGGAGGGCCACTAGGGATCCGGGCTTCAGAGAACAGGGCTGCACCGGATTTGTACAGCTGGGTTTTCCATTCATTCGTTCCCTTTTGTGCTAATAACCAGGAATCCTTCCTTCCTTATTTTTCAGCTTCTAACGATCCAGGAGCTTCTGTGTCGCTTGGCAAGGATGGAATATCTGGTTTTCTGCTGCAAATTTCTGCATCTTCCACAAGGTTTCCGGTCAGGGGAGCTGTGTTTCAGGTTAGTGGTCAAGGTTTTGGGGAGGAGCTCTACTTCTACAAGAAGTCTTTTCTTGGTTACTCCTAGTATGCCGGCTGGGAGAAGGGTTATAGTCTGTAGGAAAGAATGCAAGCAGAGCTGTAGTATTCCGCCTGAGGAAGAAGAAGAGCACTGCTTAGTACAGAAACTTTTGCTAGAATAACGTTTGGAAGGGATCTTTAAGGCTGGGCAGAAGGCAGGCTGGAAAGAACAGATGCTCTTCTGTAGTACTATGGTAAGGAAGAAGAAGACGATGCTTTCATTTCTAGTACTTGTCTATAAACTTTCTCTGAGCAGGTGCCAGGACTTGGCAAGGATAAGATCTATTGGTAAAAGTGGAGCAGCTCTTCATAATCTGTCTGCAATTATTTAGAAGATTTTGTGGTAGTATGTTCAATATGCAACAGGGCCTGCGCTCCCCTTTCCGGCAAGGGGTGGGTGGCCAAAATCTTGTACGGTCGGGTTGAGAGCCATGGGTCTAGTGGGGAGGAGACCCTAGAAATGGGCTTCTGGTTTTTGCGGGTCTTGACCCTAGAAATGTTTCGTTCTTGGTTTTTGGGGAGGACAAGACACGCATAGCTAGATCTGAGATGGGCGGCATGATTTAGGATTCTAGCGGTGGTGCCCTTGCTGGTCCGCTTAGTGAGAAGAAGGTTGAGTGCTGCGTACACCAGGGCACTCCCTATAGTACTGCTACAGATGCTAGCTTGGCCACCACTATATTCGGGAGGAGCACATACAGAGGATCCTATGTTCTTGCCTGGTGGCAGATCAATGCACTTGGCTGCTTCGTTCTTCTATGGCTCTCTAACTCAAGTCTGGTTTCTTCTGTTTATCTTAGGGCCAAACTTTTTGAAGCTGTGATGCAAGTGGGGCACAGGGAAAGACAAGAGTTGTGCTCCCATAGTATCTGTTTGGAGAAGAGGCTGGGTAGCTTTTGTCCAGTAGCTGGCCCTTTTTGCATCACTAGAGTCTAGGAACTTAGTCCTCTTCTCCTGTAGTATCCTATGGAGAAGAAGTTGAGAGGGGTTCTAAGAGTACTAGGCTCAGAGTATGGACTGCTATTCATGGATTAGAGAAGTGGTAGCAGTTCCATACTCAACTGTATGTATATAAATGTTTTATCATTCGAATATAATACAGACTCATGCCTTCAAAAAAAAAAAAAAAAAAAAAAATTCATAGGTATATGCAACAACTGATGGCTGCAAAATGTGGTTATGATGGCTTCCCTGTACCTTCACGAACTATTTGCTTTCAACAGTCCTTTGCACAAAGCTAGTTGTGATTACTGGATCTTATACAAATGGAGTGTTAATCTGCTACAAGTGATCTTGTTTGCCTAATGGATTTGAGAAAGTGTTTTGCTTCTTTATAATGTCCAGCATGGCTCAAGATATCCACCATGCTATTATAGTGATCCACTTCTGTCAAAATTTCATGGTTGTTCATGTATTCATAATATCAGCGTCCTTCATCTGCTAAGCCAAGCATAATCAATGACCGGAGGACCATCACACTTTATCTGCTTTCTATAAAATCATAGTTAAGTCTATGGCAGAGAAGATCACTGAAGGCATCTCACAAGCCCAATCTGGCTTTCTATCGGGTAGGAGTATCCTGAGCAATGTCGCAGCAACATTTGAGGGTTTGCACTGGGCTGGAATAACAAGACAAAAAGTGACCTATCTAAAGCTAGACTTTACCAAAGCTTAGGACAATATCAGATGGAGTTTCCTACATAAAATGATGCTCAAGTTTGGTTATGGAAATATTTTTGCAGAAGGGCTCATGAAACTTCTGCGATCTGCTCGAGCTTCAGTCTTATTTCAAGGAAACACTTTCACAAACATTCATGCAAGCCTCTGCATACAGTATGATTCAGAACTAGAAATGTTGGATGGCTCTTAACAGATATGTAACCAATACGCAGACGACACATTTCTATTCATAGAGGCAGAGAAAGACAACCTGTCATGTGAAGGAAAATTACTAGCCTCCTTCTCAATAGCTTCAGGATGTCTCGTAAATTGGAAAAAATGCGTAGTACAGTGGCCTTTGGAAAACCCGCATCCCACATGCTTGACAATCCTAGCATAGAAAATAATCCCAAAGGGTGAGCACTCCAACCTGTTAGGAATTCCGGTCGGCATTAACATCGCTAATGCACAAATATGGGACGAAATACTACTAGGCCTTCAGAAACGCTTAAATTAGTAGAACTGGCAAAGCTATTACTAGCAGGACGGATTATTGTGGCAAAACATGTGTTAAGTAATACTCATGTCTACACGTCATCAATTCTACTTGCCCCAAAGGAGAAGGCACAAGAATTAGAAGGGCTAATCCACAACTTTATCTAGAGAGGGTATGAAGGAGGAGCAGTGGTCAAAATCGTTTGGTAGAAGTGCAAGAGAGATAAGACAGAAGGAGGAATTGGAATGGTCGACATATCATTACCGAGCAAAGTATTAATAGCCAAATTCATATGAATGATCTTACAGAAAAAGGTGAAGTTTCCAGGTATGCACCTCATCAACCAAGCTCTATTAGTTTCATGTAAGCATAGTAAGCCCTTCGTCAAAGTCTCACTTCCATGGTCGCTCTTTTTTTTTATCTTAAGCCATGTAGAGAAGCTTCTCCATTCCTGAAAGGATTAATTTCGGCTTGGCATGTCATAAAAAAAATATTTACGCTTGACATCAACAAATCGAAGCGAAGACTTCCCCTCCATGGTGGGTACCAATGGTACTGCACAACAAACAAGGCCCCTTAGATATGGTGGTTGATGCAAGGGCCGTAAAGAGGTGGAAATAATATGGAATAGATTCTTGTGCTCACTGGTACAAGGGAGAGCAATTAGTCAGTTGGGCAGAATTTCATGTACGTTTTGCCTTAAAGCAGGTAGACAAAATAATATGGGAATGTGTGGCTACAATACTCCCAAACACCATAACTAGAGGAGATCAAAATCCATGGGTTTTGCACCCCGCAGTTTAGCCAAACAAGTTTGTGAAATCAAGTTATAGAAGCTTGAGGACTAACGGGTTACTTCCAATATCTACCAAATGGGAACTAGTGATCACGGAAGAAAACCTTAAAAACATCTGGAGAAATGCTTGGCTGAAATATCTGCCCCCACGGATTAACGCTTTCCTATGGCAAGTGATCCACAGGTTCCAAGGGTCAATCAACTAGTCTCAAAATGGGACAATAACATCAGCCCAGTATGTGCGAGGATGAACAGGAATCCATAGAACATTGCCTGGTGGAATGTAAGATGTTGCAAGTAGTACGGACATGGAGTCTGGATATCTTTGAATACCCATTAGGTACCAAGGAACTATTGTTGGGAATCCTCACCTAGAATGGTGCACCATGAAGAAGGTGGCCTTTCATATAGCTAGGGCCTGGAAAATGGAAAAGGAGAAATGCCTTAGTCTTCGATGAGAATCAAGAGGACATATCATCAATTCAGCTTCTTCATATGGTATTTGAAAGGCTTAAAAAATTCAGGCTAGTGTTTGAGAGTGAAGAAGAAGTAAAGGTTGAAATATGGGGCGCCTATCTAAATTTACACTAGGTCATAAAAGAGAATAGCGCAAGATGGAGCCATTAGCTATCCTCATCGCATATTTGCAGATGGGTGCACCCCTGCCATGTGGCTTTGTATCATTCTATTAAAGTAAATAAAGTCTATTTTTTATCCCTCAAGAAAAAGAAAAGAAAAATAACACAAGAAAAATAGAATAGAATAATAATAGAGTTTCAAATATATTACTTTTTACTTTTAGAGAAGACTAATATGGAAGACTTTCAAGTTGATCCTTTATCATATTGCCCCTATTTTGAGTGCTATGGTTTTAAGAAAGTTGTTAGAGGGACTTCTCTTTCTCTACTTAGTATGATCTAAACTTAAATTGTGATTTTACTTTGGCATCAATCCTTTGATTTCTAACTAATATGGAAGACAGTGTGCCTTTTCAAGTTGACCCTTTATCATATTGCCCCTATTTTGAGTGCTATGACTTTAAGAAAATTGTTAGAGGGACTTCTCTTTCTCTACTTGGTATGATCTAACCTTGAATTATGGTTTTACTTTGGCGTCAATCCTTTGATTTCTGATGCTTACGGCTGTCTTCTAGATCTTCATGTGCATTGCGCACTATGCCCGTTAATAAGTTACATATCCAACAACCAAAGGTATATGTTTATTTCATTGCGATGCTGATTTCTGATTTGGTGCAAATGTTCTTCCCTTCCTAATACTTTCCATAGGTATATTCAGCAATTGATGGCTGCAAAATGTGGTTATGTTGGCTTCCCCGTACCTTCACGTAAAGTTCGGGGGAGGATATTTCGCCATATTTCAGGCCCATCTTAAAACAGATAATCGCTTCCTCTCCTCCGATGTTGGCTTCATCTCCTCCGATGATGGCTGATAACGGAGTAATCAAACTTTTGTGGCTACGATGGCACCACGTGGCAAGAAATATCCTCCCTCCCGAACTTTACGTGAGAAAATGTTCGCCCACAGGCCCTTACGCGGGGTACGTCCTTACCCCGCGTAAGGGCCTGCGGGCGAATCAGCAAAGCTGATTGTGATTACTGGATCTTCCACAAATGGGGTGTTAATCTGCTACAAGTGATCTTGTTTGCCTCCTTATACTGCGGCATTTTCGTGTAAAGCCAAAATAATTTTGGCTGAAATATGCTGCATGCTTCTCTGGGTTCTTGAGAATCAGTTCCATGTAAATTGCTTCTTAGGTTATATCTTCCTTTCTGAATTGCTTGGGATTCAAGTGCTTCTTACCCTTTTTCTTGCAGATGAAGACCCACCTACTTGCCATGCCCTTATCCTATTTCCCATGATGAGCAATCCTAGCCTCCAAGATGCAGTTCTGTGTGAGTGCCCCTTATGTTGTGCAATTTCGGACATAAAATTTCTTGGAAGAAATTGAACCACTGGCAAACATATAATGTTCCATCTCTCTTTATGTTGGTTGCATCAGCGACCTCCCTTGCTTTCCTACCCTGTCAGAGTCTGCTCGCATGCTAGCATCGGCTAAGATATTTGACATGAGAATATAAGCAGAAGCATCACAAGGATCTAAACTGACCACTTCAGAGAAACATAGGTTTCCTAGCTCCACATTACCATGCATTCTACAGGCGCCAAATAAGGACATCCATCCTGTGATATTGGGTTGCCTAATGGATTTGAGAAAGTGTTTTGCTTCTTTAAAATGTCCAGCATGGCCCAACAGATCGACCATGCTATTATAGTGATCCACCTCTGCCAAAATTTCATGGTTGTTCATGTATTCATAATACCAGTGTCCTTCATCTGCTAAGCCTGCACGGCAACAGGCAACAAGAATGGAAAGAAAAGTGACTTCGTCAGGCTTCGTACCCACTTTTACCATCCATCCAAAGCAGTCCAGTGCTAGAAGACCATGACCAAATTGTGCATAGCCTGCAATCATCGTGTTCCAGGAAACTACATGTTCCTTTGGCAATTTGTCAAAAACTCCACACGATTCCTCCAAGCTACCGCATTTGGCATAGAAATCAACAAGGGAGCTGCTCAAAGTGGGATCTAACTCCAGCCCATTGTTTATGATTTGCTCATGGTAGAGACGGCCCCGTTGTAATAGACCTTCATTGCCACATGTTTTCAAGATGCTAGAGAAGACAACTGCATTAGGATTTAAACCTTCCATTTTCATTCCTTCAAAACAATCGATAACCAGGCAACTTTTCCCATGCTGTGCATAAGCTGCAATCATTGCACCCCATGACACCACATCCCGATTTTGTAACTTCTCAAATATCTTGTGTGATTCCTCCAAAGTCTGACATTTGGAATACATGTCAACGAGGGCATTCTGTATGACATTATCATGTTCAAGCCCAAGAGTTAAAAGCTGTTCATGAATAAGTCTTCCCTGCTCTAGAAATCCTAGGCTGCCACATGCTTTTAAGATGCTTGGAAATGTGACAGTATCTGGATGTATTCCTTCTTCTTGCATCTTTTGCAAACAGCCTAAGCTCAGAAAACATTCATCGTGCAATGCATATCCTGCAATAATTACATTCCAGGAAACTACATCTTTATTTGGTAATCTTTCAAAAAGAATGCATGCCTCATCCAAACTGCCACATTTGGCATACATATCAATAAGGGTATTTGCAATCGCAACATCCGATTGGAACATGTGATTGTAAATCTGCTCATGAATTACCCTGGCTTGTTGTATGGAACCTATACCCCCGCACGTCTTCAACATGCTCAGAAATATGGACCTGCTTGCTTCTACACCATTATTTTGCATCTTGTCAAAGCAGTCCAGGGCAACAGGACCTTCAGCATGGTCTGCATATCCTGCAATCAATGCACCCCACGAAACCACATTACAATGTGGTGATCCCTCAAAGGCCTTTCTTGACTCCTTCATGCTACCACATTTTGCATACATATCAATGAGAGTACTTCCAATCACAATATCTGACATTAGCCCATGCTTTAATATCTGATCATGCATGAGTCTGCCATTCTCTATTGCTCCTATGCTACTACAAGCCTTTATGATGCTTGAAAATGTGACTTTGTCTGGTTTAATGCCTTCACTCTGCATCCTCTCAAAACAATCTAAAGCAAGGAAACCCTTCCTATGTTGTGCAAATCCTGCGATCATTGCACCCCATGACACTGCATCCAGGTTTGGCAATCCAGTAAAGATTTCCTGAGACTCCACCAAGCTGCCGCATTTTGCATACATATCCACAAGGGTACTCCCCACAACAACATCCGAGCTCAAACCATGCCTAATGATCTGCTGATGAATCTGCCTTCCCTCTTTAATTGCAATATCATTGGTGCAGGCTTTAAGGACAGCAAGATAGACATGTTTATCACATTTTAGCCCTGATTGCTGCAATTTGTTGTACAACCTCATAGCTTCTTCTGTTCCTCCCACGTTAGCATGAGCTGAAATTATTGCACTCCATGTATAAACACTTGGTTGCCTAATCTTACGAAATGTTTGATCTGCTTCAAGCAACGATCCACAAGATGCATATATGCGGATAAGATAGTTGCCCAAAACTTCAACTGAATCAAGCCCTGCCTGAGATATGAGAGACTGAACTTGCCTGCCACCCTGCAGGTCTTTGAACCTAGCACAATGCTGCAAGAGCAAATATGCATTGTCCCTAGATATAGGAACACGGTGACAGTGCATAATCTCAAGGGCCTCATCTAAACGCCCTTCTTTACATATATAGCTCAGGTAGTCCAAGTCCAAGACCCTGATGAAGCGGGTAATAACATCAAGGGCAAACACAGCTAACAGACTCGGAACAAATACATAGATTCGTACCTGGAATGCCTGCTACACTTCTCGTTTGAATATAATTGAGTATGTATTCTCTGAAAGACGCCAAGAATTAATTCGATACAAAAAGAAGAAGGAAAGAGATGACACACAATTGGCAAAATGTCTTACTTTGCTCAAGAAACGCCTAACTGTGGACGCTGTATATGCATGTCCCATTAAAATCATGTCCTCTTATAATTCCTTAAGTACTGCAAATTCCATATCTCCTTCTGTAGTTTCTGATTCAGCGGAATGTTACAAATGTCACTGTTTTCTTGAATTGATAGATAGTTACGCTGGAATACTACATTATGCTGACTACTTTTTTAGCCATTCCAATATAAGGAAAAACTGCCCGTAGATACGGGATTGATTTTTTTTCATTAGAATCATACTGGTGCCCTATGTATGAGCCATGTGCACTATGAAAAGAGTGCATATGTATAATGTGGAACTCACTAATTTTAAAGAATTTGCCCTACAACTAAGAGGCGGATTCGATCCCTAGACCTTTTGGTCTCCATAGACATAAAATTCAATTCTAAGATAATAGGGAGGTTCCGATAAAATTCAATTCTAAGATAATAGAATTAAGGATTTGCTGTAGAAAATGCTTACAGGCATGCAGGTGGGCTTGTTGAGCTGGCACACATGTGGCGGGGCTAACTTGTGTGCATGAAGAAAAGGTTTTGAGCATGTGAATCTATTAATGTGATAGTTATTGTGGTTTGTGATTGTGGTGGCATGGCTAAATCGCATGTAAGTACACATGTTAGATGTAGGAATCTTAAAACAATTAGGTGTGCTCGACATTCCTTAAAATGGAAACATGTATTTGTTTACAAGTTGCTTTTTTGGGTTGCCCGAGGGGCAAATCCTAGGGATGATTATGGCAGAGATGGGATGTGCTCGTTATATTCCTTTTGAAAGGTGTAGATTATGGGAACTATTGATTTCTTGGAGCCATTGACGCCAGATTTGGCTGCCAAATCTAAGATTTTTTTAGCTTTATTAAGGCCTCCACGTGTCGCCCCCAAATTCTTTGCTGGGGAAAAAATAATACCATCAAACAGAAATGGGGACTGCATTATATATGTTAAGAAAAGGTTTGATATTATCCCTTGACCCCTTTATATTACTATGTGACTTTGGAAATATTATTTACATAGCTTTCCCTGGTAATTGTGGACCACTCCCCCGTGATTGTACCATAACACATACCAAAAAAACCGCGTAAAAAGTCTCCACACAAAGGTTTCCCTAACCAATTCAATTCAATTCCTAAACCAAAGTACCAAACCTTCAAATACACACTCTAAATACAGGGTTTACATGCCATATGATTTTGGAAAAAATAGCAACCCTAATCAACTATACTAGCCAGACCATTGGGAATTTGGGGCTTTGTAAACATTTTTCACACTATTGCTGACTCCATAATATTTAGGAGAAGATGGAATAAGGGAATTTCTAGCTAAGTTTATGAAAATCCACAATTAAAATAGAGCACTCACTAAGAGTGTTATTAAATGATAGATATTCTAAATGAGGTGCGCCTTGGACTACCTCGATCATCGAATTCGTCCATCCTATGCGGCATATTGTATGTTGGGGCCTTTGGGCGCCTCTCGTTTTGATAATGGCCATTTATAATTGAGGCGCCTATGATTTTGAAATATGAAATACAAGTTTCCCTATGGCTTTAGAAAATATGAAGACTCGAATCTATACCAAAATTATTCAAATTCCTAATAAGAATGCATTAACCAGCAACCAGCGAGCTAGTGTATTTTTTTTTCTTTTTTTTAGTGAATCTATTTTTTTTTTTAATGGTCCATTGGTCCATGGGCTCATGGATGATGATTTATGCATCCATATCAAATCCCCTTGGAATCCCCTATTATTGTGCTAGAAATTTTGTTGCAGTTATGAAAACATTAATCTAACCAAATAGGTCATTATGTGTTAGGTGTGAAACCCAAGATACTCTTTATGGAGCAATTATTTATGAGTCTCGTTCAAAGTTCATATGTTAGGGAGTTTGTCTTTTTACCAACTTACTTTGTCTAAATATTATCTAGGGGTCTCGTCCAAAGTTTACATATTGGAGAGTTTGTCTTTTATTTTATTCTACACGTTGGAGAGTTTGTCTTCAATTCAATTCTATTTATTACCTACTTACTTAGATAGAGAGTTTTCTTCCAAAATTTACAAGAGTTTGTCTTCTATTTTTACCTACATATTTAGGTAGAGATTTTGTCTTCCAAAATTCACATGTTCAAAAGTACGTCTTGATTTTTTATCTACTTACTTAGATAAAGAGTTTATCTTCTAAAATTCACATGTTGAGGAGTTTTTCTTCTTTTTACCACATGTTGGAGAGTTTGTCTTTTATTTTTCACCTACTTACTTAGAAAGAGAATTTGTCTTATATTTTTTACCTACTTACTTTAAAATGTTACTTCTTAGTTAGGCAGTATCTACTTACTTAGGCATAGAACTTTTCTATTTTTTCCCTACTTACTTAGACAGAGAGTTTTGTTTTCTATTCTTTACATGCTTACTTTAGACTTTCACCTACTTGCTTAAACAATACCTACTTACTTAGACGGAGAGTTTGTCTTCTAGTTTTTACCTACTTATTTTAGACTTTCACTTACTTACTTAGACAGAGAGTTTGTCTTCCAAAATTCAACTATTGGGGAGATTTTCATCTTTTTACCACGTGTTGGAGAGTTTGTCTTCTACTTCTCACCTGTTTACTTAGATAGAGAGTTTGTCTTATATTTTTTACCTACTTACCTTAAACTTTACCTGCTTACTTAGACATAGAACTTGTCTTCTACTTTTTCCCTACTTACGTAGACTGAGATTTTGTCTTCTATTCTTCACCTACTTACTTTAGACTTTCACCTACTAACTTAGACAGTAGTACATACTTACTTAGATAGAGAGTTTGTCTTCTAGTTTTACATACTTACTTAAGACTTTTACCTACTTACTTAGACATAGAGTTATATTCTATTTTTTACCTACTTATTTTAGACATTTTTACTTACTTACCCTGTCAACAAGATTGCAAATTAAATGGGACCAAATCAACTAAACGGGACCAGAAGCATATTCCCTAAGATTCCCTATTTTTTGCACAAAAGGGGTAACATGAGGTAGAATCTAGAAACATAGTAGCAAAATTGCATTTTGACCCCCCTAAAAGTACTTAATTAACATGCACTAAGGTTGTGCTGTCACATTGGTGTTGCAATTTGGGGGTTAGTGGAAATACAAATCTTCATGCCTCTTGAGAAAATCATTTGTTTTTCATTTAATAATATTCAACGTAGGAAGGACATTAGGTGCATGATTGACAATTTGGAGCATAAACAAATGCATGCCAATGTTTTGAAATGTTTTGTCTATATTTATTTAACACAATAAAGGCCATTTCAAATCTGCTTGTTAAATACTTTTGAACATATAAAACTCTCTTAATTTCAAAACCCAATTATCTACAAATGTATGGGGTGATGAATTTAGGATCAAATACATCAACATTGACATCTATGCCATCATCATCACCTTCACTTACTTCACTGTCACTTGTGGAAGGGCTTGAATGATCTTCTTCTTCGCTCTTTATGGAAGGAACAAAGTCATTGTCCTCATTTCCATTATTATTATTGCATTTTTCTTGCTCAAAAGCCTCCTTGAGCAAAGTAATTGTCTTTTGCATTAGGCAATTATCAGACTTGAAGGTAAAATCATAGCATGAAATAGTGACTTCTTGCACAACAAGCACATCCTTGTAAGCCATCCTCTTTAAACTCTTGCATTTTCCTTGTGTTCACATTTCTTCATTCATTTGCATTCACTTGGGTGTGGAACCAATGCACTTTAAGCTTAGTTAACACTCCTTACTGTGTCAATCACTTTATTTATCTAGAAAGATCCTCTGAAAGCTGGCGGCATGTCCCTGGGAGGTACTATAACAAGTGGTGGCATTAGATGATTCAAAGTGAATGGACAACTTTCCAAAGCAGACAGTGACTTATTCAAAATGATTGTTTCCAGAGTACTGAAAGGGCTTGGGACCTTATCTCAATGTCCAAAAGTTTTCTGGATGTTGGAATTGGAGTTCCAACAAATATGAAAGACAAAACGTTCGATGTTAGATGTTCTTTCCATTCTTAAAGAACTTAAACATATCAATGAAAGAGGCAATTCATCATTGATAATGTCCTCCATTTTCAATGTAGCTATTAAAATACAATGAGAAAATTAGAACAAGCAATTAGAAAATTCTTGAAATGCTATTTTTAGAATAGAAGAGGATCCAATAACAAGAGTGAAGTCTATTTTGGAATAGGGTTGCAACATCCACCAGAATTGGTTATTGGTGGAGCATACCCTCCGCCACTTAACCCCATGTATCTAACAAGAGAAATTTTTATCTTATAAGATACTACCACTTTTTGGATCTTCACTCGATCCTTTATGACTATTGATGATTTTATGACCAATAGATTTACTAATATATTGGAGTGATTGTCTAAAAGTCATAGAATTCATCAGTTTTTACCCTAGGCTAGGACTGCATTCTTCAGATTTTCTAATATAAAGGGATCCAAAGCTTTCGTAAGCAAAAGTAATCAACGTTTTATGATAAAAACGTCGATTCACATCTTTTTATATTTTCCTGCTATTAGATGACATCATATGAAGTCGCCAAACCATATTTAGCTCAGAAAAGATGTTTGAGGTTGGGAATTGTTTCTCCTTTACTATAGCAAATTTTGACATAAGACTTGCGGCCATAAGTTATCAACTCTAAGAGCTATAGTCCGATCATTATTTAAAGTGTTCATAAGTCAATAATCTTCATTTTCAATAAAGAAGCTCTGATACATAATCTATGACAAAAATAGAAGTGAAATGTGGTACGAATGTACTCTGCTATCTGCAAGCTCAGCTAGATAAATACAATTATAATCTTTGGGAACTTGATCTTTTGATACAAATTCACCACCAATCATGCTCAGACTTGAGAACGCTACAAACATGATCTATCTGGCTCTATCGGGATCGATCTGCCTCTGCCTTTAATCTTAACAAGAAGTAATACTGAGATTTGGCTTAAGATTTGATATAGGATCTGGCTTTAAATCATGAACAACAATGGTTTCTTCTTCCAATCTCTAAAAATTTGTTACTCCTTCTGGACAACTTTAAGATATCTGGAATTTTATGTAACATTGTATTGGCTTAAACTTCAGATAGTTTAGGAAAGAAACTTCTTTTCTAGCTTCTAAACCTTCGTTTTACTGATCCTTTGCTTCTTATAAGGATCTTTACAAAAATGATATCGTTTACTTAATTAGGATTACTCTTGAATTATATAAGGTGAGCTTAATAATTTTTCTAAGGTTGTATGGCTTACTCAATCTAATATTTCCACAATTTCCTCAACACTGCTTCTCTTACCTATTCCCTTATCCTGTCCTTGTTAGTATTTAGCTCATCTATATTCATGCCCCACTTTTCAAGCCATTTTTTCATGTCCGCATACCATCCTTTATGAGAGCTCTCTTCCAGAGCTAAACATGGTAAACTATTAGCATCCATATCATAAAGAATTTTCTTGACGTAAACCAAAGACTTACATAGGGCTTCGCTTTCAAGAGGAAGTAATCCACACTCTGCCAACATCATATTGTAAGGAGTCTGCATTTTAACTCCTAAATCTGAATGTATAATTTTTTTTTGAACTTTTTCTACCCTTTTCCACATCTCTAAAGATAATCCAGACCCCCAAGCTTCACTTCCATACAAGACAACTGTCTGAACAAGTGAAATATATAGCATTTTCTTTAAACTGAAGTTCCAAATGCCTACTGCCTTATACTTCCTTTGGAGCGCAAAAAGAGCCTTCAAACCCCCATCTACCCTGTGATCAACGGTGTGGTTCCACTTGAAGTTTTTGTGCACCATCAAACCCAAATACTTGTATGTACTCGATATTTCAACTTTGTCTCCCTTATAATAGAAAGAGAAATTCTCTTTATTTGTCTCAAAAATCACTATCTTTGTTTTGTTTAAGTTCACTCTCATACCTGTAGCATCACAAAAGTCTGCCAAAACATCCAAATTTTTTTGCATTCTCTCACAAGTCTGGGATACCAACACAATGTCAGCATACAATAACATCTTCTTCTTCTTTTTTTATTGAAGGCGTTGTATATATTTAAGTAGGTATAAAAAGTACAGAAAAAACTTTTTACAGGGAAGTTTAACCCGGGAATAGAAAGAAGGGCGAGGACCTGATATGGTTCACAACAATAAACCATACCTTTTATCTCCTCTAAATAGAATACTAGAACTCTTCAAACAAATCTCATAATCTGTAAACCGTCTAGGTTTGCTACAGAATCCACAGAATAAACCGTTAGCAATGACAAAATGATCTAAGTATGAAATAAGAAGACAAATAAGCACAGATCCAATGAACATAAGATACGGGTTACACCAAATGATATGAGCTACACCAATAGCTCAGAATGATCCGGCTCTAGTTCACCAAAACTAGAGGAAGATTCTCAATACAAGGCAAATAATGGCAGTTCTCCACCCAACCGGGCCAACCGGTGTTGAGATCTGGCAGACCATTGGCAAAGCAGAAGGCTATGGCAATACTTTAAGGCAAGGATCACAGTTCCGGCAAAGGAAAGCTCGATAGGCTTATGGACGAAGCGGGCTTAAGGCTGGATCAGTAGAGTCAGCAATAGCAGCTAGTTGGAGACGTCCAGAATCTGGTCGACAGCCGTTGATGATGCTCCTGAAAATTCGATGCAGCCTCCCTTATAAATCTGATGCTGGCTCTTTTAGAAAAAGGTTCGGCTATTCCTATTTTAAACAAGCCTTATAAAGCTTAGCTATTAAATAATATCTTACATGATATTATTTAGCTATTACTAACGTAAAATATCTTTGCCAATTTAATTGCCTTGCCTTGCCATTAATTCGCCAATCTCACACACCCATGCTAGTCCACCAAGACCAACGTTCAAGGCCACTCCCCCGAGCTACCATATCCATATCAATTCCTCCCTTTTCTGAAGGCAACTGACCTCAGTTGTGTCCATAAACAAATTAAGCACCAACTTAATTTATCCAATTGAGCACCAACTCAATTTATACATGAGCACCAACTCAATCCATTTTAAGGAACAAAGGCTAGGATTATGACTTCATAAAATTAGCACCAACTATTTATGACAATCACAACTGTTGTGGCTAAAGATTAAGATAAAGATTCAGAGAAAATTTGATTATTCTTTTGAGATATAAGAGCAAAGCTTAAGATCCACTAGATAAAATTTAAATTTTGAGATAAAGGCAAGATTCTGAAAAGATCAAGGGTTCCTGTTGAAGCACCGACTCCAACCAGTAGCACCAACTACTGCTCAAAACTCTAGACACCAATCTAGAATTTCAATATCATCCATTAACATCAATACTTATGGCACCAACCATTGTGCAATTATTAATGGCATGATCATTCATTTGAAGGAAGCAATACAATCATAAAATAGATTTACAATTTTTCTAAAGGCACGAATCCTTTAAAATCATTTAACAGATTTTGAAGTCACCTCTACTTTTAAACTAATATTTCTTACAGCTAGATATTCATTATTAAGACGTCTTACTAAAACAATGGACCGCACTAAACTCGTTTAGTTTGGAATAGTTCAAGACTTATCAAGAATAGAGAGTTCAGATAAAGATTGATCCGTCCACCACTGTAGATGCAGGAAATGTTTCAACGGAGATCCATCCTGGCCAAGGAGATGGATTGTCAGTTTTGGTTAGGCTTGATTGAAAGGAGATCCATTTTGGCAAATGAAATGGATTGATAAGGAAGATTAGGCTCAGTTCCCTCTGCTTATTCCACGTCACCAATCACCTGCACCTATATGTTTCCTGCAACAAACAAAATTTTTTTTTTTTACTGATTTTTAAAGATTGAGTGATCTGGGTAGAATCAAATTGTGAAAGAATAATTCAAGGAAAGATTTTAAATTCATAGAAAGAAGATCATTTAGATTCTCAAAGGAGAAGGAATTCTATTCCAGTTTGCAAGCACCAGCACCTACTAGATGACTTACAAACATCAAGAATAGCCAGGATAAGGTTCTCTATTCCTGTTTGCAATCTCCAGCACCAACCGGGAGTCTTTGCAAACTTTAGGAATAGCTTGGCTCTGATACCAATTGATATGGTTCACAACAATAAACCATACCTTTTATCTCCTCTAAATAGAATACCAGAACTCTTCAAACAAATCTCATAATCTGTAAACCGTCTAGGTTTGCTACAGAATAAAATGATCTAAGTATGAAATAAGAAGACAAATAAGCATAGATCCAATGAACATAAGATACGGGTTACACCAATTGATATGAGCTACACCAATAGCTCAGAATGATCCGGCTCTAGTTCACCAAAACTAGAGGAAGATTCTCAATACAAGGCAAATAATGGCAGTTCTCCACCCAACCGGGCCAACCGGTGTCGAGATCTGGCAGATCATTGGCAAAGCAGAAGGCTATGGCAATACTTTAAGGCAAGGATCACAGTTCGGCAAAGGAAAGTCAATAGGCTTATGGACGAAGCGGGCTTAAGGCTGGATCAGTAGAGTCGGCAACAACAGCTAGTTGGAGACGTCCAGAATCTGGTCGACAGCCGTTGATGATGCTCCTGAAAATTCGATGCAGCCTCCCTTATAAATCCGATGCTGGCTCTTTTAGAAAAAGGTTCGGCTATTCCTATTTTAAACAAGCCTTATAAAGCTTAGCCATTAAATAATATCTTACATGATATTATTTAGCTATTACTAACGTAAAATATCTTTGCCAATTTAATTGCCTTGCCTTGCCATTAATTCGCCAATCTCACACACCCATGCTAGTCCACCAAGACCAACGTTCAAGGCCACTCCCCCGAGCTACCATATCCATATCAGGACCCCTCCTAACTATTTTAAGTCAAAATTTTTAACGGAACTAGATAGAGATATATCTATAAATAGTTCTGACTGTATTATCTTTGATCCATCGGATAAGAATCCTCTTTTAGTAGCAGGATCTGAGGTTGAAGTTAGTAATTTTCCTTCCTTTTTCTTTGACTGATATGCTCAGAGTGCAAAATATGCACATACAGGACCCTGCTTTCGCCATATTATATCTCCCCTTAGCATCTTTTGCTTTGCATATCAAAGCTCTCATGATATCAGTGTTCTGATCACAGCAGCAGTGGCACATGCAGGGTTCTTCATGCCCGAGTGTGTTAGGTGAGCCGAATATCCTGGTCCATTCCTTATTCGCTTCCAGATTGATTTTCTTCCATTTGATTCTTTTCATCAGCATAAACATTATTCCTGCATATAAGAGATCCATTAGTTTGATAATCCTTCAAGAATCCAGTCTACATCATATTTGATCTGTCTAATTACGCCCTCTGGATGGATAATATCAAAATTAAATATAAATTCATTTCTTCCCTTCCATATTCTCCATAGGGGGATGTAGATCCTCCAATCAGTTGGGTTAGCCGGAAGGAAGAAGTCCAGGGAGCTAAGAGAGACAAGATCATATCCAAAGTAGGCAGAGACTAACTCCAGAACCCACTCAACCAAAATACAGGTTCTAAACAGATGGTCCTCGTCCTCCCTGTCAGCCATATGGAGTCTGTGCCTCTTCTTGTTTGTGGCCAGGGCCCTGTGCCAGAGTTGCCACATGAAGGACTTGATCTTAGGATAAATGGGGCTGGACCACATAAAAGTGAGGTTCCTAATGCATCTGTCCGGTCTGCCACTTTCTGTGAATACTGATTTCCTGATTTTTCATCAGATACCTGTAGGCTTTCCTAACTGTAAATGTCAACAAACCGTTATGATTCCAGTTAATACCATCAGTGGACCAAATACCATAGGTCAAAGTGGTGCAAATATTGTTATACAGGAACTTGCAATCTTCTCCTTCATCTGCTAACAGAGAGTTGTCGAAGGGAATCAGCCCCTGATCGTTAAACATATTGTGCACATAAACAATGCCTTTAGAGCTCCATTTTCTGACTTGATCTGGAAAATGACAGGCTAAGCACAAACTATCATTATTAGTAATCATAGCCGGATTCCAAAAAATAGTCTGGTCCATTGACAGGCCCTCCTTCCAGGTGTACATACTTCTAACTTGATTCCAGCCTTGATCCATTTCTTCAGAATGCCAGGAGTAGAATTGGGGATGGTAAAAGGAAAATAAATAGCATGGGGAAGGTGCATTTTGATTTGCCTCCACCCGAAGGGGTGGCACTTGTTTGTATAATGCTGGATGATAATAGAAATAGGATGCTTGATAAGCCCATAAGCAGCCTTATAAAAATATTTAGCTGTGAGGGCAATCCCCTGCTACCATCCATCTTTTTTTTGCAGCACTCTTCCATGGACACATGGGTCCAGCACCTTTTGTTTTGGCCAGAAGAAATAAACCTCCCGATAATACCCTGAAGCTTGGAAGAAACTTTCTTAGGAGCAAGAATAACAGAAGATTGATAGACGTGAGAAGAAGAAATGACAAAATTAGCTATAATAGCCCTTCCATTTTTAGACAAATACTTAGAATTGAGACTATCAACTTTTTTCTGAAACTTCTCAATGATCCCAAGGATCTTAGATCTAAAAGTGGGAGGGTCATACTTACAATCAAGGAGAGCAGCTGTTTGCATTCCTTTTACCTGATTTCTTGCCATCACTCTTGATTTGGTTCGATTGATCTTACATCCAGAGGCTACTCCGAATTGATCCAGAATTATTTGAGTGTTGGTGATCGAATTTGCATCCATAGAGACCATGAGGAATGTATCATCTGCGAAATGCCCGTTCAGAATTTGATCCATTATATTGTTGCCAGGGAGCGAAAGCTGTTGGATCACGTTAGTATTCTTGGCCTCTTCAAGTCTGCTATGAAGAGCCTCCATAACAATTAAGAACAGAAAAAGGGCTAAGGGACAGCCCTGTTTCACTCCCCTTCTCAAGGGGAAGAAGGGGCTACACTCCCCATTAATTAGAACTGAGGAACGAGAGTTATTCAAAATTGCATAAAAGATATTTATTACCTCATCAGAAAAACCAAGGGCGCTACAACATTGGAGCAGAAAATTCCAACTTACCATATCAAAGGCCTTTGTAATATCTAACTTGATAAGAGCAATGTCCTGTCCAGAATCTTTGGCCCAATTCAGACCTAAAATGGCGGTTACCACATTATCAAGAGTATACCTATCCCTTAGGTAGGCTGACTGGGATGAACTGATAATTTTCTCAAGGACTGGCTTGAGTCTTGCTGCAATGGTACCAGAGATGATTTTGTAGACCACATTGGACAAAGAAATCGGTCTGTAATCTAGGAAATTACTTGGCATGTCATTCTTGGGAATGAGAGCAATGAGGCTCGTGTTGATTCTAGCATCAAGACATTTCTGCTCTCTGAACTCATTAGCTAAGCTCGTGATGCTATCACCCAAGATAGGCCAGGCTTTCTTGAAGAATTCGACTAGCAGACCATCAGGCCCAGGCGTTTTGCCATTCTCCATATCCTTAACTGTTTGGTAGAGCTCGATATTACTAAAATTCTTCTCCAAATCTCTGTTGTGCTCATTACTAACCTTTGCTTGAAGATTAATAAAATTATTCATGATACCTGGCTGGCAGTCTTGATTGGTGCCCATAACGTTGGTAAAGTGCATGGCTGCAGCCTTCTTAATTTCCTCTTCCTTGGTGATAGTGTCATTCCCCACCATGATCTCAAAGATGTGATTTTTCTTAGCCCTACCCTTTGCTTTGATGAAGAAGAATTTGGAACTGCACCTCTCATCTTCTTTGATTTCCCTGATTTTTTATTTGAGTTTCCAACCTCTAGCAATCCTGATTTCCTCTTTCTCAATTTCTTTCCTAATGTGCTCCTCTTGATCCCTGGAGGCATGAGGGAGGAGGTCCCTAAGATCTCTAAGGTACGCCATCTTTTGATAGTGTATTTTCTTTCCCCATTCTTTTAACCAATTCTTGATAGCCTTGGAGACCCTAATCCACCAGTCCATCCAACCAGAACTGCCTGGAGGTTTGGGGTATCTCCCTAGCCTCTTGAAGCTTAATCATGAAGTCAATGTGGTCTAGAAGAGTTGTGTTCAACTTAAAATATGTCTTTCTTTTCCTGCTCTGATCTTGAGTCGAGATTATGATCTTCTGAGGGAAGTGATCGGAGAGGGTATACCCTTTCATATTCTCCACTCTATTGCTATTCCACAGATTCTCTGAAAGGTAGAATCTATCATGTAAACACCAAATAGGATCCACCCTCTTGTCTGTCCAACTGAAATCATTAGGCTTAGTTCTAGCCAACACAAGATGATGGGACTGTATAAGGTTATTCCAAATGTTTCTCTCCTGAGGCAACAGGGGCTTGAAATTCTTATTTCTCATATAACATAATTTGCTAATGAAGTACCTCCCCCATGTGATTGAGTAATCCAGGTTTCCAACTCGTCAATAAACATACCAAATAAGGTTGGCGATAAGGGGCAGCCCTGTTTTACTCCAATGTTACTCTCCACCGAGTCTTTACACTTATGTACCAAGGGAAACGAGAGTTGGACCCACACTTTCTCGTACAATCTACCCACTGCTTGTCTATATGTCTCAGGGACCCCTATATTTTCCATGCGTGCCCACAGTTTTTCTCTTGGCACCGTATCGAAGGCCTTTGCGAAATCTACAAAAGCTGCTTTTTCCCTTTAACAGCATCGGCCATTGCTCTGAAGGTCATCAAATGGTCCGTAGTAGATCTCTTTGGTCTAAAACCAGCCTACCCAATAGCTCTCACATTACTCCCTTCTGCCCATAAACTAATTTTTTATTCTAGGATGGTAGCAGATAGTTTTGAATATAGATTACTGACCGTTACCATTCTATAATTTTTAGGATCTAACTCATCCCCTGATTTATAAATCGAAGTGACTCTGTTTACCTGCCACGAATGTGGAAAACCTCCTTGCAATGCTGCATTAAGCATTTCTGTAATTTTTTCTACCACTGCAGGACCATCCCATTTAAGCATCTCAGCCATTAGGCCCATCGCATCAGCTGCCGTCCCATTGGAAAGCTTTTGCAACCCATTTGTGACATCCTCAACTGACAGCACCAGGGTATTATATCCACCATCAATGCAACTGTTATTTATTCCCGGCATATTATATAGCTTGTGCACTTGGTGCATGAAAGCCTCTGCTTCAAGTTTTAATTCCCCTTGTTTCTGATTTTTCAATCTATTCCAGAACTTTTTTGGCTCACCTATCAGATCCTTAACTAGCTCTTCCTGCTGCCGTCGCATGAAATTTCTCTTATTAGATTTGATCAGCCTAACATAATCCTTTTTAAGATGCTTCTTATCGTTATTACTTGCCATTTTGAAAAACCGTCTTCATTTCTTACATTCTGCATCAAACCAGCCATTACATGGTAAGCCCTTCATCCTCCTCTTAGAACTAAATCACTTTTTAGCAGCATTAATAAGCAGCCTCGTCATTAGCTCGCTTATCCCTTCTGCATCACATGATCAAACTGTTCCCAAGAGCAACTTCTCACATTGGGTCTTATAAGTTTCAGCCTTCCTGCGTGTCAATCTAATCTTATTACACCGAAGAGCGAGATGCCTTTTTCCCTGAGAAATACTTACATAAACCTCAACATATATATATATATATATATATATATATATATATATATATATATATATATATATATATATATATATATATATATATATATATATATATATATATATATATATATATATATATATATATATATATATATATATATATATATATATATATATATATATATACAATTATATTGAGGTCTACCAACATGGTGTAGAGATTGATCTCGGCCGTCCATCTCTGAGATGGACGGCCCAGACGGTGCCACCTCGTAACACCCCAAGCATCCCCCCTTATTTGGGGCTTTTAATCTCGCTCTTCGGTGTAATAAGATTAGATTGACACGCAGGAAGGCTGAAACTTATAAGACCGTCGATTACCTGATTTGGGGCTTTTAATCTCGACCCTTGAAATTGGGGCATTTCATCTCGACCGTCCATCTCGGATATTGTGTGTAGAGTGTGTGTAGAGATTTTAATCCTGGCCGTCCATTTCAGATCTGGACGGCCCACGTTAAAAGCCCCAATTCGATTTCTCCATCGAATCTCATCTGACTGTTGTGGCTTGTCCTAATCGATTGCCTTCGGTCCGGCTATGGCGCAGGCGAAATCTCCTCATCAATCTCAACGTATCTAGCATCGGGTATGTAGCAAGGGTAAACGGCGCCCCTCCAGCTCCGGCTTCTCAAGATGCTAGCAGGTCGGCCACAAAACCTTGCTCAAAAATGACGATCTGCCCTATTTTGATTTGATTTCATATAACCGTCTTGCTTTAGAGGTGTTTTTGAATGGAGTAGTGTTGTGGAGGAAAGATCCGCCTCGGGGATTGGTCGGCTTTGTTCCGACAAGAAGGTTTTTGCCTTTTGCTTGCTGAAATTTTTCTCGCTGTCCCGCTTAATCCCATGACGCCGAACTGTGGTCGCCAAATTTTTATGGCAAGACACGGTGTCTTCGGATTTAGAGCACATATTGTGCCGCCTTTGATGTCGGGCAATGATGTTTTCGATGGAGGTTAATAGATGACGAAGTTGCTTTTGCCATGCTAGAGCCAATGATGTTTTTCGTATAATTATTCTAGCTACATGAATTTCGTAATTATTCAAAGGGTATAAAGCTATCTCCTTTGGAAAGCAGATTGGGTAATACAAACAGTTGAACCGCCTTTTTTAGTGGTTTCATTGCTCATTCATGCAAGAACATGCTTTTAACGATATGGACCATGCATTTTATCTTACAAACAGAGGTTAGTGATATGATGCAACATTTTTTCTTGTTGCAAGCTTGGCTGTATATCTCTGCTTCTATACTAGATGACCTTGCAAGCTAGTTACGCCATGCTTTTGTTTTTGAGGCTCTTATTATTCCTTTCGGAAGCTGATCTAACTGCTAATCATCAAGTTATTGAGCTTTCATATTTTCGTAAATGGAATGGAGTTGGGTCATCTTTTAACAGGGCCATGGACTTTGGTAACACTACACAGTGTGTCCTGATAATGTCTTCAATCTTTCTTGACAGATATTTCCCTGAGTATTGGGTTTATGCATTATAATCTTTTCTTTTTACATTGCTGTATATATGCAAATATGTGGCTTAATTGGTGATTTTGAACCTTGAAACTTGTGTGTAGCCCCTATCTTGGTAGAAAAGATGATGGAAGCTGGGAATGGGCAACTGCAACTGGTATATCACCTGCTCCTCGATATCAGCATGCAGCTGTAAGTGCCAAAAATAACATTTCATTTTGTTCACCACTTCAACTTTATGCACTTTATGAGATTAACGCTTGGTGATGTGCCTTTGTGAATTCAAGACGCATGTCTCTCGAGGAGCCTATGGACGTGGGCACATGGCTCACATTAGAAGAAGTACTACTGATTAATCGTGCTTCATTATATGACTTGGTCTTCTTTAGTTTCGCTCCTAAGGTATTTTGACATTTATTCATGGTAGCCTCCTCGTAATTTAGACACCATCAAAAGTTTAGAATTTATGTTCACACTCGCTTTTTCGAGTCCATGCTTGTGCTTTTTGGAGAAATGTGCTTTGGAAAATGGAAACATTGGATATGAGTACAGTTTCAACCGTTTTAGGAATGAAGTGTTATTGTGCAAATTCTTGCAACGTTCATCCTAGGGTTAAAAACGCCTTCTCAGAATCGTCTTTACTGGGCTGCATATGTAAATTGATATTCTACGAACCGAAGTGGCCAAACTGCACCCCATATATGAACCTAGTTTTGCTCTTGCCTTCACCGTCTAACCAAGTTGTTTCAAATGGCTTCAGATGCACCTTCCTACACAATACAATAAAAGTTTTATTGTTTCTTGTGCCATGTAGCTGAAACATTATGCTATCCAGAAATCCAGAAAATTGTGCAATCCAAATTTTGGAATCTTCAACTAAATCTTGCATATTTGCTAGTTTCAAACATGTTTGGTATCTCAGTTGTTGACCAAACTTCAGAGGAGCTGTCTGTTCAGGATTTTATCCTCTCTTATGCCTTTATGCCTTTTCTTTTTTTGCCAGACTTGAGGCTTGTTTAAATCGGGAGGCCAGACATGGTGGATGATCAATGGACCAAGAGAGTAAGAACGAAGTCGGTTGTCAAGCATTTTGATCAATCCTTCTCCAGAGTACACATGGAATGCAAGCAATTTGTAGAAGTATTGCGCACCCACAACGTTATGCCATTGGATGCAGAGTTAGGCGAAGATCATAGTAAGCATCTTATCTGCCTTATCTTTTTGCTACGAAACATCTTGAAAATGCGTTTCTTTGCCAGCTCTTTGGTGAACCATTTTGGATATGTGACGGAGCTTGTGAACTGGCTGGCTATAGCAGGTAAGATCTTCTGGCATTATATTTAGCTGTATTGGGTTTATGCATTATAATCTTTTCTTTTTACATTGTTGTATATATGCAAATATGTGGTTTAATTGGTGACTTTGAACCTTGAAACTTGTGTGTAGCCCCTATCTTCTGCTCATGCACTTGGTAGAAAAGATGATGGAAGCTGGGAATGGGCAACTGCAACTGGTATATCACCTGCTCCTCGATATCAGCATGCAGCTGTAAGTGCCAAAAATAACATTTCATTTTGTTCACCACTTCAACTTTATGCACTTTATGAGATTAACTGCTTGGTGACAGGCCTTTGTGAATTCAAGACTGCATGTCTCTGGAGGAGCCTATGGACGTGGGCACATGGCTCACATTAGAAGAAGTGACTCATTTGATTAATCGTGCTTCATTATATGACTTGGTCTTCTTTAGTTTCATACTATTTCCTAAGGTATTTTGACATTTATTCATGGTAGCCTCGTAATTTAGACACCATCAAAAGTTTAGAATTTATGTTCACACTCACGCTTTTTCGAGTCCATGCTTGTGCTTTTCTGAGAAATGTGCTTTGGAAAATGGAAACATTGGATATGAGTACAGTTTCAATCCGTTTTAGGAATGAAGTGTTAGTGTGCAAATTCTTGCAACGTTCATCCTAGGGTTAAAAACGTCTCAGAATCGCTTTTGTCTTTACCGGGCTGCATATGTAAATTGATATTCTACTTAAATCAAGTGGCCAAACCGTACCCCATATATGAACCTAGTTTTGCTCTTGCCTTCTTTGTCTAACCAAGTTGTTTCAAATGGCTTACTCAGATGCACCTTCCTACACAATACAATAAAGTTTTATTGTTTCTTGTGCCATGTAATGAAACATTATGCTATCCAGAAATCCAGAAAATTGTGCAATCCAACTTGGAATCTTCAACTAAATCTTGCATATTTGCTAGTTTCAAACATGTTTGGTATCTCAGTTGTTGACCAAACTTCAGAGGGAGCTGTCTGTTTCAGATTTTATCCTCTCTTATGCCTTTATGCCTTTTCTTTTTTTGCCAGGCTTGAGGCTTGTTTAAATCGGGAGGCCAGACATGGTGGATGATCAATGGACCAAGAGAGTAAGAACGAAAGTCGGTTGTCAAGCATTTTGATCAATCCTTCTCCGAAGTACACATGGAATGCAAGCAATTTGTAGAAGTATTGCGCACCCAGCGTTATGCCATTGGATATGTGATTTCAGAGCTTGTGAACCCGGCCGGCTATATCGTAAGATCTTCCGGCATTATATTTAGCTTTGAGCCATGTTTTTTCTCCCCTGGAGTTGTTTGATTAATACTATCTTTTCATGCAGGTTATTTGTGTGCCACATATATGTAAATCATAAGCGGAATAGAGTCTAGCCAGAGAGGACAATATAACAGAACCTTCTATTTGTATTTTTAACAAAATATCATCTTGGTGAATCAAATGCAAATTTGTTTTGATTCACTCAAACGTTCCAGTTTGCATTATGTAGTTCCAAGTTTTTGAAATTTAGAAGCTTGATGTAGCGTTGATGTTGAATCTGATTCTTCTCTGTTGGGATTTCAGTTGCTAGTGGACATGCAAATGAAGTGCCCCGTCATTTAGAATTTTTATTACTCTTTCTAACTTCGTAGATGATTTGTATCTTCAGGTGTGAAGCACTTTGAAGCCACATGGATTGGACAGGTGCAGAATGAAAAGGGAACTTGGACAGTTTGAGTATCGCATCATAGCATGCAAAAGATGTAGTCAAGTTAGCAAAAGACGAGAACTGGGGAAAAGGTGAGGTTTTTGCATTTGAGCCCAAATGTCGGGCGATTATGTTGTGTCGGTCATTTACCTTTCATAGAGATTTTCTTTGTCGATTAATGGCATGTATTTGTGCAAACAGATATGTAGGTTTTGATTTTGAATCGTGGTTGAAAACCTGGCCGAGATAACTTCTTGAAAGTCGGGGCTATCATTGTAAATGTTTTCGATGTCACAAAACCGGTCCAATGCCATTAGTCATGTATGGTCCAAACGTTTGGATGATCCGGACACTCATGTTAGTCGTCCGGACATTGGTGATCCATTCTTGGAAACATGAAATGCATTGCGTGTACTAGCCCAAGAATATTAGTTTGGTCCCCTTAATTGAACTAATAGGTAAATGTCAATCCATCAGAAATGAATTAAACAGGCTTTTAAGATTTCAATTTCAGTCATGTAAGAAGCAATAACAACTGCTGGTGGAATATTCGTGATTGATTTACTTGCTGTGCACATTCTATATGCTCTGCATTATGGTGTGAGAGCTTCTTTAGTCAGATTTGAGGGTGCTAGGTTAGGAAGATACTTCAGAAAGATTTTTGACCTTTCTATTGCTGATCGGGTTTTGGATCTGGAAGAGCAGCTATTCTGAGAGAGATCCACGTGTAAATGGGAAGTTCTTGAGCATCTACATTTGGGTTTATCCTTCTCTTATGCCCAGATTAGATGTCAGAATCTGAAGCCCTGGTAATTCCAGGGCCTTCCTCTTAAGTATGATTTGAGCACGAGGTGAGATCCAGTCTCGATCTGCAAATGGTCTGCCATGGCAGCGTGCATAAATGTTTTGAGGCATGAGTTTGTCTTTTGCAAAGGCAAGATTTTGACAATTGTTTGAACTTTGGATGTACACGTAGGTGCCATTTTGTATTAAAAGAACTATTGCTTGCACCTTTATTTTTAAAGTTGAGGCATGAGTTTATCTTTTGCAAAGGCAAGATTTTGACATTTTTTTGAACTTTGGATGTTGTATACGTAGGTGCCATTCTTTGTGGTGACGGTAGTTGTCTATACTAAAGTTTTGAACAAAAGTTTGCACACATTGAGAATTGTGTCAGGAGCAAGTATTAAAGCTATTCAAAGCCATTCAGGTCCTTAGCTCTGAATGCAAAACATTTGATCTAAGGAACCTTTGGATGTGAAACATTTGATCTCGTAATGATTTTAAGTCTTCTGCAAATTTGTCAAGCATGTACAAATTGCATAACCTCTCATTGCATGTGTCACATCTCTTTTTTTTGAATAATAACTCAAGCATTTTGTAGAAGAGATGGATTGTGCAAGGTTCAACCCTTTGCAATTTTCAAGTCACTCTATATTTGGATGCCTTATTTTTTTAGGAGTAGTTTTGAATAGAGTGACGATCAAAAACATATTACCTTTAGAATATGCAGTGCAAGGAGCTTGTGGAATACCAACTAAATTCTTTTACTTTGCATCTAGTGATAATTTTAATGTCCATACATTTGCAAAAATAGCAAGAGCAAATTATAGTAGAATTGTAGGAGCATCATAAATGTAGGACCACCAAGAGAAGTTGTATGCAGCTGTGTACTTGTCTGCAAGGTATATTCTTGATAGACAACTCCCTGATACCATTCTCAAAGTCTCCTAACGAATATTGGCAGGAGATTCAAAATGTACAAGGTGAAATGCTCAAACTGGGCCAAACATATCAATTTTTGTATTCATGTTCTATGATTCTAGCACATTATGTACATACATCACGTGGATTGTGTCTTTTGGCATGTGTATCTCACACGAGACTCTCTCCCGAGATAGTGCCCGTGATTGTAACGCCTTTTGTGCGGCCCGACAAAGAATTTCGTTACCTTAGGACCGTTATAGTCTGACCCACGCAGTTCATTGGGGCTAAGAGTGTATTAAGAGCATGTATAATGGGACCACCATCTTAAGATGAACATGACATGGTAGATGATGGGAGGATTGAATTGTCGGTATATGGAAGAGCTTGAGATATCAAAAGCATAATGGCGAAGGGAATTGGTTGAGAAGACCCAATGGTAGAGTAATCATAAAACAAGGATTAGAGCATTGTCAAAATTGTAAGGCATGATAATATAGGTAGAGGATTTTATTCCCAGATGTTCGTATAGTTCATGGACACATTTATAGTACAAAATGCACCTTCCAACTACGAATAGTGTATAACTATACAGAAATGTCTATCATCGAGTGTTCCTGAGAAAGCCAAAACTAATTCACCCAGGAGTCAAGGACAAGCTTTTTGTTTGTACATTTGGTACGATTGTTGAATTTGCCTCGAATAAAATTGGATACGCATCAAGAATAAGACAATAAATGAAGTTCATAAGCAGGGAACAAAATATTTATCAGAGTTTGTTTATCAATGACGTTGTGGATGCATGTAGATTGTTTACCAAATATCTATGCTCATTGTTAGAGGAGATGCAATTTAATTTCATTTGAGCCAAAGACACCTCGAATAAAGTCTGTACCCAATAGGATTATAGACAAAGTTTGCCGTTATCGTAGAGTGATGGGATGAAATCTAATTGCAAGTCTCCATCTAATAAACAACGATGAGCTCGATTGAATGGCCATCAAGCAAAGGGTTTAGCTTAAAACTTCATGACTTTGGTGGATGCATGCTACCATTCATGTCACTCTTAATCTTGGATTTTGTTCCCGATTTTCGTAAACCATAGTTCATAGACCCATTTATAGTACAAAGACTTGTATATATATATATATATATATATATATATATATATATATATATATATATATATATATATATATATATATATATATATATATATATATATATATATATATATATATAGAGAGAGAGAGAGAGAGAGAGAGAGAGAGAGAGAGAGAGAGAGAGTATTTTAACGTCACGCCACTAGGCAGCATCCAACTGGACATGTGACCACACACCACACTACATTGCTTGGTTGGGCCCTTGGACCACTTTACATTAAGGCCGTGGGGTTTTGACACCAATTTCAGAAAGTCTGGTCTAGAGAGAGAGAGAGAGAGAGAGAGAGAGAGAGAGAGAGAGAGAGAGAGAGAGAGAGAGAGAGAGAGAGAGAGAGAGAGAGAGAGAGAGAGAGATGAAATGAAATGAAATGTTGTATTAATACGTCCGTGAGACCATCAGGTCTAGAAGACGTTCAAAAGATACATTCAAAATCATATGCCATAATATCTAATGCGTTCTCAGATAGAACATCATTAGAGTGATCTCTCTCATTCTCATCCAAGCTTATTAATAGTGAGTCAAGATTTTTAGCAGCACTTTCTCTTAATTGCAAGGCTTCAACCAAGTAGTTCCCAATCCTCTTACCTGGCAAAGCAAAAAATTGCACTAACGATGCTACGTTGATCTCAAATCTAATCCTCAAATAGTGATATGCTGGGCATTTCAGAATAACATGTTCCTCGTCCTCCACCTCACCTGATCCACATACAGGTCCTAAGCTCATGAGGTATATTATGCCAACGACCCATCTCTACTCCCAAGTGATGTGAACTGAGCCTTATCCTACAGATAGTGTGTCGCATCTTGGTGGAGACTCCCTCATATAAGTAAGACATCTCCTTCAATGTTGGGTTCATAAACTCCAGGTAGTACATCTTTTTCGTGCCTGGCCTACTCCAAGATTTCCGTACCACTGCTTCTCTTACCCATTCCCTTATCTTGTCTTTGCTATCGTTTAGCTCATTTATGTCCATATCCCATTTCCTGAGCCATTCTTTTATGTATGCATACCATCCACTACTAGAGCTTTCCTCCAACGCTAAACGTGGTAGGCTGCTATCATCCATAACGTATAAAATCTTCTTTATGTAAAGCAAAGTCTTATATAAAGCTTCACCTTCAAGAGGTAGTAAACCACATTCCGCTAACATCATGTCATAAGGAGTTTGCATCAACCCCTAACTCTGAGTGTAGGAATTTTTTCTGAATTTTCTCTACTCTTTTCCACATCTCCAATGCTAGCCTCGGTCCCCACGCTTCGCATCCATATAAGACAACCGTTTGAACTAATGAAATATATAACATTTTCTTTAAGCTGAAGTTCCAGATGCCTGCTTTTTTACATTTCCTTTGTAGTGCAAAAAGAGCTTTCAACCTCCCGTCTACTCTCTGATCAACTGCTTGATTCCATTTAAAATTTTTATCTACTATCAAACCCAGGTATTTATATATACTTGATATCTCCACCTTTTCTCCCTTATAGTAAAAATCAAAATTCTCTACTTTTTTTGTGCCAAAAATCATGACTTTTGTTTTAGCTAAATTCACTCTCATACCTGTTGCATCACATCTAGATGCTTTTGCATTCCATCTCGGGTCCGTGATAACAACAAAATGTCATCGGCATAAAGCAGTAGCATGACCACCAATGGAGTACCTCCCCCCTGTGATTGAGTAATCCAGGCTTCTAATTCATCAATGAAAATTCCAAACAAAGTTGGTGATAGAGGACAACCCTGTTTTACTCCAACATTACTCTGTACCAAATCTTTGCATTTATCTAACAAGGGGGAAGAAAGCTGGACCCATACTTTCTCATATAATTTGGCCACTGCATTTCTGTATGATTCTGGAACTCCTATATTCTTCATGCGCACCCACAAGTTCTCTCTTGGCACCATATCAAATGCCTTAGTAAAATCTACAAAAGCTGCAAATAGTGGTTTCTTTTTCCCTTTAACAGCATCCATCATTGTTCTGAGTGTCACCAAATGGTCGGTAGTGGATTTTTTTGGCCTAAAACCAGCTTGCCCAACAGCCCTTACATCAGCCCCCTCCGCCCATAAGCTGATTTTCGATTCTAGGATAGTAGCATATAGCTTTGAGTATAAGCTACTAATCATTATCATTCTGTAATTTCCAGGGTCCAGTTCGTCACCTGCTTTATGAATGGGAGTGATTCTATTTACCTGCCATGAATGCGGGAAGCCTTCCTGCAATGCTGCATTATACATATCTGTAAGTTTCTCTGCCACTGCGGAACCACCCCATTTAAGCATCTCAACCATTAGGCCCATCGCATCAGTTGCTTTTCCATTGGAGAGAGAGAGAGAGAGAGAGAGAGAGAGAGAGAGAGAGAGAGAGAGAGAGAGAGAGAGAGAGAGAGAGAGAGAGAGAGAGAGAGAGAGAGAGAGAGAGAGAGAGAGAGAGAAAGAGAGAGAGAGAGAGAGAGAGAGAGAGAGAGAGAGAGAGAGAGAAGAGATAGAGAAAGTAAAATAAAGCGCGAAGAGAGAGAGAATATAGACAGTAGATTATATAGAGAATAAGGAGATAAAGGCAGAATAGAGTAGGATTCGATAGATATGAGATAGAGGGAGAGATAAAGACAAAAAATATAGAGAATAGAAAGAGCATAAAGAGAGAAGAGAATAGATAGAGAGAGAGCATAAAGTCTAATCTTGACTCAGACTATTAAATCATTAGGCCAGAACCTCGTCTAAGACCTATGTCTTTTTGCCCTAGTCTCCTAGGTAGTCAAGATCAACAAACAAACAAATGTCTAGATTTTTGGAACATCAGAAAATACATCGAATGTATTTAAGTATTCACCAAGCAAAGAATTCAAACTGATCTTTTAGACAACAATACTAGTATTTATGACAATGGAAAATATTCTGATATGATATTGTACAAATCATTTCTTTTCTTTTGTACCAAAAGCAGAAGCAAAAATTGTATTTACTTGATGGTACTTAAGCATAACCAGAAGACATACAATAGTAAATCACTTAATATTTTATTCAACAAAAAACCATCAACTTGTCCATCAAATTTGGCCAGAGAAGAGCGCCTCTTACCTGCCAACGTCCACAAGAAAAAATGAGTTAGAAAACCAATTTATCTATGTGGGAAGGCAGGTATCATAAGCCACCCTTTAGTTGCTATCCCGTTCCTAGAAAAATTTGATTAAAACTGAAAATCGTGAATAGATAACACAACTTTTAGTCTTAGGATAATCTCATGCAGACATTACACATGCTGCCCAGTTCGATGCGTTCAACAAGATAAATAAACATGTAAAATACCTTAGGGTTTTGGGGAGTGACACAAGCATTAGGTTGCCCAGCAATGCAATTTTGCTCCTCATTTGCATCAGCTTCTGCATCACTCTTTAAGCATTTTTCCAGGAGCTTGGCAGCATTACTTTTCTTTTGGATCACTGGTTTTGCAGTAGGACCCCAATTTTGCTTTGGTTTACTGTTTCTTGATCCATTTGGTCTGCCCATCTTGCTTTTCTGAGATCTGCACATTGGAGGCCTAAACAGAACCATGCCTTTTAAATTCCCCTTATTTTGTCCATGCACAGATCAAGAACCAGCATAGCATGGCTGGATTCATGAGTAATCAGATCAGTCTTAACGGCCTGCCATTTTTATTATGCCGAATCCTAACAGTTCTTTCCTTTGTAATGAAAATTTTTTAATCTATCGACCATTGGATCTGCACCCATATAATATATGCCATTTACTGCCTTCAAGTAATACCTAGCATTATCTTCTAAAATAATTTTTTATCAAAGTTTTGCACACCCCAATCTAGGCCATCCCATGTTTTACCATGTCATTCAACACTAGTCTAGTCTGTGCTGGAATTTCCTTCCTTAAACACTAGTCTAGTCTCGTCTTTAGATAGATAGATAGATAGATAGATAGATAGATAGATAGATAGATAGATAGATAGATAGATAGATAGATAGATAGATAGATAGATAGATAGATAGATAGATAGATAGATAGAAATTATACCCTTCTTCCTTCCGCAGGTTGAGGGACCTAGTGAGGACTTTAACTAATAAATCCAAATGCTTAGCTAGGGGCAGTAGGAAACCAAATAGAACTAGGTACCTACACACACTCGTACTATAACAGAGGTTAAGAAGTAGAAAATCTTACTTGATTAGATATTTGTTGACTTCCTTTGCTTCAAACTTGAGTCCAGGCAGATCCATGATAAGGACCTACATTACGCTTCAAGGTCTGGATGTCAAAACCATTCTTCACGAATTCCAAAATGATCCTGTTTATATCTTGTGCAGCATCACAGGGGTTACCGTGGATATACAAGCTGGGTACCACTTGGGACATGATGCCTTACTGGCCTGTATATAGGGTCTGCATCCATCAGCCTTGATATACTTAATAGTGGGAAAAGGAAGCTTTTCTCTCCTGTCATACTTCCTAATGACAAAAACTCTGTTACTCGCACAAAGAACTTCCAAGTTCATGCTTAGAAAGTTGATTTCAGTACCAATTCTTGTTTCAGCACATGTTCCAAACATGAACGTTTCTTCTTTGATCTCAAGGTAATTCATATTGTAAATGGTGATGTCGCCACTCTTGGAAAAAAATCTATCAAGATTCCCTGCCCTAAACTTGCTTTGTATATTGGACTCCTTATCAAACGCCCACTCAATGGCTATGTCAATCATGTTCTCCCTAAAATGCATGTACACTATGGACCGTGCTCAGCAGACCAACCACGTGCGAGAATGCCTCCTTTGTAGATAGGGATGGAAAAACCACATCAAGACTGTTTAGGATGTACCATACCGCATGATCCACCCACGTAATACTGTCCTTGCAAACAGCCATATCATCATCTTTTCTATACTTCTTTTTATCAAAAGCACACTTTATTTAAGGACAGAAGGACCTCCACATCCTTCTCACAAAGTAATCATCTCTTTTAGTGTTCCCACTAGCCATATGATTTTTCTGGTTCACATACATACCATATGGACAATCACAGTCCTTTACAAAGATTTTGGTTCCAAAAGGTAGGTCTACAAGATTCTTATCAGGGATATGATCCCCTGCCTCCATAATATCTTTAATCTTGACCTGTTCTTTGCCAATATCCATGATTCCTCACTGATAGGGGCCATTACTCCTGGATTCTTGCATCTCCACATAGCATGGTCATATTGTCTGCCTAGTGCCTCAACAACATCATTCGTCAGGGTTGGAAACAGGGAACTGTTAACCATGTTAAGCCTGACCACTTCATTCTTCTGTACTGGTTCAGAATTGTGAGTCATGTTACTGCAATTAGGAGGAGGTCCCCCTAGTAGGGCAGTCTTGAAAATGTTGTTTCCCAACTTTGGAGTATTATTGCTTTTCTTGGGAACAATCATAGAAGAAGTCATGCTTTTGTTGACATTGTTTGCAGCCTCAATGCAAACATTCACTTTTTCAGCCATTGCACTAAAAAAGTCTTCTCTTTCTGTTCTAGAGAACAGTGGTTCCTGCATGCCACTGTAAGCATCATCAAGATGCCCAAATATAGCGCCTGGTTCTTTCATATAGCCAACTAGTAGTGCCAAAGATTGATCGAAACCAAGGTATGCTACTGCACAGTACCTGCTATCAGTGATTTCGAACTCCTTGCAGACAATATATTCATGCACTTGGCTATCCCCAAAACAATATAAAATAGCTTGTACAGCCTTGTTTGGGATCTGACAAATCAGTGCAGAATACCGTAAAGCAACAAGGTCTTTATCCCAGCTCTTGCTTCCAGATGCAATCTGAAAAAGATCAATTTCAAAACCCAGAATTTGAAAGAACTCAGAAATTAGGAGACATTTGTAGGATATTTTTGACTAAAATCCATCCTTGGGTTGGATTAGCAAAAAATTTCTAAGCAAATAGATAGATTACCATCTAGTCTTGTAAGTCTAATCTATTAAATCATTAGGCCAGAATCTCGTCTAAGACCTATGCCTTTTTGCCCTAGTCTCGTAGTCAAGATCGGCAAACAAACAGATGTCTAGATTTCTGGAAGATCAAAAAATACATCGAATGTATTTAAGTATTCGCCAAGCAAAGAATTCAAACTAATCTTTTTAGACAAATAATTACTAGTATTTATAACAATGGAATATATTCCAATATGATATTGTATAGATCATTTCTTTTCTTTTGTACCAAAAGCAAAAGCAGAGATTGTTATTTACCTTGGTGGTACTTAAGCATAACCAGAAGACATACAATAGTAAAACGTATGGAAGTCACCACACTTGGTTACTTAATATTTTATTCAACAAAAAACCTTCAACTTGTCCATCAAATTTGATCAGGAAATAGCACCTTTTACTTTTTTGAAGGACGACAAACTTTATTGAAACTCCAAGTCAAAAAGCAAAATACAAATGCAGAGGCGGGAATAAAGTCTCAGAGGATAATCATGATCCACTGAGTAGAACGACCAGTCTATGCATAAGACAACACACTCAAATAGGACTCAAATATCAACTGTCGCTTGGCAGGAGCAAGCAAAGAGCAATGGTAAGCCTTAACAATTCTAGCTTGTGCGTCCTGGAGGACAACTGCAGGAGGAATATCCAAACCCTGAAAGATAGACAGTCTTCTGCGCTTCCAGATGGACCATAACAACCATCCTGATGCTAAATGAAATGCTTGGCTCCGCAACTTATTTCAAGTATCCGGATAGACAGCCAGAAGCACTTGCTGACTTGTCAATGTCACATGAAAAAGAGAAAGCAGCCAAGACCAGGCTGGAGATGAACACATAAAAAGAAACAATGCTCAATGGTCTCGTCCCTTTGCTTGCACAGTGGGCAGAGTGCTGACACTCGAGGATCAAATCTGTGGACAAGCACGTTCACACGAGGACATCTGTAAAGAATCTGCCACCAAAGCACAGCCACCTTAGGATGGAGTAGTTTATCCCAAGCCCAAGTCCACATACGTCTCCAATTAGGAGGTGAAAGCTGAAGGGACCACCTAGTGGATGGCGGAAGGATATCACTATTGACAAGCAGCCTATACATAGAATTCACAAGCCTATGCTCACGAATACTCTGGTGGGAAACCCACATGCACCCTTCAATAGCCTCTGGAGCAACCAATGGCAGAGTACTAGCAACCTTTTGCCAAATAGGTCTGTCCCATCGAGACAATGAGAATTTTGTTTGAAAGATTTGCCATGTCGCTAACTGGCCAGAATCATACCATGCCGCAACTGTCAAGATTCCCGCTAACCTCCAGCGCCGTTGAGTTAATGGATGAACCGAGGCACAAAGTGGAAGATTATTTTCCACAGGTATCCACCAACAAGGCGCATTCAGCTGATGACATGCAACAGGATCAATCCGAAATAGGGTCCGTATTGTCTCTCATGACTCCAGCAAGCCTTTCAAAAAAGGAGAGGCATTAGGAAAAGGGCATAGCTGATAAAAGAGACTCCAAGGAAGAAGCGGTTTTAATGAAGCTTTCCCAAAAGGAACACAATGTGCAAGTGACTGCTTCACCAACCGCACTTCAGGCGAGTCAACCATATCCTTAAGGATCCTCCAAATGAATTTAAAAATTAGAATCTTACTCTGCAAATGGAAGTCTGTCATACCCAAACCACCTGCAAATTTTGGCTTGGCGCATTTGGACCATGCAACCTTGACCACAGCATGCTCCTCAGTCCCACCCCAAATAAAGTTACGGACAATCGTAACAATCACCTGAAATTTTGACTGACAAGCCAGAAGGGCAGAGGCCATATAGACATGGGAATTACTTAAAACATACTTAGCAACAGTTATTCGCCCTGGCAGAGAGAGCTTAGCAGTATTCCACCAAAACAAATGCTTACGTAACCCTTCAATGATAATATCCCAAGCATCAGAGGTAGAAATATGAATACCCACAGGTATACCAAGAAGTTTAGTAGCCTTCCCATGAGGAAGCACCTTCCAAGGAAAATCCGCAATACAAGAAGGCACAACCCCATCAAGCGTCCATAATGCAGAACACTTTGGCCAACCAACAAGAACTCCAGATGCTAAAGAGAAAGTATCAAGAAGAAGCTTTGCATTCTGAAGATTGTCTGTGTCAGCAACAAGAAAGAGCACCTTTTACTTGCCACCGTCCACAAGAAAAAATAAGTTAGAAAACCAATTTATCTATGTTGGAAGGCAGGTGTCATAGGCCACCCTTCAATTGCCATCCCGTTCCTAGAAAAATTTGATTAAAACTGAAAATCGTGAATAGATAACACAACTTTTAGTTAGCTATCCAGTTGGATGCATTCAACAAGATAAACAAACGTGTAAAATACCTTAGGATTTTTGGGAGCGACACAAGCATTAGGTTGCCCAGCAATGCAATTTCGATCCTCATTTGTATCAGCTTCCGCACCACTCTTTAAGCATTTTGCCAGGAGCTTGGCCTCATTACTTGCCTTTTGGATTACTGGTTTTGCAGCAGGACCCAATTTTGCTTCGGGTTACTATTTTTTGATCCCTTTGGTCTGCCCATCTTGCTTTTTCGAGATCTGAGATAGAACCTAAAGCAATGTCTAGCAAGAGAAAGCTTCGGCATGCACATTGGAGGCCTGACCAAAACTATGCCTTTTAAATTCTCCTTATTTTGTCCATGCACCGATCAAGAACCAGCACGGCATGGCGGGATTCATGAGTAATCGGATCAGTCTTAACAACCTGCCCTTTTTATTATCACGAATCCCAACGGTTCTTTCCTTTGTAATGAAAAATTTGTAATCTATCGACTATTGGATCTGCACCCATACTTACTGCAATATATGCCATTTATTGCCTTCAAGTAATACCTAGCATTATCTTCTAAGGGAATTTTTTTATCAAAGTTTTGCACGGCCATCCCATGTTTTACCATGTCATTAAACACTAGTCTCGTCTGTGCTGGAATTTCATTCCTTAAACACTAGTCTAGTCTTTAGATGGATGGATGGATGGATGGATGGATGGATGGATGGATGGATGGATGGATGGATGGATGGATGGATGGATGGATGGATGGATGGATGGATGGATGGATGGGAGAAGAATAGGAACACCCAAAACAATTAGATATGGGGGCAATCCGTAGTGCCTTGGCACCTTGCCGCAACAACATTTGTTGAACATAAGACTTACAAATTTATTCTTTGTATGTAGTCTACAACTGACTATAAAGAACATGTGGTTGGTTTATGGTTCTTAAAGCACATGGCAACCCCTGTTAAGACACATGAATCATCCAACCTAAGAATGAGCTTCTATCAGTTGGTTGAAGGTTCTTAATGGCATTATTAGCGCAAAACATTTGTTAAAAATAAGATCCACAAGATTGTCTTCTATATAGCCTATGACTGACTATAAAGAATATGTGGTTGGTTTAAGGTCCTTAAAGCACATTACAACCCATATTAAGACATGCATCCCACAACCTGAGAATGAGCCTCTACGCAGTTGGTTGAAGGTTCTTAATGGTATTGTCACAACAACATTTGTTGAATATAAGACTCACAAGATTGTTTTTTGTATGTAGCCTATGATGATTATAAAGAATATGTAGTCGATTTGAGGTTCGTAAAGCACATGACAACCCCTGTTAAGACACACGCATCTCACAACCTACGGATGAGATTCTAAGCAGTTGATTGAAGGTTCCTAATGGTATTACCACACCAACATTTGTTAAACATAACACTCACAAGATTGTTTTTTGTATGTAGCCTACGTTTGACCATAAAGAATATATGGTTGATTTAAGGTTCTTAAAGCACATTACAACCCATGTTAAGACACATGCATCCCACAACCTAAGAATGAGCATCCAAGCAGTTGGTTGAAGGTTCTTAGTGGTATTGACGCAACAACATTTGTTAAACATAATACTCACAAGATTTTATTTGTATGTACTACAACTGACCATAAAGAATGGTTTTCAACGCACATGACGACCAATGTTAACACACGTGCATCCCACAACCTAAGAATGAGCTTCTAAGCTATTGGTTGAAGGTTTTTAATGGTATTGCCACAACAACATTTGTTAAACATAATACTTACAAAGTTGTTTTTTGTGTGTAGCATTAAGGCCGACTACAAAGAGTATGTGGTTGGTTTAAGGTTCTTAAAGCACATGAAAATCCATGTTAAGGCACATGCATCCCAGAACCTAAGAATCAACCTCTATGCGGTTGTTTTGAAGGTTCTTAATGGTATTGCCACAACAACACTTGTTAAATGCAATACTCACAAGATTGTATTTTGTATGTAGCCTATGACAGACTATGAAGAATAAGTGGTTGTTTTAAGGTTCCTAAAGCACATGACAGCCCATGTTAAGACACATTCATCCCACAACCTAAGAAAAGCCTCTATGCGATTGAAGGCTCTTAATGCTATGCAGCAACAACATTTGTTAAGACTCGCAAATTTGTTGTTTGTATGTAGCCTACACCAATTATAAAGAATATGTGGTTGATTTATGGTTCTCACTGTTAAGACACTTGAATTCTACAACCTAAGAATGAGCTTCTGTAGATGCGGTTGGTTGAAAGTTCTATATGGTATTGTCCCAACATTTGTTAAACACAAGACTCACAAGATTGTTTTTTTGTACATAAGGTTCATAAAGAACATAACAACCCCTATTAAGGCACATGCATCTTACTGTTGAGGGTAATCCTGGCAAAACCCTCAACTAGAATGGTTTAGGACCTCCAGGTTGCTTCAGGCAACCACTCTAAACCTAAATCTTGCAAAAACTTTTCACCACAAGCCTGTTAGTACAGCTTTCCCATTTCAAGAAAAAACCCTGTTTCCTCTTTTCAATACCAAGCACAAATAACTGGTGAATTTTACTTGGGAAAAGTATGAGTGTGATCCCAACACTTGATATTAAAAGAGTGCAAAATCCTTTTTGAAGTCAGACAGTTCTAGATACTTGAAAAATCTATGCCTGACCTAGTCAAAAATTGGTCAATACTCTCGGCAGAGAGCAGAAATTCTCAAATGTTTTGTGAGATATTATTTTTGATCTGGGACAACTGGGACTGATCTAATTGTTCTTGTAGGTAAAGTGCAACACCTTTTTTGGGGTTTACTTTGAATGCTGAATGAACAGAGAGTAATTTACCACTGACAGACTGTGTTTTTGATGACAGAGATATTTATGTATATGTTTTTTGTTTTTCCTGAGACAGAATAGAAGAGAATTACTGAGGTTTTGATAATAACATATGGACTGAACCTTTGCTAGAGAGTTTTGTAGCGAAAAGATAGGTTCTTTTTTGACTCTTATCAGATAGCTAGGACTTAGCTTTGACAAATATTTATATGTTTTATGTTTTCTTTGAATGCAAGATGACTATTCTTATGAAGCCTAAGTAGGATCTTTCTAATATGCAGAAAAAAAAAACTAGAACAATATTTAGCAGATATGCATAACTTTCTTGAAAAGGAAGTTGAGAAAAGGAAATTTTACCAAAGTCGGATTTTCATTCACTTAACAAATCATACAGGAGTTCCACATAACTTCAAATAACTCACAATTCAGGAGTCAATAATACTTCCGGGATCGGACAGAATAATTGGTCAGCTTTCTTCTTGCTCAATCAAGTAAATTGATGCAAAGAAGGAAGGTCAATTCACAAGCGGAAGATCGTATTGACATGTATTTAAGATCCACAATCTCCCAAATGCTTAAAAGCCCTTGAAATTTCACGGGTCGATTTGCCCCTTTTTGAAAAATGCTTGGTTACATTCCAATTCTTGCAAGATCCAACAGTTATCCCGTCATTTAGCACGTGTTTGGAGTTCTTGGGATCACTCAAGTTAAATCGGGAGGGTACAGTCATAATTAGGTAGTTCCCAGCTACTAAAAATCCGTTTCTTGGCCTGCAAATCTTAGGGTTCTTTTTTCTTGTGAAGAAATATCCCTGGTAGGAATGGAAAAAAGCCAAGGTATAAATATAGATCCATTGACCCGGTCTTCCGATTACGTGGTCTCCTCCACGCCAAGCTTCTCGTGTTTCGACTTGGCATGCCGGGGGGACGCCACTTGGCGAGAGGATGAGAGGGTAGATAAATGGGGGTAGATGTAGGTAGGTTTTATCATTTTTTCACAAAAGGCACGCCCCAAGAAGGCCATTTAGAAGGTCGATATAACCTCTTTTTTCAAAAATGTTTGTGCCAGGTGGCATGTTTTCATGTGGGCTACCAGATAGTATCATCAAATTTTCAAATGGAATATTTTGATTTTTTTGGAAAAAAGAAATGACTAAGCATGGGGTTTGGTGAGGTGGCAAAAATGGTGAAGATGTGGGCTTAAGGGTTGGTAACCATCTTTTCCCTAGTCAAAAATGATGATTTTGGTGAAGTGGCATGAAGTATGGATGATATGGGTGACACATGTGATATGAATGGTGAAGTGGAATTATGAATGATGAAGTGGATGTTTGTATCTTTTGCAATTTCTTTTGACATGAAATGCTACTAGGGAGCTCATTCCTTGCATAGTTGGACATGTCTTGCTTTTGTCCTTCTTTTGTAAGACCTAGTAAGTATAACTCTAGGTACTTTTTGAAATGAATTCATGAGGCTCCCTAATGCTTGACTTTGGTGAGTGGGTGGATGGAGCATGGGTGTGTGTTTCATTTGACTAGGAAAAAAAATGTTACCAACACCATAGTATGTAATGAGAGGAGGTGGAAATGTGGAAAAAAAAGAAGGCTAGACATGGAATGGAGAGAACGACTCAAGATATAGAATGAAAAAGAATGGCTAGGCAATTCTTTAAGAACTTTAGAATATCAACTTCAATGCTCAAATCAGAAAATGTCATACCAAGTTGTGATCTTGCAAATCTTCAATAGGGCTTCAAATTTAGTAACTTGCCTTGTGACCTTCCATTTAGCCAAAATACTCCTTTGATGTTTTTTCTCAAGTGAATGTCCTTCTTTGGTTCTTCAAGTCCTTGTGTCTTTGTAGCTTTTTGAAAGATCTTCAAAGTTGCAACTTCAAATACTCCTTATGTGCTTATTGAACCATGTATTTGGAAATGCTAATGGTTCTTCCATGCTGCCATGAGTGGCGACATCATGCTAAAAAAAGAAGAGGCAGGCTGGTTCTCCGACTTCTCAAGACATTAATTCCTTCTTGCAAAGATGCGAATATTGCCATGATGGATGGAATGAATGGCAATTATGGGAGAAGATGTTTGGAAAGCAAGTTTATATGAAAGCAAGCCTTGAGTGTGTCGGATGATAATGAATGAACAAGAAGGTGAACAGTAATGACGGTACAAGAATGGAGTTCAACATCTAGTCGCCATGTGGTGATATGGTGGCGGCTTTTCCGGGATATGAATGTATACTCGGGGCGAGTAGAAAAATGATGAAGTATGAATGGTGGACTACTCTTGAGCAGAATGGAAGGTTTATGAATGAAGAGCAGTAGGGTGTACTGTTATACAAAATAAATTAAGGTTAGCATAAAATGCTTTGTCACGGTGGTGGAAGTGAAGACGACATGCTCATCAAGGTGAATGGATGAGAAGTGAATAAAGGTGTAAGGTGAAATCAAGAGGGTGGTCCTGCATGGCAAAGTATAATATTAGGAGGGAACAACCTGAGCCTCATGTACTTGTAGCCTTGAAATAAACATTTTCTGCAACTTCACATTAGAACCAAGGACGTTAATTTATCAATTGCTATAAATGAACTAGCTTAAATAAATCAGCACTAAAGGAACAATTTATCTGACACACTGCCTATTCTATTTATCAATTGCTATAAATGAACTAACTTAAGATAAATCAGTGCTTTAAGAGTAATGCCTTTGCAAAAAAAAACTTTTATCTAACACACTGCCTACTCTAACATCTATACAACAAAGTTTATTCAAATAGACTAAGGGCAACATGTTGCTGCCAATACCTCTTAAGATGTAGAATGTTGATAGGATTTGGTAAGATTCTTCCTTCTGGTATAGACTTCAACCAATATGAATCTTGGCCTGCTGGTCCTGTAACTTCAAAAGGTCCTTCCCACAGCTCTTCAAATTTGCTAGCACAGTCTTCCTTTGCCTTATTCCATTTTAGGACTAGCTCTCCATCTTTCAAGGTACCTTGCAATTTGTGTGCTGCTTTGAAGGCTGCTAGATCTTTAGCCTTTTTTAATAGTATAGCATTTTCAGCTTCATATCTATGCTCTTCTAGTTGCATAAGCCGTACACACCTTTCTTCAAGTGCTTCCCCTATTTCCAAATTTAATTTCAAAGCCATTCTCAAGGATGGAAGCTCAAGCTCTACTGGAATGATAGACTCTATCCCATAAACTAGACTAAAAGGTGTATGTTTGGTGAAGTTTTAGTTGTAGTTCTTCAGAAGCCCACAGTAGCATCATGCAACCTCAAATGCCAATCCTTTTTGAGACACTAATAGTCTTTTTGAGGATAGTTTTGAGCACTTTGTTAGTGGATTACGCACCGGACCATTACCTTGGGGATAGTAGGATGAACTCTTAGAATGTCTTACTTTGAGAGTTGCTAGCAATGTAGCTATAACATCATTCGTAAACCGGCCTCTATCGGATATAAGTTTGAAGGGGACACCAAATCGCGTGAGATATTTTCATGGATGAACCTAGCGATGGTATAAGCATTTGCTTGTCTCGGGGAGTAGCTTCAGCCCATTTTGTAAAATAATCAGAGCTACAAGAATATATCGGTCTTTGCGTGTGGAAGAAGGTGGATCTGGGTCCTATGAAATCAAGTCCCCGGACTTGGAAGGGTCTGGAGAAGTTATGGCGATTAAGGCGGCTGGTTGAAGAATTCTTCTACCAAAAAATTTGGCATTTATGGCAGCATTTGATTGTTTCATAGCAGTCCTTGAAGAGAGTTGGCCAATAATAAACCAGCCCTCAAGATTTTTTTTTTTGTAGTATCTGCGACAAAATGTCCACCACATACTCCTTCATGACATGCTTCTAATACTAACTTAGCTTCTTCTTCATCAACACACCTCAAAATGATACCCTCTTTGTCATACCACATAACACATTATCTATTAGCTTGAACTTATTGCATTTTTCCTTGAACCTTTTTTTTGGTTGGAGTTGAGTTCTTACGGCATCTCATTTGATTCCAAATATCTTCTTATATTTTTTGCTATAATCGCCTCACGCACAAGGTTTACATTAGCACTTGTGCATCATCTTGAACCTCATGAGTCAACCCTTCTTCATCTTCCTGCTCAAACAAAATATTAGTCAAATATGTACTGGGATCATTTACCAAATTAATCACTTTAACAGCAATATCATATTCTTGAATCTTACAAGCCCATCGCATATCTTGGCCTTAGGCTGTTTTTTTTGAGAACAACAAAGACAAAGGATTTTTGCTTCATATACACTGAGTATATGACTGTTTTGGATAAGATGTCCTTGTCTATCAATCAAAAACATAAGACCTCTTTTGCACTTTTTTTCGAGCCTTGGGTACCTCATTTCCAAGATTAGACCAAATCTTGCTAGAAAAAGTTACCACCCCTTCGTCTTGCAATAAAACCAACCCCTGACTCTTTTTGTTATACTGATATAAGCTTCAAAAGGTTTAGTTGCATCAGGAGGTTTTAAAAGTGCAGAAGTGGAGATGGCTTGTATAATACTGTCGAAGGCAAGTTGGCAAGTCTGAGTCCACTCTACCATGATTAACTTACTCTCATGCTTGGTGTATTTGCCTACCTTGGTGAGATCGGATATAGGAGCTCTGATGTATTAGAGAAGTGAGGAACATACATTCTTAAAAACTTACCATACCTAGGAAACTTTTTACTTCCTTAGAGTTTTTGGTGATGCAAGCTTTTTAATGCTTCCACTTTTGCTCTCGACCACTTGAATCCCTTTTAGAGGAGATCTCATGCCCTAACAATCCTCCCTTAGAGCATAGAAATACACATTTTTTAGGGTTTAAACTCACTCCTCCTTCTGCACATGCCACATATCTTAGTTAGATAATTGAAATGATCTCTCAAGGCTGATCCCAAAGCGAGATCATCAAGAAAAACTCTAAAAGCAGCAGGAGGCATATCCTTGAATATAGTATCCATTGTTCTTTGAAAAGTTCTTTGGAGCATTCATCAAACCAAAAGGCATTCTCTTCATAGCAAAAGTTCCCCATGGAGTGATGAAAATTTGTTTTGGTTGATCTTCTAGCCTAAATTGAAATTTGGTTGAATCGAGAAGCCATCCAAAAAAGAGTATGTCTCTTTCCCCTGCAGCAACATGTAAAACCTCTTCAAAAAGGCGGAGGGTACTGGGTCTTTAACAATTGGCCTTGTTCAAATCTCTGTAATCAATACAAATTCTGATAGTTTTGTTCTTTTTTTCCACGGGCACAATGCATGATAACCATTCGGATTTGAAATTTCGGTGATCACACCGCATCTTTCATTTTTTAGTAACTCCTCTCTAATCAAGTCTAGCAAGGCCACATTAATCCTTCTTAGTTTTTTGCATCACAGGGATTTGACACCTTCCTTAATTTTTATTTCAAATTCACAAATGTTTTTATCAACACCAATCAGTTCATTATAATCCCATGCAAAAACATCTTTCCATTCTTTGAAGAAATCTATTACCATGTATTCACTCTTTTTCCTCAAACATATCACCAACATAAAGAGTTCTTTCTTGTCCATTTTTTTCTATCTTAATTTCTCTAACCTGTTTTTCACTACTAGCATTGATTACCAATATAGGATGTAAAATTTTTGAGTTCTTCTTCCTCAATTCTTCTTCCTTGATAGCACATACGCCAAATGTTAGACAAAACACTCTTACACAAGGTATCGGCCTCTTCATTGAACTTTCTTGTGACATGAAGTAGCTCGGGATGCAAATGTTGATAGTTCCCCTAGTGCTTGATCCTAAGCATAATCATCTCTTCATTTTCGTTTGATATTCCCCAAAATTTGCACGCATACAAGTGAGAGTCTCCAAATACAATGATGTCGATTAACACCTAAGTGCTTAGCCTCTTGTAGCCCAGCTATCAAAGCTTTATATTGGCCATGTTAGAAGTAAGCGTTTTGATGAATTCTACCAACTTTTGCCATTAGTTTGCTTGTTTTGTCCTTAAGAATGGCGCAGGAAGAAGCTATACTCAATTTCTTAGAGACACCACCATCAAACCATAAATAAGCAAAGTTTATTCCCTGGTGTACATTGCATACCTTAATTGGACTGTGTCACCCCCATATTGGTCATGGTAACTTCATATACCCCCAAGTTGATTGGATATCAACACATCTTCTTCAATGAAGTTAAAAGAATCAAACTCCCCAAGCTTGTTGTAGATAACAACTGTTTTTCTTCCATCGGTTATGGTACATTCCCCTTTTTTGACCAAACAGGTCGGCATCTCTTGTTGTGACCATCTCCTTCCTAGAAGTAAATCATAAATATCTGCTTTCTCATCCATTCCTTCAAATGCAACCACAACAAAATTAGCGACCACAACAATTCCTTCAATATCTATTGGTACTTTACTTACAATCCCTATGGGATTAATTCTTGAATTAGAGAAAGATTTGATTACCATAGGAGCTTTCTTGTCTACCTCTAAACCACATTGTTTCATCACATGATGTGGCATAACATTTAGAGGTGATCCCCCATCCAACAATACCTTAGACAAAGCTTTCTTCCCAATGTTGGCTGCACATGTGAAGGCACCAGGATCATGTTCATCTTGTACTAGCATTTGCTCCTCAATGTGATTTGTAAGCATAATTTGTTCCTCTTGTGTGAGACAAACTTTGTTCATCTTGAGTCAAGTTAAGCATCTTCTTTCTATAAGTGGGTGCAATCCTTAATAATGTGAGCAAATCTACACTAACTTTAGAATTTTTTCATAAGTACTTCAAAGTCATCACCATCTTTATCTTTTTAGGAATTTCGACAAGGTAGGAGGTACAAAGCTGCTTACCATCTTGTGCGGGTTGCTTTTTTTCACTCATTTTACCTTTAACAGCGCTAGCTTCTATTCCTTCTTGAGATAACCCCTTGTCTTTTCATTCCCCTTGTATGCACAGCCATAATTTCTTCTGTTCTTCAAATTCTGCATAAATCGATAGGATAGCTAGCCTCGGACAAATATTTGTGATGTGATAGGCTCAGCAGTTTTGGCTTTCTCTGTCTTGCAAAATACTCTTTAACAGATTTGCATCGTCTTCATAATGTCCTGTAGCTTTACAAAAGGCACAAACAGGACACTCTTTTCCATAATGGCCTCTCTTGTTGCATTTGAGGCATATCCTGTACCAACAAACATCAGAAGAATGTGTTTCTCTCATACAATGTGCACAAGGGGGATAGCTTTTTCTTTCAGGTCTAGATGCTTTCAATTCTTGAAGTTGCTTGGTGACCTCAAGTAAAGCCTCAGCAACTTTGTCAATCTCTGCCTTGGTAGTAGCAAGAAGATCTTGTCGATTCTTCGGTTTGCCTTGGGTTTCTTCTTATCTTTTGTACAAAGATATCTTTGGTATAGCATCAGCACCCATATATTCCCTGTTCAAAATCTGGGGAAAAAGGATCATTAGTGGTATGAGTATCATCTGGTAAATAGGAAAGCACATCAGCAATCTCAATGGCCTTGTTAAAAGCTTTATGGATGGTTGCAAACCCCTCCTGTTTGTAAATCTTTAGCATCTTCCTGTGTACTCTTGATCTACCAGTCAGACCCCTTATGAAAGATGCAACAAGGTGTAATGTATGGTTAGGTACTTGATTAGTTTGGCATTTTGTTAAGTACACATGAAATCTTTCCACATATTGGTGAGCAGGTCTCACCATTTCTAATATGAAAGGTTTGTAATTCAAAATGAGATCTTGAGGGTCATAAACCTTACCGAATCTAGATAAAAAACCTTTTGACAATTTCATCCCATGTGTTGATACCATCACTTATCACATACTCAACCAAGCCCTTACTTCATCATTTTTGAAGCACTTCTTGAATTGACAAACTTAGTCCCTTTCTTGTGTGCGTATTCTTGATAATATTCATCAAAGATCTTAAGAAAGTTGTTAGCACTCATGCTAGAATCAAATGTAGGAACAGGAATAGGGACATTGCGTTCAAAGTATTGAGAGGCATACTAGCATTGAGATTTACCGACTTATTCGGATGTATGAGATACACCTTGAGGAGTAGCTTGTGTTTTACGTATTGTCTTGTACCTCAAAGATGGTCGGATGTTTGACATTTCGTCTAGGAGCCATAGTTCCCAAGAACCGGGTTGGATCTCGGTAGGAGCCTCCAAGATGTTGAGGGTAATCTGGCAAAACCCTCAACTAGAATGGTTTAGGACCTCCGGGTTGCTTCTTGGCAACCACTCTAAACCTAAATCTTGCAAAAACTTTTCACCACAAGCACTGTTAGTACAGCTTTCCCATTTCAAGAAAAACCCTGTTTCCTCTTTTCAATACCAAGCACAAATGGCTGGTGAATTTTACTTGGGAAAAGTATGAGTGTGATCCCAACACTTGATATTAAAAGAGTGCAAAATCCTTTTGAAGTCAAGACAGTTCTAGATACTTGAAAATCTATGCCGACCTAGTCAAAAATTGGTCAATACTCTCGTGACAGAGAAATTCTCAAATGTTTTGTGAGATATTATTTTTGATCACGGGGACAAGCTGGGACTGATCTAATTGTTCTTGTAGGTAAAAGTGCAACACCTTTTTTGGGGTTTACTTTGAATCTTTGAATGAACAGAGAGTAATTTACCACTTGTGACGGTGTTTTTGATATTGAGAGATATTTATGTATATGTTTTTGTTTTCCGAGGCGAATAGAAGAGAATTTACCGAGGTTTTGATAATAACATATGATTTGAACCTTTGCTAGAGAGTTTTGTAGCGAAAAGATAGGTTCTTTTTTGACTCTTATCAGATAGCTAGGACTTAGCTTTGACAAATATTTATATGTTTTATGTTTTCTTTGAATGCAAGATGACTATTCTTATGAAGCCTAAGTAGGATCTTTCTAATATGCAGTAGAAAAAAAAACTAGAACAATATTTAGCAGATATGCATAACTTTCTTGAAAAGGAAGTTGAGAAAAGGAAATTTTACCAAAGTCGGATTTTCATTCACTTAACAAATCATGGGGAGTTCCACATAACTTCAAATAACTCACAATTCAGGAGTCAATAATACTTCCGGGATCGGACAGAATAATTGGTCAGCTTTACTGCTCAATCAAGTAAATTGATGCAGCAAGGAAGGTCGAATTCACAAGCAGAAGATCGTATTGACATGTATTTCGCATCCACAATCTCCCAAATGCGCAAAAGCCCTTGAAATTTCCTGGGTCGATTTGCCCCTTTTTGAAAATGCTTGGTTACTGTTCAATTCTTGCAAGATCCAGCAGTATATCGTCATTTAGCACGAGGTTTGGAGTTCTTGGGATCACTCAAGTTAAATCGAGGGAATACAGTCATAATTAGGTAGTTCAACTACTAAAAATCCGTTTCTTGGCTTTGCAAATCTTAGGGTTCTTGTTTTTTTCTTGTGAAGAAATATCCCACAGTAGGAATGGAAAAAAAGCCAAAGGTATAAATATAGATCCATTGACCAAGTCTTACGGACGTGGTCTCCTCCCACGCCAAGCTTCTCGTGTTTCGACTTGGCATGCCGGGGGCGCCACTTGGCGAGGTAGGATGAGAGGGTAGATAAATGGGGTAGATAGATGTAGGTAGGTTTTATCATTTTTTTCAAAAAGGCCGCAGCCCAAGAAGGCCATTTAGAAGGTCGATATAACCTCTTTTTTCAAAAATGTTTGTGCCAGGTGGCATGTTTTCATGTGGGCTACCAGATAGTATCATCAAATTTTCAAATGGAATATTTTGATTTTTTTGGAAAAAAGAAATGACTAAGCATGGGGTTTGGTGAGGTGGCAAAAATGGTGAAGATGTGGCACTTAAGGGTTGGTAACCATCTTTTCCCTAGTCAAAAATGATGATTTTGGTGAAGTGGCATGAAGTATGGATGATATGGGTGACACATGTGATATGAATGGTGAAGTGGAATTATGAATGATGAAGTGGATGTTTGTATCTTTTGCAATTTCTTTTGACATGAAATGCTACTAGGGAGCTCATTCCTTGCATAGTTGGACATGTCTTGCTTTTGTCCTTCTTTTGTAAGACCTAGTAAGTATAACTCTAGGTACTTTTGAAATGAATTCATGAGGCTCCCTAATGCTTGACTTTGGTGAGTGGGTGGATGGAGCATGGAGTGTGTGTTTCATTTGACTAGGGAAAAAAATGTTACCAACACCATAGTATGTAATGAGAGGAGGTGGAAATGTGGAAAAAAAAGAAGGCTAGACATGGAATGGAGAGAACGACTCAAGATATAGAATGAAAAAGAATGGCTAGGCAATTCTTTAAGAACTTTAGAATATCAACTTCAATGCTCAAATCAGAAATGTCATACCAAGTTGTGATCTTGCAAATCTTCAATAGGGCTTCAAATTTAGTAACTTGCCTTGTGACCTTCCATTTAGCCAAAATACTCCTTTGATGTTTTCTCAAGTGAATGTCCTTCTTTGGTTCTTCAAGTCCTTGTGTCTTTTGTAGCTTTTTGAAAGATCTTCAAAGTTGCAACTTCAAATACTCCTTATGTGCTTATTGAACCATGTATTTGGAAATGCTAATGGTTCTTCCATGCTGCCATGAGTGGCAGCACTTACAACCTAAGAATGAGCCTCTATGTGGTTGGTTGAAGGTTCTTAATGGTATTGCCACAACAACATTTGTTAAATAAAAAACTTACAAGTTTGTTTTCTGTATGTAGCCTATGATTGACTATAAAGAATATGTGGTTGGTTTGAGGCTTTTAAAGCACATGACAACCCCTCTTAAGACACATGAATCTTACAACCTAATAATTAGCCTCTATGTATGTTGAATACTTAGTCTACTAGATAGTTTATCTTCTCAAGCAATTATTAAAACCTTATACACTGTTAAGGAATGTAGTCACACATGTCTCAAACAAATACAATCTAGTAACTTAGCACTGCAGCATACACTTCATATTCATAGTAAATTTGACAAGCAAATTTAGTCTAACAAGGGAGCCACAATTTGGTCATTCATCCCTTGTTAATGTCAAGTGTAGCTTATACTAGATTTAACTATGACTCCAAATCATAGTCATTAAACCTTTGGATTCTTTGTAGCATTGAGACTATACAAAACAACTGTAGCATCAAATCTCGGCCCGGCAAGAATAAATGGTCTTTGAGCGTAACTATTAATGTATTATGCCGTGGTTTCTTCAACCTTGATTTTCACCATTTATGCGAGGGGTTTCTCGATCGGGCCGGATAGACATTCTATCTTGACCTTTTCTCTCAATTCAATTATCCCACATGCACGCGTCTGTTGAGGCGGCTTCACGGTGATATATCCCACATGCATTATCGTGGGAAAAAGCTTTAAAACCATTGACTTCAAAAATTGATTATATCACTTAAAACCTTTGAACTTAAACCTATGAAAACCAAGCGAATTACCATTCAACTTATAACTTCAAATGCATAGTGTTCTAGCTTTTGCATAGTCTTGTTTTAACCGCATAGAAGATTCACATGAACAAATATCTAACATTCCCCTTTCATGTAATCTTCCTTGCCATTATATTATTGCAGTTTCTCTCAAAGTAAAGGAATCTTCCAAGTGGTAAAGCTTTTGTCGGAAGATCGCCAACCGATTAAGCGTACCAACATAAGTAAGATGGATTAGATTCTTTTCAACCATATCTCGATAAAGTGAAGTTCCATCTCTATATGCTTACACCTTTCATGTAAAAAAGGATTTTTTTTTGACATGGCTATGCAGCTCGTGTTATCCAGAAAATATTTGTAGGATCGGTTTGTTCTATACCCAATTCGATTAAGCAATCTTCTTTCCCACACTACTTCTTTAGCCAATAGAGATCACGACATTGTATTCTGCCTCTGCACTAAATGAGCTATGCTTCCATCATTTTTGCATTTCCAAGCTCTGGGGGCACCTCTAATAATACAACATATCAAGTTGACTTCCTTTGATCTTTAATCGGAATCACAATAAGCTTTTTAACTCATTTGCATTATACATAATTCCAATATTCAAAGTACCTTTGAGATATCTCGATATTCTCTTAGGGGTATCCAATGTTCTACACAGGTTATTGTTGTATCGCTTAAGATGTTTACCCAAAGGCAATGCGGTCTTGTGGGTTTGCCACATAAGCCAAACAAAACCAATTAGTGACCTATATGGAGTATTTTCCATTTGCTTCTTCTCTCTTTCTGTTTTTGGACACATATGGGCTGAGATCTTGTGCCCTGGAACTAAAGGTGTTAGTGCAATATTGCAATCAATCATGTTAAACTTCTTTAACATATTCAGAATGTGAGTTGGCTGACTTAAAGTCAACAACACTTTTTTCTCTCTCTACAAACTTCAATGCCAAGAAATCTCTTGATCTCACCCAAATCTGTCATTTGGAACCGTTTGTTGAGCAATTGTTTACAATGAGCCAAAGTGCCCTTATCATTTGCAACCATGATATTATCATCAACATATAGAGCTATTATACACCAATTTTTCCCATCCTTATACTTGTACAAATTTCCATCATATTTTAGCTTCTCAAACTCTTGCTCCAAAAGGTAATTGTCCATGCATTTGTACCATTTCGTGGTGCTTGCCTCAAACCATAGAATCGCCCTATTTAACTTCCAAATTTTTTCCTTTTTCTTCTTCAAATCTCGTGCGGGCTTTAAATATATCTTTCTTCTAACTTTGCATTAAGAAATGCAAGACTTATCCATATGATGGATTTCAAAGTCACATGAGTTGGCAATGGCTAGTAAGATTCTCAGGCTATTAATTTTGACCAGAGGAGAGAATGTTTCATCAAAATCTAGCCCTTTTTTCTGAGTAAATCCTTGTGCAACAAGCCTTGCCTTGTATTTCTTTGTCCTACTATCAATGCCTGGTTTTATTCTGAAAATCCATCTACTGCCAACAACATTTTTTCCTGCTGGTTTATCAACTACAGTATATGTATCTGTTCTTTTGAAAGATTGCATTTCATCCTTCATGGCTTTTCTCGGTTGAAGACTCTTTACTTTTCGGCCTCTTCAAAATTATTTGGCGACCTCGGTTTCAATACAAGAATATCAAATACGAATGAATTTCTCCTTCTCTGCTATGATGTCTTTTACTTACGCAACCGGTTACGCCATGTGTTCTTAGTTCAACCTTGCCTTCATCGGCTAGTATTCGAGGCCTCGATTCTTCTTGCTCTTTTTTTTGTTTTTCTAAGGGTTCAACTTGCATAGGCTCTGCTGGCTCATCTTCGGAACAATGCTGGGTGTACTAATGGAGGTTCGATCATTTCGGGGTTCTCTTTCGCCCGGCTCAAAATCAGCATACGTAGGTTCGCGAGGGCTCCAAAGTCCGATAGACTTTGAGTATCTTCTGCCCCTCATCTTTGTCACTATCTTCATTTTCATTATCACTATCAATGGCATTGCTTGTAAAACGCACTTTAGTTTTTACTGAGCAAAAGCTCAACCATTTCTTTTACACCAAGGTTAGTTTGATCGCCTTTAATATATCATCATTTACATTTGGTATTGCTCTATAAAACTTGTTCTCATTAAATGCCACATCTCTTGATCAAAAGTTTCCTATGAGTAGGATCATACAAACGTAGGCCTTTGAATGCACATCATATCCTAACATATAAGCAATATATACCGGGTCATCAAGTTTTCACGGAATTTCTTTAGGAATGTGAACAAACAGACGACAAATACAAATGCCCATGGCTTGGTATTTTCAAACCACAATAACATTCGGGGAATTGTACCCTCTTGTGTGCTTGTAAGTAAGCATTAAGTTTTGAATATGTCTTTGCATTTTTAGGCTGCTCCATAAAAATTGGTAGACACAGTACTTTAGCATGAATCGAGCGACTTGGATCCTTCTTCATTGCTGTTTATTTGAGGAGATACCTGCGGATCCAAAACTGCTGCTTTAATACTGCAGGTTTACAAACCATTTGAATTCAACTTACGACCAAGTATTCCCTCCTCATCTGACCTTACATTTTAACTTTCCTTTCGGTTTCTAGTTCAACTTACATTTTGATACTGCAAAGGCTTCCCAGGAACGATCTTTTTTGTTTTAGTAGATAACAACTTGTTCTTCCTACTAAAATCATCTTGGTCATAAGCTATGTCCTTCTATTCTGCTAATATTAGTGGCCGCCGTCTGTGTGAATTAAATCCAACTTTTTGATCTTGCCTTTTGTTCTAAATACGATCTTGATTGCTGCCAAAGGCGGCATCTACCCTAAAGCTTTTTTCTTCATCTATGTTTCAGCTGTTATAAGCGTTCTTGATAGGCAAATCAATATTTGATGAATGAGTGTGAGCATACCTATTGTACCCAAGTTGTTTTTGAGACCTCCATATTAGTGTGTGATCCTTGTGAAAACAGATTTCCTACTCACCAGCTTCCAGTAAATTTCAAATATTATTGAGATATTTTTTGCGTTCAGGTTACTTTCCATAAACTTTGACCAAGATCTACAAGGATTGGCTGCTTGAAATTAAATTCCTCCCTGAAGTGTTTACAACACTTCTTTAAGTAACACACTTTTTCCATTCAAATCAAATAATTCTGTATTCAGGAGTCCTTAATTTTTTGCACACCACCTCTCAAAATTTTGCACGACCCTTCTCCTTTTTACATTGTTGAATCTTGACATCATGTACTCTGCGATTTTTTCTGCCTGAATCTATAATGAGAAGCTTTTGTTATTATCTTTAGACATGAACTCAAATATTTAACACATCTGTTACCTCAATGTCATCAGGAGTTCTCTTCCAATGGTATCTTCACAATATTCAGACTAGCACCTTCACAGAAACGTCCCTTCACTCTTTATTGTTCACTATCTTTTCTTCCTCCAACACCCTTTGGACTTGGGCAGTTTACCAGATATGTGACCTTTACCATCACAGTTATAGCATTTAAATTGCTTACCTCCACTTGGACAATCTTTTAAATGTCCATATTGATTACCAAAATTATAGCGGGGCCCTATCTTTCCTTTCCAAAAGCGCGGAACCACCTCCTCTTTTTACGTTTCTTGCAAACAATACCTCACGTTGATCCTCCTCAAGCATGCCTTTTAGTTGTTCAGGTCGGTTGAATCGTTCTCCAAAAGCATGTTCCTTTGAAATTGGCTATGTTTCTTACTAATGTTGCAATTTGGGAATTGTGAGAAACTGGCCCACAAACGATTGTATTTGATATTGCTCACTCGAGAATATTCCGACTCCTTCAAGATGCGCCACAATTGAATCAAGCTTCTCCAAAATCTGTTGACAAATGTTTCTCGAGCAATTTTAACTTCCTTAATTGTTTTCTAATAGGTCGATTTGAGATGAACTTTTTTACCTCATCTTGCGACTTATAAAGATGCGCCACATTGCATTGGCTTCATTCCTCGGCTTCAAAGCGGTTCCTACCTTGCTAAGAATTGACTGTTTGAGCCTCCATAACTTTAGTGTCATCTGGCAACATGTAGATGGGGTTTATCGCGTGAACTTCCCCGTGGGCAGACCTCCTCTGGTACATTGGTAGCTCTGAACTTATTGTACTGAGCTGGTGAGCGGTAACTTGACCATCACCTACAAGATGCCACGGATGCTCAAACTCTAGGGTGACTTAATAGATTCCTTCCGGACTTGAAACCAGGTGTCCCCAAGCTTACTTCAATTTGGTTGCAACGGTTGCTCTATCAGAACATTGCTATGACTCAAAACCAACCCTAGCAATACGTAACGT